>CM040239.1:69747767-70269580 GCA_022545495.1 Chrysanthemum lavandulifolium | reverse complement strand
AAAATTGGTTTCATAAGGGTTAGGACGCTTTGGACCTATTACAACCGCCTTACATGAAACGCTTTCATCCTTGGTCCTATTAAATGAAAGGTCCTAAAAAGTACCATTTTATGACGCTTATGGGGGTCCTAAAAATCCACTTTTCTTGTAGTGATTTATTTATCGTTATATAACATTTTGGAGAAACCTACTGGTATATTTGTATTATTTTAATAATATTTGAGGTAAATTTAGATGCCTTCTAAATTTGAGGCCCTTAGCGGTATCCACTTCGCACACCTTCAAGTACAATACTCAACCAAACTAAATTGATGATATATGATTTCTTTTTGTACGTCGTTAGACCTTTGAATAGTCTATCCAATTAGAGCATTAAAAATAGCATAATCATTACTATAATATAAGCCTAACAAATGACATAGATACCGTACTGCAACTAATTAAGACAAGTCAATTATTAAATAAGTAAGAGAATATGATTTATTTTTAATCATCATCTCGTGGCAGTTTGCCAAGTTTCATCCCTAAATTCTCATAAAGACAAGAAGTTAAGAATACAAGTCAATAACTCCTAGTATGTAGTTGATCTAATCTCCCCAATACGCCTATAATTCCCACCAACTTATCTACTTATAACTATTTCCATATCTCATGTCTTCTATATAAATCTAAATCAACACATGCATTCTCAACACAGCTCAAACCACTTTCTTATCTTCTAATTTTAGCATATAAAACCGCTGCGTACCCTTGCAAGATTCAATGGCACATTGCAGACTCAATTTGTTCTTGGTGATGCTAGTGGCCATCACTCTGGCAACCATCAATGGTGGGAAACTTGTGGTTGATGCGTAAACTCTTGGATACACCCGATATTCCAAAGCCCACTCTTCCTGATATTCCAAAGCCTCAGGTTCCTGTGATTCCAAAGCCCGAAGTACCAGAGGTACCCAAGCCCACACTCCCCGAGATTCCAAAGCCCGAAATACCAGAGCTTCCGAAGCCCACACTTCCTGAGGTTCCAAAGCCGGAAGTACCAGTGCTTCCAAAACCCACACTTCCCGAGGTTCCTAAACCTGAGGTCCCTTTGATTCCTAAACCGGAAGTTCCAGAGGTTCCAAAGCCCACAATTCCTGAGATTACGAAACCCACACTTCCTGAGGTACCAAAGCCCGAGGTCCCTGTGGTTCCTAAACCTGAAGTTCCTGAGGTTCCAAAGCCCACACTTCCTGAGATTACGAAACCCACACTTCCTGAGGTTCCAAAGACCGAGGTCCCTGTGGTTCCTAAACCTGAAGTTCCTGAGCTTCCAAAGCCCACACTTCCCGAGGTTCCAAAGCCCACAATTCCCGAGATTCCAAAGTCCACTATTCCTGAGATCCCCAAGCCCGCGGTACCTGAGGTTCCTAAGGTGACCGTTCCAGAGATTACTAAACCAGAGCTACCAACTCTACCAAAACCAGAAGTACCAAAGATTCCTGAAACGCATGACCTGCCCAAGCCAACAATTCCTGAGTTGCCCAAGGACTTTCCTATCCTTCCTTGCCGCATCCCTAGAGTACTGCATTTGTAAAAGCTTGTGATTTGTCTATTTTACTATTACTATTACAGAAAAGTTAGACATCAATTCGGACTGTTAGATGATGATGCCCGACTGATCATCTATGTGTTTTAGTCATTGTGTTCAACCTTTTTTGCTTTTGTTTTATGTATTGCATAATTCATGGATTTCATTTTGTTGGTTTTTTAGATGGCATAACAATTTGGTCAAACAATAACTTAACAAACATATATATGTGTTTGATATGATCATAACCTTTTATTTCTAAATGGCTTGCATTAGTGTTACTTAGCTAAAAGACCTAGGAGAAACTCCTAAAGTAAAGAACTACAGTAAAATCTATTACACTAATCAATCTAGCTAGTAATAGATTTTACTAAATGTTCCCTCTTGAAGCTAGTCAAAAAACTCTATGCCAGCGACTAAACTTTTAGTTGGTAAGTTAGGACAACAGCCAAATATTTATTTTGTGGCATAGAAATAATGTTCTCATCTAAGTGATATAAAACGAAGAAGCTTATTTTTACATAAGTAAAGTAGCATAGTAAATATCTAAGATAATAGCATACATGGACAAAATAATATCAGAATAACTAATTTTGAAATCCGAAATATATGTACTTTCATTTTTTTATTTTTGAAAATGCTTTTCATAAGACTACTAATATATTTGTGTTAAATAAAGTGATTGTTACGACCTATGTTGTGTGAGAGCTATTCAATCAAATAATAATATTAGATTACTAATATATTTGCATTTCTATTACCTAAGATGGTAATTGTTTCCAACTTGACTTTATTTTATGGCATATTACTAAAATTAGGATACATAATCATGTTTTGCCTATTTTGTGCAGCTATTTCTAACTTATTTAACATTTTATTATTAGCCAACTAAACCTTGAACCTCACATATTCGGCCATATCTCCCCGCACACACCTTCGTTCTTACCGGAAGTCGCACCATCTGCACCTCCACTATTCTCATCATGATGACATTGGTCTCATTTGTTTTCCTGCACACGGGTTTTCGACCGGAACAATGGCGAAAGTCTTGCGATCCAGTTGTGAAGTAAGGATCACGAAATTTCAAAATAGGACCCCGTTTACACCCAACGGTTTCCAAACAAATGTTTCAGCAATACGGTCAGCGAGCTCATTTGACAACATAATGGTTGAATGTGAGAGGGAAACATTGACAAGACACTTGTTTAACTTTCAAATAACTTTGGAACTTCATATCCACCATCAATATCTACTTTTAGTTTTTGCTATAAATACAACCTATGTTTTATACTTTTTCATATTGACTGCCTTACCAATACACCACCAAAATCACAATCTTAAACTTCACTTATGATATTCCTTGGCTACTCTTTATTGACACTTTATCGAGGTTAACGACGAGTTCAATGGAAACCAAAACTTTGACGATAACTTCACTTATGATATTTTGGCTACTCTTTATTTATGCTTCTAGAAAAGTCTCCATATGAGTTAGTGTACAATAGACCTCCATCTCTCTCATTAAAAGTGTATGAGAGTTCTCGCCTAAATAGCTAGAGACCATATACTTGAAACGGGCCCAATACAGGCCCATAAGGGATAGAAACTATCACACTTTGTCTGGTAAGCAAGTTTGTAGGGCTGATGCGAGACAAAACAAGTCTAGATAAACATATCCAAACAAAGGTCATATTAAGACCTTATCGAATAGGGCTGTTACAACAGACAATAGATGTCACTACCTCATTGGCTTATAGGTAATGATGTGAACATATTGCTAATATGTGCATGGTACACCCCATGCACCGAGCAGTGCCAAGAACATCACGCCATATGTTATTCTTGTCCCTTCCATTAGATGACCACCACGTGGACCATCCTAAACTATTAGATTGCATTCATTGGTGGCACAAAACCCTAAATGCATCTATATAAATAGAAGTTCATTTCCATAAAATGGACCAAGTCTCATTCATCATGAAGGTAATCAATCTTCACACACCATAACACACACACACTTCATAGTCGTATGTGAGCATACCCCAACTCTTGATCCTCGATCATACCTTAATGTCTTTACCGTGACGTGGTCACGACAAGGAGGGTCTCAACAGATCGATAGTTTACCACAAGCTCCGATTGTGGTGGATGATATAATGAAGGAGCCATGGTGGTTTCTAGTGTGCAATGAAGTGGGTCACCTTCTTCTTTCACTTCTACTTCTCCCTAAAAGGACTAATCCGTTCTCTAAAGTCGGAGAAATTGTTGTTTCGATGTTGATGATGACCAAGTACTTCCGAGGATAACCCGATGGCGAATTTTCTTGCCTCCGGAGGTTGTGGATACGAACATGAAGATGAAGAGGATTATGATGATTATACGAGCCACGTCTACGATCTCCCACATGAATTAAATGATTTTAAGCTCAAAGGGCGTGGTAAAAAGTAGTCTTGGTGTTCGTATAGTGGTAGTATATCTCCTGTGAGTTGTGGTTTATTTTTTTATTTTGAAATTGGAAGTGCATTATGTAAGTTCCCCCATATAATGGGCTGAGATATGAGATGTCACTCATATCCTTTGTACTTAAATGTTTTTTGAAGTAATAATATTTACCGGGTCTCTTGACCTTTTACCCAAAAAAAACACATGATTATCCTCATCCAAATCACACTCCAATACGTATCATATGTAAACATTGTGCCATCCATGTTATACGCAACATACTTCAGTTATATATTCAATTAATTAACAGTAGACGTTATGAAAATGTAACAAAACGTATTCAATTAATTAACAAAAAAAAATAGCATTGATGATAAAGAAAGTTGTGTTACAACTTCTAAGGTTGTAATGCTTTTTCATATAGTAATTTCCAATCCGGCTTAGATTACAAACTCAACGAAAAACAAAAAAAATAATCCATGAGTGAAAAGAATGAATGAAATATCCGATAAAAAAATGGAGAATTAGAGATACTTGGAACGTGATGGGAGTTTATTCATTATGTTGTTTTCTCTTTGACGGTCTCTGAATTCTCGAAAACGGCCATGATCATAATGCTAGTATTTGAGCATTTCAAAAGCGCAGAAGTAACTTTTTCTCCTAATGGTAAATAAAGATACAAAATCCAATTATTTATTTATCCTTATATAACATTTTGGAGAAACCTACTTGTATATTTGTATTATTTTAGTAATATTTGAGGTAAATTTAGATGCCTTCTAAATTTGAGGCCCTTAGCGGTAGCCACTTCGCACACCTTCAAATACGATACTCACCCAAACTAAATTGATGATATATGAGTTCTTTTTGTACGTCTTTAGACCTTTGAAGAGTCATCCAATTAGAGAACTAAAAATAGCATAATCATTACAATAATATAAGCCTAACAAATGATATATATAGATACCGTACTGCTACTAATGTGAGAGAGTTTTTGCACTACATTCAATAAAAGACTTTGACTGAAGTTTCATCTACTTCATCTTCTTCGTGCAACGAGTAATATATCTCTGATTCCGGCAATAATTTTTTTTTCTTCCATTTCTCTACTTTTTTTTTCTTTCTATCACTAGATCCAAGCTTTCCAAGGTAGTTCCTTGTGATTTTATAATGTGGTTCCTAAAATATTTACTATACCGCTTGTAAAAAGATTTTTCTTCTAAGGTGGTTCACGGGCACCACTTGAACACAACATAGGTCCGCCTCCGAATACGATACTCACCCAAACTAAATTGATGATATATGATTTCTTTTTGTACGTCTTTAGACCTTTGAATAGTCATCCAATTAGAGCACTAAAAATAGCATAATCATTACTATAATATAAGCCTAACAAATGACATAGATACCGTACTGCTACTAATTAAGACTAGTCAATTATTAAATAAATAAGAGAATATGATTTATTTTTAATGATCATCTCGTGGCAGTTTGCCAAGTTTCATCCCTAAATTCTCATAAAGACAAGAAGTTAAGAATACAAGTCAATAACTCCTAGTATGTAGTTGATCTAATCTCCCCAATACGCCTATAATTCCCACCAACTTATCTACTTATAACTATTTCCATATCTCATGTCTTCTATATAAATCTAAATCAACACATGCATTCTCAACGCAGCTCAAACCACTTTCTTAGCTTCTAATTTTAGCATATAAAACCGTGCGTACCCATGCAAGATTCAATGGCACATTGCAGACTCAATTTGTTCTTGGTGATGCTAGTGGGCATCACTCTAGCAACCATCAATGGTGGGAAACTTGTGGTTGATGCGCGTAAACTCTTGGATACACCCGATATTCCAAAGCCCACCCTTCCTGATATTCCAAAGCCTCAGGTTCCTGTGATTCCAAAGCCCGAAGTACCAGAGGTCCCAAAGCCCACACTCCCCGAGATTCCAAAGCCCGAAATACCAGAGCTTCCGAAGCCCACACTTCCTGAGGTTCCAAAGCCGGAAGTACCGGTGCTTCCAGAACCCACACATCCCGAGGTTCCAAAACTTGAGGTCCCTGTGATTCCTAAACCTGAAGTTCCTGAGGTTCCAAAGCCCGCAATTCCAGAGATTACGAAACCCACACTGCCTGAGGTACCAAAGCCCGAGGTCCCTGTGATTCCAAAAGCTGAAGTTCCAGAGGTTCCAAAGCCCACACTTCCTGAGATTACGAAACCCACACTTCCTGAGGTTCCAAAGACCGAGGTCCCTGTGGTTCCTAAACCTGAAGTTCCTGAGCTTCAAAAGCCCACACTTCCCGAGGTTCCAAAGCCCACAATTCCCGAGATTCCAAAGCCCACTATTCCCGAGATCCCCAAGCCCGCGGTACCTGAGGCTCCTAAGGTAACAGTTCCAGAGATTACTAAACCAGAGCTACCAACTCTACCAAAACCAGAAGTACCAAAGATTCCTGAAACGCATGATCTGCCCAAGCCAACAATTCCTGACTTGCCCAAGGACTTTCCTATCCCTTCCTTGCCGCATCCCTAGAGTATTGCATTTGTAAAAGCTTGTGATTTGTCTATTTTACTATTACTATTACAGCAAAGTTAGACATCAATTCGGACTGTTAGATGATGATGCCCGACTGATCATCTATGTGTTTTAGTCATTGTGTTCAACCTTTTTTGCTTTTGTTTTATGTATTTCATAATTCATGGATTTCATTTTGTTGGTTTTTTAGAAGGCATAACGATTTGGTCAAACAATAACTTAACAAACATATATTTGTTTGATATGATCATAACCTTTTATTTCTAAATGGCTTGCATTAGAGTTACTTAGCTAAAAGACCTAGGAGAAACTCCTGAAGTAAAGAACTACAGTATAATCTATTACACTAATCAATCTAGCTAGTAATAGATTTTACTAAATGTTCCCTCTTGAAGCTAGTCAAACAACTCTATGCCAGCGACTAAACTTTTAGTTGGTAAGTTAGGACAACAGCCAAATATTTATTTTGTGGCATAGAAATAATGTTCTCATCTAAGTGATATAAAACGAAGAAGCATAATTATAACTTATTACATAAGTAGCAGTAGCATAGTAAATATCTAAGATAATATCATACATGGACAAAATAATATTAGAATAACTAATTTTGAGATATAAATGCATGTGCTTTCATTTTTTTACTTTTGAAAATGCTTTTCATAAGACTACTAATATATTTGTGGTAAATAAAGTGATTGTTACGACCTATGTTGTGTGAGAGCTTCTCAATCAAATAATAATGTTAGATTACTAATATATTAGCATTTCTATTACCTAAGATGATAATTGTTTCAAACTTGACTTTATTTTATGGCATATTACTAAAACTAGGATACATAATCATGTTTTACCGATTTTGCGCAGCTATTTCTAACTTATTTAACATTTTATTAATAGCCAACTAAACCTTGAACCTCACATATTCGGCCATATCTCCCCGCACACACCTTCATTCTTACCGGAATTCGCACCATCTGCACCTCCACTATTCTCATCATGATGACATCGGTCTCATTTGTTTTCCTGCACACGGGTTTTCGACCGGAACAATGGCGAAGGTTTTGCGATCTAGTTGTGAAGTAAGGATCATGAAATTTCAAAATGGGACCCCGTTTACACCCAATGGTTTCCAAACAAATGTTTTAGCAATACGGTCAGCGAGCTCATTTGACAACATAATGGTTGAATGTGAGAGGGAAATATTGACAAGACACTTGTTTAACTTTCAAATAAAACTTTGGAACTTCAAATCCACCATTAATATCTACTTTTTAGTTTTTTTGCTATAAATACAACCTATGTTTTATACTTTTCCATATCGACTGCCTTACCAATACACCACCAAAATCACAATCTTAAACTTCACTTATGATATTCTCGGCTACTCTTTATTGACAGCTTTACTGAGATTAACGATAGAGTTCAATGGAAACCGAGAACTTTGACGATAACTTCACTTATGATATTTTTGGCTACTCTTTATTTATGCTTCTAGAAAAGTCTCCATATGAGTTAGTGTACAATAGACCTCCATCTCTCTCATTAAAAGTGTATGAGAGTTCTCGCCTAAATAGCTAGAGACCATATACTTGAAACGATAAGGGATAGAAACTGTCACACTTTTTCTGGTAAGCAAGTTTGTAGGACTAATGACAGACAAAACAAGCCTAGATAAACATATCCAAACAAAGGCCATATTAAGACCTTATCGAATAGGGCTGTTACAACAGACAATAGATGTCACTACCTCATTGGCTTAGTGGTAATGATGTGAACTTATTGCTAATACGTGCATGGTACACCCCATGCACCGAGCAGTGCCAAGAACATCACGCCATATGTTATTCTCGTCCCTTCCATTAGATGACCACCACGTGGACTATCCTATATTATTAGATTGCATTCATGGGTGGCACAAAACCCTAAATGCATCTCTATAAATAGAAGTTCATTTCCACAAAATGGACCAAGTCTCGTTCATCATGAAGGTAATCAATCTTCACACACCATAACACACACACACTTCATAGTCGTATATGAGCATACCCCAACTCTTGATCCTCGATCATACCTTAATGTCTTTACCGTACGTGGGTAACCAAACACATGATTATCCTCATACAAATCACACTCCAATACGTATCATACGTAAATATTGTGCCATCCATGTTATACGCAACATACTTCAGTTATATATATTCAATTAATTAACAGTAGACGTTATGAAAATGTAACAAAACGTATTCAATTAATTAACAAAAAAATGGCTTTGATGATAAAGAGAGTTGTGTTACACCTTCTAAGGTTGTAATGCGTTTTCATATGGTAATTTCCAATCCGGCTTAGTTTACAAACTCAACGAAAAACAAAAAAATTAATCCATGAGTGAAAAGAATGAATGAAATATCCGATGAAAAAATGGAGTATTAGAGATACTTGGAACGTGATGGGAGTTTTCAACGATCATATTCATTATGTTGTTTTCTCTTTGACGGTCTCTGAATTCTCGAAAACGGCCATGATCATAACGCTAGTATTTGAGCATTTCAAAAGCGCAGAAGTAACTTTTTCTCCTAATGGTAAATAAAGATACAAAATCCAAAAATCTATTTATCTTTATATAACATTTTGGAGAAACCTACTTGTATATTTGTATTATTTTAATAATATTTGAGGTAAATTTAGAGCCTTCTAAATTTGAGGCCCTTAGCGGTAGCCACTTCGCACACCTTCAAATACGATACAGCAAAGTTAGATAATGAAATATATGTACTTTCATTTTTTCATTTTTGAAAATGCTTTTCATAAGACTACTAATATATTTGTGTTAAATAAAGTGATCGTTACGACCTATGTTGTGTGAGAGCTTCTCAATCAAATAATAATATTAAATTAATAATATATTTGCATTTCGATTACCTAAGAGGATAATTGTTTCCTACTTGACTTTATTTTATGGCATATTACTAAAACTAGGATACATAATCATGGTTTGCAGATTTCGCGCAGCTATTTCTAACTTATCTAACATTTTATTAATAGCCAACTAAACCTTGAACCTCACATATTCGGCCATATCTACCCGCACACACCTTCATTCTTACCGGAAGTCGCACCATCTGCACCTCCACTATTCTCATCATGATGACATCGGTCTCATTTGTTTTCCTTTACACGGGTTTTCGACAAGAACAATGGCGAAGGTCTTGCGATCCAGTTGTGAAGTAAGGATCACGAAATTTCAAAATGAGACCTCGTTTACACCCAACGGTTTCCAAACAAATGTTTCAGCAATACGGTCAGCCAGCTCATTTGAAAACATAATGGTTGAATGTGAGTGGGAAACATTGACAACACAATTGTTTAACTTTCAACTAAAACTTTGGAACTTCAAATCCATCATCAATATCTACTTTTTAGTTTTTTTGCTATAAATACAACCTATGTTTTATACTTTTCCATATCGAGTGCCATACCAATACATCACCAAAATCACAATCTTAAACTTCACTTATGATATTCTCGGCTACTTTTTATTGACAGCTTTACTGAGGTTAACGAAAAAGTTCAATGGAAACCGAAAACTTTGACGATAACTTCACTTATGATATTTTTGGCTACTCTTTATATATGCTTCTAGAAAAGTCTCATATATGAGTTAGTGTACAATAGACCTCCATCTCTCTCATTAAAAGTGTATGAGAGTTCTCTCCTAAATAGCTAGAGACCATATACTTGAAACGGGCCCAAGACAGGCCCATAAGGGATAGAAACTGTCACACTTTGCCTGGTAAGCAAGTTAATATAGCTGATGACAGACAAAACAAGCCTACATAAACATATCTAAACAAAGGCCATACTAAGACCTTATCCAAAAGGGTTGTTACAACAGACAATAGATGTCACTAGCTCATTAGCTTAGAGGTAATGATGTGAACATATTGCTAATACGTGCATGGTACACCCCATGCACCGAGCATTGCCAAGAACATCACGCGATATGTTATTCTTGTCCCTTCCATTAGATGACCACCACGTGAACCATCCTAAACAATTAGATTGCATCTATTAGATTGCATTCACGGGTGGCACAAAACCCTAAATTTATCTCTATAAATAGAAGTTCATTTCCACAAAATGGACCAAGTCTCATTCACCATTAAGGTAATCAATCTTCACACACCATAACACACACACTTCATAGTCGTATGTGAGCATACCCCAACTCTTGATCCTCGATCATACCTTAATGTCCTTACCGTACGTGGGTAACCAAACACATGATTATCCTCATCCAAATCACACTCCAATACGTATCATATGTAAACATTGTGCCATCCATGTTATACGCAACATACTTCAGTTATATATTCAATTAATTAATAGTAGACATTATGAAAATGTAACAAAACGTATTCAATTAAGTAACAAAAAATAGCTTTGATGATAAAGAAAGTTGTGTTACACCTTCTAAGGTTGTAATGCTTTTTCATATAGTAATTTCAATCCGCTTAGATTACAAACTCAACGAAAACAAAAAAATTAATCCGTGAGTGAAAAGAATGAATGAAATATCCGAAGAAAAAATGGAGTATTAGAGATACTAGGAACGTCATGGGAGTTTTCAACGATCATATTCATTATGTTGTTCTTTGACGGTCTCTGAATTCTCAAAAACGGCCATGATCATAATGCTAGTATTTGAGCATTTCAAAAGCGCAGAAGTAACTTTTTCTCCTAATGGTAAATAAATGCACAAAATCCAACTATTTATTTATCGTTATATAACATTTTGGAGAAACCTACTAGTATATTTGTATTATTTTAATAATATTTGAGGTAAATTTAGATGCCTTCTAAATTTGAGGCCCTTAGCGGTATCCACTTCGCACACCTTCAAGTACAATACTCAACCAAACTAAATTGATGATATATGATTTCTTTTTGTACGTCGTTAGACCTTTAAAAAGTCTATCCAATTAGAGCATTAAAAATAGCATAATCATTACTATAATATAAGCCTAACAAATGACATAGATACCGTACTGCAACTAATTAAGACAAGTCAATTATTAAATAAGTAAGAGACTATGATTTATTTTTAATCATCATCTCGTGGCAGTTTGCCAAGTTTCATCCCTAAATTCTCATAAAGACAAGAAGTTAAGAATACAAGTCAATAACTCCTAGTATGTAGTTGATCTAATCTCCCCAATACGCCTATAATTCCCACCAACTTATCTACTTATAACTATTTCCATATCTCATGTCTTCTATATAAATCTAAATCAACACATGCATTCTCAACACAGCTCAAACCACTTTCTTATCTTCTAATTTTAGCATATAAAACCGCTGCGTACCCTTGCAAGATTCAATGGCACATTGCAGACTCAATTTGTTCTTGGTGATGCTAGTGGCCATCACTCTGGCAACCATCAATGGTGGGAAACTTGTGGTTGATGCGCGTAAACTCTTGGATACACCCGATATTCCAAAGCCCACTCTTCCTGATATTCCAAAGCCTCAGGTTCCTGTGATTCCAAAGCCCGAAGTACCAGAGGTACCCAAGCCCACACTCCCCGAGATTCCAAAGCCCGAAATACCAGAGCTTCCGAAGCCCACACTTCCTGAGGTTCCAAAGCCGGAAGTACCAGTGCTTCCAAAACCCACACTTCCCGAGGTTCCTAAACCTAAGGTCCCTTTCATTCCTAAACCGGAAGTTCCTGAGGTTCCAAAGCCCACAATTCCTGAGATTACGAAACCCACACTTCCTGAGGTACCAAAGCCCGAGGTCCCTGTGGTTCCTAAACCTGAAGTTCCTGAGGTTCCAAAGCCCACACTTCCTGAGATTACGAAACCCACACTTCCTGAGGTTCCAAAGACCGAGGTCCCTGTGGTTCCTAAACCTGAAGTTCCTGAGCTTCCAAAGCCCACACTTCCCGAGGTTCCAAAGCCCACAATTCCCGAGATTCCAAAGTCCACTATTCCTGAGATCCCCAAGCCCGTGGTACCTGAGGTTCCTAAGGTGACCGTTCCAGAGATTACTAAACCAGAGCTACCAACTCTACCAAAACCAGAAGTACCAAAGATTCCTGAAACGCATGACCTGCCCAAGCCAACAATTCCTGAGTTGCCCAAGGACTTTCCTATCCCTTCCTTGCCGCATCCCTAGAGTACTGCATTTGTAAAAGCTTGTGATTTGTCTATTTTACTATTACTATTACAGAAAAGTTAGACATCAATTCGAACTGTTAGATGATGATGCCCGACTGATCATCTATGTGTTTTAGTCATTGTGTTCAACCTTTTTTGCTTTTGTTTTATGTATTGCATAATTCATGGATTTCATTTTGTTGGTTTTTAGATGGCATAACAATTTGGTCAAACAATAACTTAACAAACATATATGTGTTTGATATGATCATAACCTTTTATTTCTAAATGGCTTGCATTAGTGTTACTTAGCTAAAAGACCTAGGAGAAACTCCTGAAGTAAAGAACTACAGTAAAATCTATTACACTAATCAATCTAGCTAGTAATAGATTTTACTAAATGTTCCCTCTTGAAGCTAGTCAAAAAACTCTATGCCAGCGACTAAACTTTTAGTTGGTAAGTTAGGACAACAGCCAAATATTTATTTTGTGGCATAGAAATAATGTTCTCATCTAAGTGATATAAAACGAAGAAGCTTATTTTTACATAAGTAAAGTAGCATAGTAAATATCTAAGATAATAGCATACATGGACAAAATAATATCAGAATAACTAATTTTGAGATCCGAAATATATGTACTTTCATTTTTTTTTTTTTGAAAATGCTTTTCATAAGACTACTAATATATTTGTGTTAAATAAAGTGATTGTTACGACCTATGTTGTGTGAGAGCTATTCAATCAAATAATAATATTAGATTACTAATATATTTGCATTTCTATTACCTAAGATGGTAATTGTTTCCAACTTGACTTTATTTTATGGCATATTACTAAAATTAGGATACATAATCATGTTTTGCCTATTTTGTGCAGCTATTTCTAGCTTATTTAACATTTTATTAATAGCCAACTAAACCTTGAACCTCACATATTCGGCCATATCTCCCCGCACACACCTTCGTTCTTACCGGAAGTCGCACCATCTGCACCTCCACTATTCTCATCATGATGACATTGGTCTCATTAGTTTTCCTGCACACGGGTTTTCGACCGGAACAATGGCGAAGGTCTTGCGATCCAGTTGTGAAGTAAGGATCACGAAATTTCAAAATAGGACCCCGTTTACACCCAACGGTTTCCAAACAAATGTTTCAGCAATACGGTCAGCGAGCTCATTTGACAACATAATGGTTGAATGTGAGAGGGAAATATTGACAAGACACTTGTTTAACTTTCAAATAAAACTTTGGAACTGCAAATCCACCATTAATATCTACTTTTTAGTTTTTTTGCTATAAATACAACCTATGTTTTATACTTTTCCATATCGACTGCCTTACCAATACACCACCAAAATCACAATCTTAAACTTCACTTATGATATTCCTCGGCTACTCTTTATTGACAGCTTTACTGAGATTAACGATAGAGTTTAATGGAAACCGAGAACTTTGACGATAACTTCACTTATGATATTTTTGGCTACTCTTTATTTATGCTTCTAGAAAAGTCTCCATATGAGTTAGTGTACAATAGACCTCCATCTCTCTCATTAAAAGTGTATGAGAGTTCTCGCCTAAATAGCTAGAGACCATATACTTGAAACGATAAGGGATAGAAACTGTCACACTTTTTCTGGTAAGCAAGTTTGTAGGACTAATGACAGACAAAACAAGCCTAGATAAACATATCCAAACAAAGGCCATTTAAGACCTTATCGAATAGGGCTGTTACAACAGACAATAGATGTCACTACCTCATTGGCTTAGTGGTAATGATGTGAACTTATTGCTAATACGTGCATGGTACACCTCATGCACCGAGCAGTGCCAAGAACATCACGCCATATGTTATTCTTGTCCCTTCCATTAGATGACCACCACGTGGACTATCCTAAATTATTAGATTTCATTCATGGGTGGCACAAAACCCTAAATGCATCTCTATAAATAGAAGTTCATTTCCACAAAATGGACCAAGTCTCGTTCATCATGAAGGTAATCAATCTTCACACACCATAACACACACACGTCATAGTCGTATATGAGCATACCCCAACTCTTGATCCTCGATCATACCTTAATGTCTTTACCGTACGTGGGTAACCAAACACATGATTATCCTCATACAAATCACACTCCAATACGTATCATACGTAAATATTGTGCCATCCATGTTATACGCAACATACTTGATTATATATATTCAATTAATTAACGATGAGCGTTATGAAAATGTAACAAAACGTATTCAATTAATTAACAAAAAATGGCTTTGATGATAAAGAGAGTTGTGTTACACCTTCTAAGGTTGTAATGCGTTTTCATATAGTAATTTCCAATCCGGCTTAGTTTACAAACTCAACGAAAACAAAAAATTAATCCATGAGTGAAAAGAATGAATGAAATATCCGATGAAAAATGGAGTATTAGAGATACTTGGAACGTGATGGGAGTTTTCAACGATCATATTCATTATGTTGTTTTCTTTGACGGTCTCAAACCAAGACCTTGATAGATCTTAAGCACTGGAGATCGTTAGTGTTGCCTATGTAATCACAAGCAAACTAATAGAAGATCTCTACAACTCGATTGTAAGCGAAAGTAAATACAAGTTACAATAACTAAGAACTCTTTGATCCTCTATGGATCTTTTATTATAGAAACTCTATGTTTCAATAGTTTACAAGACTTGAAAGACTTGAGAAAAGCTTATCTATTACAAACTAACATGGTTTCTTATATAGGCAAGAAACCCTAATGAGCGCTGACAATTTACGCCCTAATACTAACATAGACTAAGCATGCATCTAGACAAGCATGCAACTAATCATATTGTTTTGTTAATCATATTGTTTATTCCGAGTAAGCTCTACTTAATACGGCGCCAACCTATACATACGGCACGACTTTTACTCTAAACCGAGCTTATCTCTCCCACGTGGTTCGCACTTTCAAGAAGAACACAATATCTGCTTAACACTTCGTCAAGTATAACTTCAGTAATCCATTCTTCTTCTAAGAATCTCTTCGACAGATGCTTCGCAGTAATCAGAGTTTATGCTTCTAAATCGTGAGTTTTCCTTAATTCCCAACAATCCTCCCTAAACCGGAATTTGACTAGGTTAAGTTCCGCTTTTGATAGATCGATAAAGTCGCTGAGGATTGTACCATTTGACTAAAAATTTCCAAGCAAGACCTTCCCATATATTAACCACTTCGAGCTATGAATGGCTAGTCTCTTGAGGATCAAAGAACAAAGATTCGTAAGAAGAACATCTCTATGATGACCGAATCTGTGAAACACCGTGTCTTTGCAAAGAACATATGACATCATGTACATCAAAACATATAAGTTCAATACTATTCTCATCACTTCCGTGTGTGTTAACTCCCGTGAGAGTGAATCATTGAAATTAATGGGTTTGATGTCTCTTTACCAATAGCCATTACTACCGGAGTAGCCACATGTTTGAGTTCGAAAACTATGGTACATTGATAACCATCTCGATTTATTGGCAAACCAAAGAACCATATAAACGGATTTGTCTTGTCTTTACCGTAGCCGCTTGCTCAGACTAGTCAATTCTTAGAATTGGTGAATTGAGAACCAAATATGGATTCAGATGCCTTTACCACATGCCATATTCATGTGGGCTAGCCAATTCTTGGATTCCAAAGAGGAATAGACCATGGTGAATTGATGACCATACAACCCTCAAGAAGCTAAGCATGGGTGGTTGCATACCCTATGATTTTGAGCAAACCATTACAAATTATCAATGATTTGATGTGTCTTTACCAAAGTCAGTACCTTTGGACTAGTCAACTCTTTGACATACACAAGGTATATCGTGAGTTAAAACCATCGAATTGGACAAAGAAACAAACCCGCATAAAAGTTAGTTTTTTTTTTTTTTTTTTTTTTTTTTTTTAACTAAAAAACTAACACAAGAAAAGACAGTATATACATAATACAAATAAGAAGCAACAAAACAAAGTAATGCAGATGGTACCATGTGTCCCGATATGGATGAGGATGAAGCCTATTGCGCTTGTTGAAGTTGAGTCTTGATCAATCCTACCAAGTTAAAGCCGACTGCCTTTCATTTCCCATGTGGTCCGGAGGAATTTCCACCGACTCAAAGATCTTTCCATTAGTCTTTGGGCAAAGGATACTTTCTTTCGTAAAACATGTAGACAAGGATGCCACCCTTAGTCTCAAGCACATGCACTCGAGGGAGAGGATAGAATCTCCGTGATTCAAGCTTCCACCGATGTGAGTTTTCCCAAATGGAAGATGCTTTGCTATTGGGAATGTGAGAGTTTAACAGGCTTGAAGATCTCCTCGTAAGAACATCCCGTAACCTTGTGGTTCCTTGTTGCAATAATGGGTGGTAACTTGAGTGAACAGAGAAAGTAAGTCCGCCTCGCTACCAAGTGTAGAATTTCCTTCGTAAAGGTGAATTCCATTGAAGTGGAGTCCTTCAAGAAGAACATTCATCCGATCATCCTTTAATTTCCAGGCAATCACCTCATCTGAGTTTCCATCAGGAAAATCAGCAGCAGACCCTTCTATTATGAAAGTGGAGTCATCAGCTTCAAGATCCACAGGAGATCTGTTGGCCATTCTCTTCTTCCTCCCACCAGTCTTATTATGGTCCCCAGATGGAGCATTTTTTGCTTGAACTTGTGTGGTAAGACTTGAAGAGGTATAGGGAGAGTTAGTTGAAACACCTTCACGTAGTGCATTCATCCTGTGAAGCATTTTTATCGCCTTTCTGCTTTTATGTCGCAAGATCGCCTTCCTTAACCTTAGAAGCTTCCAGTGTCAAATGATTGCCACCGATGAAGTGGGAGCCGATATACCGATGCTTCAGAGTATTGGAATGTGGTTCAGCAGATGGACTCTTGACAGTGGAGGAAGCAACTTCGTGTTGCTTCAGCAGAATGACCGGAGATGTCACCGTGGGGAGCATCATCGACTTGAGTCTTTTGGCTTCTTGAACAGCCTCATTCTCTCAAATCCTTTTAAGTTGGTAGAATGTGTTGAAGATGATGATCTTTCCGCATGATTCGGTTATATTTGCGATACAGACATGATCGTGAAAAGCCTTGACTTGTTTCATTGTTAGCCGAGTTGGACATTGAGCATTGGTTTTCACCACCCTTCTTATTTCATCTTTAGTAGGAGGTTTGTCTTTGGCCTTCGAGCTTTGATGGCCCTCTTTGTGCGATTGCTTCTTGCTTCCTTTGTCTTCCCCGAGCCATCATTCGCTCCACATAATTGTCACCGAGGAAATCTCCACCTAGTATACTTTGAGCTAGAGAAGGTCTTGAAATGACTTGTCGAGTTAGAATATCCCAGTTGTTCAAGCAGTATCCGAACCCTCGCTCATCTAGTTCTTTTCTTCTCTCGTGAGTTAAAGATGAAAATTCCTCTGCTTCAAGTTGTTTAGCCAATGCTACACTTTCCTTTGACTTCTCAAACTCACCCAATCTACTTGCTTGACCCGCCTTTTCCTCCTCACTCACCGAGTTAGGACCAAGCTCATCTTCGATGACATTTTTCCCTTTATCATCGTCGCTTAACACACTCTTCTTCGCTAGATCAACTATAGGAATCTCTGCTGTAGTACCTAGGTCAACATGTTGATGCGATTATCAACCGGAGTGGTCAAGACAACAGCAATGTCCGATGATCCGAATGGAGAAAGGTCCGCTGGTTCTTGAACCGATGAAGATTGATTAGGATCCAAGATGCATCCTCCATTTGCACATCGCCAGATGCATCCTTATCAACCCTGTGTTCCTTTGAAGCTTCGTAAGAAACCTTATGTGAAAAGGATCTCCTTCTTCTTTGTAAAGGATGTGTTCCTTCTTCCTTGAGGAAGTAGCAGCCATCGATGAAGGGTCATTGAGAGAAACATCACCAACATGTCCAGAGACTCAAAGGAGGACCTTCTTGTTCTTCATCGAGGAAACCACAAGCTTCCTTTGGAGCCCCTTGAGTTTGTCCTCTAAGTCCTTGACTTGATTCTCGCAGATCTTCAATCTTACTTCCAAGAGAAGACTTGGTCTCGCAAGTTCCTTTTTCGACTAGTGACCTCAAGAAGATACCATGACAAGAGCATAGACAGATGAGAGTGTAATGGGTCCTCACCCACCAGCAGATTGCTCGTGGTAAGGGGAGCTTCATTGGACCTTTCAAGAGAAACATGGTCATGCTCAATGCGAGGAAGATCTTCATCGAGAGGATCCCTAACAGACTTGGTGTGGGTGGTCTATGTAGATCCGACTCATCATGAGTAGCAAGTGTGGGTGGAGGATCGGGACATGGTGGTTGGTCCGAGCAACATGAGTTGCTTCAACAGAGAAGATGGGCCCTCATCAATGTTAACCAATGGATTACCATCAAGAGCAACAGTGAGGTAGGAGGATTATGAGTCACATTCTCCTCATCGCCACCTCATTACCTTGGGGCAACATGGTCGCTAGCAAGGGATGATGTTCCCCGAAAGTGGGTTCTCATTGTAGCAAACAATTTAGCGCTAAAGAACCTATAGGATAAAAAGCTTGGGTTTGGGTAGTGGTGTCTAAAATCATTTGTAAAAACCTTGGGTACATTAAAATTTTCCTTTGTCTTTTGAATATTTTCAACCATGTTTTCAAAATATACTTAGAAAATTGAAAGTTACCCTCGAGAAAGACACACAATACCATAGCCCAATTGTGTAGAGAATCGATCCCATCCTCCGTCTTGTTGCTCATGCATTGAAGCAAAGTGTGAACCATGAACCTCCACTTTGGCAAAGTTCCTTCTTCACCACATATCGCCCTTGTACCACGATAGCCAATAGCTCTTAGCCCAAGAAGCACATTTTCCCGACTAGAATGAAATGCTCCATCAAGATCTTCCAAGTGAAGCTTCCTCCCAATTAGGTCCTCTCACACTATGTACTGCTTCATCAATCACAACCCTAATCTCTGCCTCACTCCTCTTCTCGCAGATGCCCAAAATTGAGTGATCGAGACTCATATATCTCATTTGGAGAATGAGTTAGAGCATAACAAATCTTGGACCTTTTCGTGAATTCCACCATTGGTTCAGATAATTCATATCCTTTGCCATTTCCCGTAAATGCAACTTTGTTGTGATCATGTTTAAATTCAAGAGCCATGAGGATATGAGTGTTTAGGGTTATGATTCTTGAAATGGTGAGTGTTTGTGAAAGTGGAATGAGAGGAATTTGTTTGTTCAAGGTAGTGATGGTGGATTTGAGTTTTGCCCAAATTATAGTCAAAGAAAATTTGACCGCTTGGTTGACTATTGTCGACGTAAAACATCTTTGACCCAACCCAAAACAACCCTTCAAAGAACATGATGATCAATCAAGTTATAACTTCAAAGAATGCATCAAAGATAAGAATATCTTCGTAAGTTTCTAGAATTACCGTGCCACCCACTTGCATTAAACTCATTGAACCTCGAACCCGCCTATAAAATGATCCCAATGTAACTCATCTTTTCATCAAGATCCCCAAATATTTACCACAAACCCTAGAAGCAAAATAACCTCAATTAACCCAATTGCACCATGAATACCAAACCCGAGATCATAGATCTCACTTCCTCATCTTCATCATCCTCTTCATCATCATCAAGTGGTGAATCAAACCCATGGTTCCATTACTTTCCTCAACCCTACCCACGACCAAATAAATCACCCTTTCTTTCTTCTTCGTAAGATGACAGTAGTGAATCCAAGTGAATCACGATGATTCTCGATGACTCCTATAAGGAGGGAACATCTTACTCCCAACCTCCAAAGACCTCGGTCTCAACAAAGACCTCGTGCTGTGAATCCGCCACTCCCCAAAGATAGAGAGGTGGTTCTTGGTCTCATCGCGCCATCTTTTGGTGCATGAACACACATCGATAGTAGAAGGGCTTAAGGAGGGTGGATCGATTGCATTTTGGTTGAAATGAATAGATGAAGCACACAGACACGTTAGTTCTCTCGCCATCCCGCGTGGTCATCGCCATCATCAATCGCTTGCATCAATCCATCCTCCCATTTTGGTCCTTAGCATCTTCGTCGTCGGGTCATGCATATCCAACCACCGCTAGACCGAATGGGTGGTTACGAAGACTCACGAAAGCAAAGCCAAGATCAAATGCATATCCAAAGATTCTCTTAGATTTCGAATGAAAGATATACACTAGATTAGGCTTAGCTTAAGTGTACACTCAGATCTTGAAGATGCATAGTAGTAGGTTGACTTTATGTAAGTCGTAAGTCAGAACTGCTTTCTTGAATGAATGAATGAACAATTTGACTTCAATTTCTTTTCTTCAAGATTATAACTTCAAGGAATCAAATTGTATGCTTCAAGATTTTGCTATTCGTGAGAAACAGCAACACTCTTATAGCTATCTTAACCATGTACCATTGAGTCATTCTTGATGAATTTGAACTTGATCATGAAATGGACAAATCAGAATCTAGACATCCGCAAAATGTACACAACACTCCACAAGAACAACACAAAACAAGCTAACAAATAATTAGACAGCTAGTGTTAGCAAAGAATCATAAACAACAGAGGCAAAATGCAAATAGAGAAAATCAAAAGATAAAATCTATTAAATAAACGCTATCACTATTGGCAAAATGATGTTTTACAAACCGATAGAAGCAAATTTAGAAAACTGCTTATTGAACAAAATATGACACAAACAAAATATGCGAGTTTGTACAAAATCCTCCCCGAGGCATATGCCTCCCCGAGGCCTATGCCTCCTCAAACTATGCAACAAGGGTTTAACATTCCAATATTGACCACGAGGTGTTGAAACCTTGGTCCATCAAACGCTTTTGTTAATAGTGTCCGCCACATTATCATCAAGATGGATTTTAGCCACTTTTATCAAATGTTTTCATATGCATCTCTTATAAAGTGGTGCCCGATTTCAATGTGTTTTGTTCGGTCCGTGAAAACTGGATTTTGACTATGCAGATGGTACTTTGATTATCTATATGAATAGTAGTGTTCATGAAGTTGTACCCATAGTCCAAAGAATTGGTTTTGAATCCAGAGGACCCGACCACAAAGAATTTGCAAAGAAGAACGCATCGCTTCAAGAGTTGAGGCACCACAATGGTTTGTTTCTTGCATTGCCAAGAAATCAACCTCTTGCCAAGAAATTGGCGCCTCCAGCCAGGGATCTTCTATCCAGATTTGCACCAAAGATAATCACCGCCACTATATGCTTCCAAATTGAAAGGAGACTCTTTGGGTACCAAAGGCCTAAAAGAGGTTGGCCTTGAGGTACTTAAAGATCTTCTTGACAAAGATTTAGATGGGAAGTAAGTGGAGTGACTTGATGTCGAGAACAAACACTCACAAAGAAAAGTAATATCGTGCCTTGAAGTCGTCAGATACATCAATGAACCAATCATGGACCTGCATGTATGAACATTCACTGTGTAGATCCGTTCATTATTTGCTTTAGTCTTTGAGCTTCATAAGGTGTGGTGGCGGCCCTAACACCTTCCATACCAAACTTCTTCGTATGTCCTCACATATTTATCTTGATGATAAAATGCCATCTTGTTTCACGAACTTGGAGACCCAAAAGAAAGTAAGTTCACCCATAGCACTCATTTGAAATTCACCCTTCATCGCCCTCAAATTCCCTACACCACGCTTCATTTGTGGAGCCAAAATAATGTCGTCCACATAAACTTGCACAAGAATGATGTCCGAGTAATTCTTCTTTAGGAACAGTAGTTTTGTCAATAGCACCTCTCCTATAGCCATGCTTCAAAGAGAATGATGAAAGCCTAGCATACCAAGCTCTTGGTGCCCGATGTAAGCCATAAAGAGCTTTAACAACCTTGTAAACATGATTTGGGTGATCGTGGTCTTCAAACCTTTGGTTGAGTGACATAAACTTCCTCTTCAATCTCACCATACGTAAAAGCACCTTTGACATCCATTTGATACACCATGAAACCCATGTAAGAAGCATAAGCCAAGAAAATGCGAATAGCTTCTACTCGCAACAGGGCAAACACTTCATCATAATCAATCCTTCCTCTTGTCTCAAGCCTTGTGCTACTAATCTTGCTTTGTTTTTGATCACAACACCACGAGCATCTCTTATTCTTCGTAATCCACTTTGTCCCAATGGCATATTTGCCATCGTGAGTGGAACCAAAATCCAAACCTCGCCGATTGAAATTGTTGCATCTCTTCTTGCATTGCTTCTAGCCACTTGAATCATTAAGAGCTTGAGATACACCGTTGGTTCCACTTGAGAGAAAACAAGCAAATGACAATGTTTGAAGTCCGTGTGATTGTCTCTTTGCCGGTTGGAGACATAAGAGAGAAAAGCAATCGCCCAAATTGAGGACTTGTGATAGCCCTTCGAGTTCTAACAGTGCCGAAGATCACCTATGATGTTGGATTGAGGATGAGCAATGTTGATCCTCCGAGTAGCAAGGGGGTGACTTCAATGGAAGAATCAACATTGGTGATTGTTGGTTCAAATTCAAAGATCATATGAGGGTGAGGTGAAAATGCCACTTTGGGTTGATGATTTCCAAGATCGGAGGGTTTTGGAAAGCGTGTATGAGGTTCTCCAAAGGTCAAGACACTTGAGCAGAATAGTATAGCCTTCAGCAGATTTGGGGATGGTAGGTGTGGCAGAGTCAACTTCAGCAGATGAGTGGTTTCACCGATTCCTTCATTAGCCACCTCCCATTCGGCTCGCTTCAAGCTTGGCAAAGAAACTCTTGAGTCTCAAGCCTAGCAAGGTCCTCAAAGATAATGAGAGTCATCATCATCACTGTGTCAAGAATATCCTTGGAGGTGGTACCGCAATATTGTTGGGGAGAAAGAAGGCACAAGTATAGGTTGCTCATCATCTTCAAACTCTTTGTCGAGTCATCATCTAAGGGACCCGCATTGTTAGCGGAGAAGCTTGAGAACCCGCATTTTGGTTAGCCAAGTGTCTAGTGTAACCCAAGGAATCGCTATAGTCAAGGTCAAAAGACCATGTATGACCCTCGCCCTTGAACATTATGCTTATCTTCCAAAATCTCGTGTTCAACGCCTCTCTATCTTCTTGGCTTGCAAATTGTACACCTCGTAGGCCTTACTATGAGTGAATAACCCACAATATAGCCATCATCGCCTTCTCATCAAACTTTCCCAACGGATCACTTGTGTTCGTAATGGTCACTTGACAACCAAAAGGTTTTAGGTAGTGAATGACAGAACCTTCCCAAAGAGAAGTTCATAAGGTGTTTTGAGTTGAGGTCTTGTTATGGAGACCCCTGTTTAGCACATAGCAAGTGCCAACAACTTTCATCCGTAACATAGTGGGAAGCTTAGAGTCTCGCAAGCATTGATCTTGCAAATTCTATTAAGGTCCTATTCTTTCTTTCACCACCCCATTTTGTTGTGGGGTTCTTGGATTACTATAGTCCCTTTTATACCTTTTGACCCACGTAGTTCTATTAGAATTGCATTTTGAACTCGTCCCATTATCACACCGAATACCCTTGACCTTTTGTTCAACCGATTTTCAACGAGAGTGATGAATTCAACAAGACTTGAGAGGTTTCATCTTTGGTTCGAGAAAGAACACCCAACAAAATCGCTATAGCCATCGGTGATAACCAAACGTAAGAACTTATGATCAATGCTTCGACTTGAGTTGGACCAAACAGATCCATGTGAAGCAACCAAGAGGTTCAAGAATGATGCTCATAGCATTGATAGCTTTGTAAGAAGCTCGTGTTGTTTTCCTTTGTTGCAAGCGACACAATTATGATCATTTGTGAATACTTTGGTGGAAGACCTTCAACAAGACCCATTTTAGAAAGTTTGTTAATGGTCTTGAAATTCACATGAGCCATCCTCCTATGCCATTTAGTGGACTCATCAAGAGATGCTTTAGCCACCAAACAAGTGAGGTCACCACCGTTGCACTTCATTAAGGTTGAATGTGTATAAATTGTGAGTACGAGGAACCTTCAAGAGAATTGAAGTTTCTTCCGGGAGTTTGAAGTCTTTAGACAAAGACAAGACATTCATTCTCGAAAGAGAACTTTGTTCTTAGTGTCACAGATTTGTGAAACAGAGAACAAGTTGAAATGTCAAGTTCCTTAACATAGTACACATTTTCAAAATCTAGATGAGGTGTCTTTATGGTGCCTTTCCCGTGATACTCCCATCACTTCCTCCAAAAGTTACATTGCCTCCTCCTTCTATAGGAACAAAGTTGTGCATCATATCTCTGCTTCCGCACATGCTTCGAACAACCACTATCAACAATACCAATATTCTTATGCTTAAGGGATGATCCTACAAACAACAACAAAATATATACATACGGTTAGTATATAATGGAGGTTCAAGTCATTATCGACTTGAACCCGCCTTGTGGATCACAGTGTTTAGGGCATGAAGATTTAGAGGATCCACCATTGTTCTTGGTCCTCCATTGGTAATTGGGTCCCTTGTTAGTCCAAGAACAACTCGCCGAGGGCTTCACAAAGAAGGTTCCCATATCCCATCCCAAAGATACATAGAGTCAACATATGTAGGCCAATAACCATGTTTAAAGTATGAGCTAGTTGGTTGCACATTAGGTCTCATAACGTAACCTCTCCAATGAGAGTTAGTATAAGCAACTTGGGGACATAAGGTGGAATATTAGCAACATTGGTCCACTTAGATTTGTGTTTCGTGAGTAGCACATGCACCCAATCTTTGTTCATAAAAATCACAATCCTTAATCAAATGAAATTTACTTCCACATACAAAACAAGTCTTCTTCTTGGAAGATTTATTCAAATAGGGAGATGTTTGATTACATGCGTAAGTACTTAAAACAGATACATTCAAGGAATTGTTTTAACAGATCGATTATTCAAAGATTTAAAAGACAAGTCTTCGTAAGAAACTATCTTGGAAGTTGATTCCTCAAAGCCTTCCTTAGAAGGCTTGTAAGTAGACCGGGTGCAGTGGGTGTTGGCTCAGCTTGGGAAGGTCGACTTCTCATTTGAATCACAGCTTCATAGGAAGTAGACCTTGATCCGATGAATTGTCACCGCCGAGCAAGAGACAAAGTCATTAGATGAGGTATCGTGGTCCGCAAGTCTTTGACTTTTGCCATATAGATGATGTGATCCATCAAAGTCAACAAAGATGGATAGGTCTATGGGCATAAATTCACCTCTAATAGGTCCAGGACAAAGATGCATATCACCTTCCTTAACAAAATTAGCTAACCCACCGGGTGGATTTACGACCATCATACTTAGCTTCCGCTCCTACATACTTTTGAAAACCTAAACCTAAGCCGAGGTTACCGATTGACTAGAATAGATAATTCTATTTAAGCGATTATCACCGACATTAACCATTCATTATGCCTAGCTATTTCCTCACCTAGTTTTGCCTTAAGCTCTAGGTTCTCGCATACGCCTTCATCCTTAGCTTTCTCGCACGCTTTAAGTAATTATTAGCAACTTCTAGATCAAACTCAGAACACTTTTATCTTTTCTTCATAAGCTATTTGATTCTTTTGAAACCATACTTTTGTCTTTCTACGCTTTTAATGCAAGTTTATGAGCTTCATTATCAATATAGCATGCATCAAACTTAGGTTTCATAGCATCAAATTCTTCTTTAAGTTCATTGTATCTTAGACTACAACCAAATATACAATTGTGTACCGAGATAGTCCCATCAAGGCAAACCGATCATGCCTTTCATCCGGTGCACCTTGCAAGCAATCCAAGCTTGTCAAGATCATGAGCTTCCTCATTAATGTGTTCATGTGCAGTCCAGTTGACCTGCTCATCCATGGTGAGGAGAGTCAAGCTCCAGCTCATTGTCACGATATGAAAGATATTTGGCTCCATCTCCACTCTTTCGTCCTTGCATTCTCTCGAGAAATGCCCCATCCGATGACAAGTGAAGCACTTGACTTTCCTCCTATCAAAGCGAGCTGGTTCCTTTCCTTGAAAACAAACTTCCTTCCACCTTCTCTTCAAACCTTTGATGTCCATCGACAAGAATGCCACCGCATTTTCAACTTCATTTCCTCCATTTCAAGAGGGTCCAACCGATCAAAGTCTTCATATGCAAGATACCGCCGAGTATCATAGTCAAGAACAAACGAATGAAGAACATCCTCCATCACACTACTAGTCTTAGGTTGTGAAGATTGTGGAGTGGGACGAGTGTTATGTGGTGGAGTGGGAGAGCAGGATGTCGGAAAGTAGTTGGAACTAGGAGATGATGGAAAATAGTTGAGCTAGGAGCTTGTACCATCATGTTGGAATGAGATGTCCCAACAAAAGTCGCATGGTTAGAAGAAGATGTACGGTAGGAGTCCCGACATCCGTTCAAGAGTTCGAGTCTCGTGTACAACTCATCAAAAGTGAGCATGTCCAACCCTCCTTTAGCCTCGAGTGCTATACTAACATGCAACCATGATGGTGGCAAGGACCGCAAGAACTTTGAGTTGCAATCTTCATTATCCGGTTTAGCATTCAAATTGATTCACCGACTCAAGATCCTATGGAACCCGTCAGATCCCTTGTGGATACCTTCTTCTTCCGATATATTGAAGTCCCAAACTGTTGTCTTAGCATGGACTTCCTCATTCTCTTTGATTCTTCATTTCCACCGAACCTTGCTTTGAGAGCCATCCATATGTCTTTAGCATCATCCATATGGTGAAAATCACATAGATGATCTTCGTGTATGGCTTGAAGCGTAATAGTTTTACTTTATGCTCTCTCTCGCATGGCCAAGACTTCTTCAAGAAGCTTTTGGTGGAGCCATGATAAACTTCCCATCCCCGTGAATCATTTTCTTTAGACTGCTTTTTCTTTACTACCTCCCACAGATTCCAATCAATATTGGAAATCCAGCTTTTCCATCTTCATAGTCCAAAGTTCATACTCTTCCTCTTTAAATAAGGAAATTTACCATTGTTGTTTGTGACCGAAATGTTGCATGGAAGTGGTGTTGGTGTTGTTTGTGTTGGTGACTTCATTTTCATTATCGGATCCGTGCATGGTGAATGAATGTTTGATTGTATGGGGTGAGAATGGTTCTTAGTATCGTAGAGACTTTCCCGAGGCTCGATACCACTTGTTGAAACCAAGACCTTGATAGATCTTAAGCACTCGGAGATCGTTAGTGTTGCTTATGTAATCACAAGCAAACTAATAGAAGATCTCTACAACTCGTATTGTAGCGGAAAGTAAATACAAGTTACAATAACTAAGAACTCTTTGATCCTCTATGGATCTTTTGATTATAGAAACTCTATGTTTCAATAGTTTACAAGACTTGAAAGACTTGAGAAAAGCTTATCTATTACAAACTAACATGGTTTCTTATATAGGCAAGAAACCCTAATGAGCGCTGACAATTTACGCCCTAATACTAACATAGACTAAGCATGCATCTAGACAAGCATGCAACTAATCATATTGTTTTGTTAATCATATTGTTTATTCCGAGTAAGCTCTACTTAATACGGCGCCAACCTATACATACTGCACGACTTTTACTCTAAACCGAGCTTATCTCTCCCACGTGGTTCGCACTTTCAAAGAAGAACACAATATCTGCTTTAACACTTCATCAAGTATAACTTCTAGTAATCCATTCTTCTTCTGCAGTAATCTCTTCGACCATGCTTGAAACGGGCCCGAGAATCGTGAGTTTATGCTTCGCAAGCCTAATCATATCTAGTTTTCCTTAATTCCCAACATAGATTGCATTCACGGGTGGCACAAAACCCTAAATTTATCTCTATAAATAGAAGTTCATTTCCACAAATGGACCAAGTCTCATTCACCATTAAGGTAATCAATCTTCACACACCATAACACACACACTTCATAGTCGTATGTGAGCATACCCCAACTCTTGATCCTCGATCATACCTTAATGTCCTTACCGTACGTGGGTAACCAAACACATGATTATCCTCATCCAAATCACACTCCAATACGTATCATATGTAAACATTGTGCCATCCATGTTATACGCAACATACTTCAGTTATATATTCAATTAATTAATAGTAGACATTATGAAAATGTAACAAAACGTATTCAATTAAGTAACAAAAAAAATAGCTTTGATGATAAAGAAAGTTGTGTTACACCTTCTAAGGTTGTAATGCTTTTTCATATAGTAATTTCCAATCCGGCTTAGATTACAAACTCAACGAAAAACAAAAAAATTAATCCGTGAGTGAAAAGAATGAATGAAATATCCGAAGAAAAATTGGAGTATTAGAGATACTAGGAACGTCATGGGAGTTTTCAACGATCATATTCATTATGTTGTTCTTTGACGGTCTCTGAATTCTCAAAAACGGCCATGATCATAATGCTAGTATTTGAGCATTTCAAAAGCGCGGAAGTAACTTTTTCTCCTAATGGTAAATAAATGCACAAAATCCAACTATTTATTTATCGTTATATAACATTTTGGAGAAACCTACTTGTATATTTGTATTATTTTAATAATATTTGAGGTAAATTTAGATGCTTTCTAAATTTGAGGCCCTTAGCGGTATCCACTTCACACACCTTCAAGTACAATACTCAACCAAACTAAATTGATGATATATGATTTCTTTTTGTACGTCGTTAGACCTTTGAATAGTCTATCCAATTAGAGCATTAAAAATAGCATAATCATTACTATAATATAAGCCTTACAAATGACATAGATACCGTACTGCAACTAATTAAGACTAGTCAATTATTAAATAAGTAAGAGAATATGATTTATTTTTAATCATCATCTCGTGGCAGTTTGCCAAGTTTCATCCCTAAATTCTCATAAAGACAAGAAGTCAAGAATACAAGTCAATAACTCCTAGTATGTAGTTGATCTAATCTCCCCAATACGCCTATAATTCCCACCAACTTATCTACTTATAACTATTTCCATATCTCATGTCATCTATATAAATCTAAATCAACACATGCATTCTCAACACAGCTCAAACCACTTTCTTATCTTCTAATTTTAGCATATAAAACCGCTGCATGCCCTTGCAAGATTCAATGGCACATTGCAGACTCAATTTGTTCTTGGTGATGCTAGTGGCCATCACTCTGGCAACCATCAATGGTGGGAAACTTGTGGTTGATGCGCGTAAACTCTTGGATACACCCGATATTCCAAAGCCCACTCTTCCTGACATTCCAAAGCCTCAGGTTCCTGTGATTCCAAAGCCCGAAGTACCAGAGGTACCAAAGCCCACACTCCCCGAGATTCCAAAGCCCGAAATACCAGAGCTTCCGAAGCCCACACTTCCTGAGGTTCCAAAGCCGGAAGTACCAGTGCTTCCAAAACCCACACTTCCCGAGGTTCCTAAACCTGAGGTCCCTTTGATTCCTAAACCGGAAGTTCCTGAGGTTCCAAAGCCCACAATTCCTGAGATTACGAAACCCACACTTCCTGAGGTACCAAAGCCCGAGGTCCCTGTGGTTCCTAAACCTGAAGTTCCTGAGGTTCCAAAGCCCACACTTCCTGAGATTACGAAACCCACACTTCCTGAGGTTCCAAAGACCGAGGTCCCTGTGGTTCCTAAACCTGAAGTTCCTGAGCTTCCAAAGCCCACACTTCCCGAGGTTCCAAATCCCACAATTCCCGAGATTCCAAAGTCCACTATTCCTGAGATCCCCAAGCCCGCGGTACCTGAGGTTCCTAAGGTAACAGTTCCAGAGATTACTAAACCAGAGCTACCAACTCTACCAAAACCAGAAGTACCAAAGATTCCTGAAACGCATGACCTGCCCAAGCCAACAATTCCTGAGTTGCCCAAGGACTTTCCTATCCCTTCCTTGCCGCATCCCTAGAGTACTGCATTTGTAAAAGCTTGTGATTTGTCTATTTTACTATTACTATTACAGAAAAGTTAGACATCAATTCGGACTGTTAGATGATGATGCCCGACTGATCATCTATGTGTTTTAGTCATTGTGTTCAACCTTTTTTGCTTTTGTTTTATGTATTGCATAATTCATGGATTTCATTTTGTTGGTTTTTTAGATGGCATAACAATTTGGTCAAACAATAACTTAACAAACATATATGTGTTTGATATGATCATAACCTTTTATTTCTAAATGGCTTGCATTAGTGTTACTTAGCTAAAAGACCTAGGAGAAACTCCTGAAGTAAAGAACTACAGTATAATCTATTACACTAATCAATCTAGCTAGTAATAGATTTTACTAAATGTTCCCTCTTGAAGCTAGTCAAACAACTCTATGCCAGCGACTAAACTTTTAGTTGGTAAGTTAGGACAACAGCCAAATATTTATTTTGTGGCATAGAAATAATGTTCTCATCTAAGTGATATAAAACGAAGAAGTTATTTCTACATAAGTAAAGTAGCATAGTGAATATCTAAGATAATAGCATACATGGACAAAATAATATCAGAATAACTAATTTTGAGATCCGAAATATATGTACTTTCATTTTTTTATTTTTGAAAATGCTTTTCATAAGACTACTAATATATTTGTGTTAAATCAAGTGATTGTTACGACCTATGTTGTGTGAGAGCTATTCAATCAAATAATAATATTAGATTACTAATATATTTGCATTTCTATTACCTAAGATGATAATTGTTACCAACTTGACTTTATTTTATGGCATATTACTAAAATTAGGATACATAATCATGTTTTGCCGATTTTGTGTAGCTATTTCTAACTTATTTAACATTTTATTAATAGCCAACTAAACCTTGAACCTCACATATTCGGCCATATCTCCCCGCACACACCTTCGTTCTTACCGGAAGTCGCACCATCTACACCTCCACTATTCTCATCATGATGACATTGGTCTCATTTGTTTTCCTGCACACGGGTTTTCGATCGGAACAATGGCGAAGGTCTTGCGATCCAGTTGTGAAGTAAGGATCACGAAATTTCAAAATAGGACCCCGTTTACACCCAACGGTTTCCAAACAAATGTTTCAGCAATACGGTCAGCGAGCTCATTTGACAACATAATGGTTGAATGTGAGAGGGAAACATTGACAAGATGCTTGTTTAACTTTCAAATAACTTTGGAACTTCAAATCCACCATCAATATCTACTTTTAGTTTTTTGCTATAAATACAACCTATGTTTTATACTTTTTCATATCGACTGCCTTACCAATACACCACCAAAATCACAATCTTAAACTTCACTTATGATATTCCTCGGCTACTCTTTATTGACAGCTTTACTGAGGTTAACGACAGAGTTCAATGGAAACCGAAAACTTTGACGATAACTTCACTTATGATATTTTTGGCTACTCTTTATTTATGCTTCTAGAAAAGTCTCCATATGAGTTAGTGTATAATAAACCTCCATCTCTCTCATTAAAAGTGTATGAGAGTTCTCGCCTAAATAGCTAGAGACCATATACTTGAAACGGGCCCAATACAGGCCCATAAGGGATAGAAACTGTCACACTTTGTCTGGTAAGCAAGTTTGTAGGGCTGACCAGACAAAACAAGCCTAGATAAACATATCCAAACAAATGCCATATTAAGACCTTATCGAATAGGGCTGTTACAACAGACAATAGATGTCACTACCTCATTGGCTTAGAGGTAATGATGTGAACATATTGCTAATACGTGCATGGTACACCCCATGCCGAAAGCAAAGCCAAGAACATCACGCCATATGTTATTCTTGTACCTTCCATTAGATGACCACCACGTGGACCATCCTAAACTATTAGATTGCATTCATGGGTGGCACAAAACCCTAAATGCATCTATATAAATAGAAGTTCATTTCCACAAAATGGACCAAGTCTCATTCATCATGAAGGTAATCAATCTTCACACACCATAACACACACACACTTCATAGTCGTATGTGAGCATACCCCAACTCTTGATCCTCGATCATACCTTAATGTCTTTACCGTACGTGGCTGCTGACAAGGAGGGGTCTCAACAGACTGATAGTTTACCACAAGCTCCGATTGTGGTGGATGATATAATGAAGGAGCCAGTGGTGGTTTCTAGTGTGCAACAGGAAGTGGGTCAGCCTTCTTCTTTCACTTCTACTTCTCCCCCTAAAAGGACTAATCCGTTCTCTAAAGTCGGAGAAATTGTTGTTTCTGACAGTGATGATGACCAAGTACTTCCAGAGGATAACCCGATGGCGAATTTTCTTGCCTCTGGAGGTAGTGGATACGAACATGAAGATGAAGAGGATTATGATGATTATACGAGCCACGTCTACGATCTCCCACATGAATTAAATGATTTTAAGCTCAAAGGGCGTGGTAAAAAGTAGTCTTGGTGTTCGTATAGTGGTAGTATATCTCCTGTGAGTTGTGGTTTATTGTTTTATTTTGAAATTGGAAGTGCATTATGTAAGTTCCCCCATGTAATGGGCTGAGATATGAGATGTCACTCATATCCTTTGTACTTAAATATTTTTTGGAGTAATAATATTTACCGGGTCTCTTGACCTTTATCCAAAAAAATCACATGATTATCCTCATCCAAATCACACTCCAATACGTATCATATGTAAACATTGTGCCATCCATGTTATACGCAACATACTTCAGTTATATATTCAATTAATTAACAGTAGACGTTATGAAAATGTAACAAAACGTATTCAATTAATTAACAAAAAAAATAGCTTTGATGATAAAGAAAGTTGTGTTACAACTTCTAAGGTTGTAATGCTTTTTCATATAGTAATTTCCAATCCGGCTTAGATTACAAACTCAACGAAAAACAAAAAAATTAATCCATGAGTGAAAAGAATGAATGAAATATCCGATGAAAAAATGGAGTATTAGAGATACTAGGAACGTGATGGGAGTTTTCAACGATCATATTCATTATGTTGTTTTCTCTTTGACGGTCTCTGAATTCTCGAAAACGGCCATGATCATAATGCTAGTATTTGAGCATTTCAAAAGCGCAGAAGTAACTTTTTCTCCTAATGGTAAATAAAGATACAAAATCCAATTATTTATTTATCCTTATATAACATTTTGGAGAAACCTACTTGTATATTTGTATTATTTTAATAATATTTGAGGTAAATTTAGATGCCTTCTAAATTTGAGGCCCTTAGCGGTAGCCACTTCGCACACCTTCAAATACGATACTCACTCAAACTAAATTGATGATATATGAGTTCTTTTTGTACGTCTTTAGACCTTTGAAGAGTCATCCAATTAGAGCACTAAAAATAGCATAATCATTACTATAATATAAGCCTAACAAATGACATAGATACTGTACTGCTACTAATTAAGACTAGTCAATTATTAAATAAATAAGAGAATGCGATTTATTTTAATGATCATCGATATCTCGTGGCAGTTTGCCAAGTTTCATCCCTAAATTCTCATAAAGACAAGAAGTCAAGAATACAAGTCAATAACTCCTAGTATGTAGTTGATCTAATCTCCCAATACGCCTATAATTCCCACCAACTTATCTACTTTTAACTATTTCCATATCTCATGTCTTCTATATAAATCTAAATCAACACATGCATTCTCAACGCAGCTCAAACCACTTTCTTAGCTTCTAATTTTATCATATAAAACCGCTGCGTGCCTTGCAAGATTCAATGGCACATTGCAGACTCAATTTGTTCTTAGTGATGCTAGTGGCCATCACTCTAGCAACCATCAATGGTGGGAAACTTGTGGTTGATGCGCGTAAACTCTTGGATACACCCGATATTCCAAAGCCTACCCTTCCTGATATTCCAAAGCCTCAGGTTCCTGTGATTCCAAAGCCAGTACCAGAGGTCCCAAAGCCCACACTCCCGAGATTCCAAAGCCGAAATACCAGAGCTTCCAAGCCCACACTTCCTGAGGTTCCAAAGCCGGAAGTACCAGTGCTTCCAAACCCACACTTCCCGAGGTTCCAAAACCTGAGGTCCCTGTGATTCCTAAACCTGAAGTTCCTGAGGTTCCAAAGCCCACAATTCCTGAGATTACGAAACCCACACTTCCTGAGGTACCAAAGCCCGAGGTCCCTGTGGTTCCTAAACCTGAAGTTCCTGAGGTTCCAAAGCCCACACTCCCTGAGATTACAAAACCCACACTTCCTGAGGTTCCAAAGACCGAGGTCCCTGTGGTTCCTAAACCTGAAGTTCCTGAGCTTCCAAAGCCCACACTTCCCGAGGTTCCAAAGCCCAAAATTCCCGAGATTCCAAAGCCCACTATTCCTGAGATCCCCAAGCCCGCGGTACCTGAGGTTCCTAAGGTAACAGTTCCAGAGATTACTAAACCAGAGCTACCAACTCTACCAAAACCAGAAGTACCAAAGATTCCTGAAACGCATGACCTGCCCAAGCCAACAATTCCTGAGTTGCCCAAGGACTTTCCTATCCTTCCTTGCCGCATCCCTAGAGTACTGCATTTGTAAAAGCTTTTGATTTGTCTATTTTACTATTACTATTACAGCAAAGTTAGACATCAATTCGGACTGTTAGATGATGATGCCCGACTGATCATCTATGTGTTTTAGTCATATTGTGTTCAACCTTTTCTACTTTTGTTTTATGTATTGCGTACTTCAGTTATATATGTTATAGATTAATCGATTGTTTATTCAACTGATTTTATACATATGCCATTAGTAGCAGCAACTTATGTTTCATGTATCATGGTTTTGCATATTGAACACAAACTAAGATCAAACAAATATCATGTTTCTTGGATGAATAAGTAGGAAACATAAAATATGCAAATCAAAGATGGTTATTCTAGTAGTGCCTTATAATAGAGATTAGATCCCCGCTCCTATTAAATTTTTAATTTTAAGATTTTCTAATATAAATTTTAAGCAAGGGTTCCCGTTGGGGTCCCCAGCTCTCCTGGTCTCCACCTACTTGTGGAAGAGGGGTAAAAAGGCACTATCCCCTCTCCTATTAATACTCTTTTTAAATTATCATTCACTCACAAATACAACCATTTTACCATATAATACAATAATCCAAGCATTTAAACCACAATTAAAAAATAATAATAATAAAAAAGTAAAAAATAAAAAATAAAAAACCGCAAGTTAAACACCACAACTTAAACACCAGCATGTACAACTACTATTGTACAAACTACGTATCCCAAACGGATTTCCCACATATATAGCACATAATATTACAATTACGTGTTTTTGTGAGTTGGTTGTTAACCCGCAAGTTTCAAAAGCCAACGTTAAATAATCAAAAAAGCCAACGACTTCAACCACAAGCCAAGAACAACAACGATTATGTCCCAACTCATCTCCCCAACGACACACTAAGAGACTCGAAAATACAAAATTAAAGATCTCGGATTTGGTCATTTCAAGATAAAAGATCTTTAAAGATCTAACCCAAAGACCCATCATCGACCTTTTTGGAAACAAGAAATACTAATGAAATAGGGTTGTGTAGTGTTATAACATTTTAGGTTAAGATTTGATTTGGGCCAAGTAATAAACGAAGAGTAGTATTAAATAAATGGCCAGCTTTTAGTGCTATAATCTAAATACTGGGCAGAATTTTGTGAAAATATTATGGGCTAAATAGAATTTTGAACTACGACAAGTTTTTGGCTTAATATTGAGTTGATCTATATTGGACTGCAATATCGAACATGGCTGAAGTTTCGGATTCATGGTTTAGCTATCGGGCTATTTTCATGAAACCGTGAAAGATAAAGTGTTAACCTTAACATGCTTGTTAGAAAGAGTGAATCGAAACCGTGCTTGAATTTCAATGTTTGAAATTCCTTCAAATATTTCATCTTCAAAGAGTTGTTTATATTTCGATTATCAACCATATATTAAAAGTAGTGATTGTATATTTGAGTTAAGATTCAAATGGTTGTGTTTGTTGTGGTATGGTTCGAAACAATAGTAAAAGGAAAACCACAAGAAAACCACAATGCTGTTTGTTTTGTGTGATTTGGTTTGTAGAAAGAAAAGATTTGTGTGACGGTAAATATATAATAGCAAAATATTGTTTGCCACAAATTTCAATCGCAGGTACTCGCCATCGCATCGCTGGTACCCTACTGTACTACTACCGGAGTTAATAGACAATTCAAACCACTTGAACGCTATTAACAATGATTAAAAGAAAGTTGTAATCTGAACATTAAGTGTCTTGTTATAAATTTCAATCATTAACAAGCTTTTAAAAAACTGAATATTTTCTACATTCAAGTGTTTCCTGGTTTTGTTCCAACCACCTACTTTAAGCATTGCAAGCGCATCCTTAAGTTAATGCTTCGCTTTGAAATCGCCTCCCTCCTTCCGTGATAGATAGAGCTAGTACAAAGATTAGGTTCTCCTACCTACATAGAAAGCAACCTTACCTTAGATTATATCCTTGCCTAGTAAGCAGGGACGGAGCTAAGGGGTTCCCGTGGGTGCCCGGGAACCCTATGGATTTTTTCGATGTAGTGTTAATTTTTGAAAAAAAACACGGATTTTTCTTAAATGCGTCTTAAATACACCCGGTCTTTCGAAATTTGTTTCCAATATTACGGTTCAAAAGATTTTGTGCACCTAGTCATATTGGTCCTGGCTTCGTCCCAGTGGTAAGTAAGAAATGGATTACCATACCACCCTACTAGAAGAAAGAAAATAATATCCAAGCATCCAAATTTATCCGAATCTAGGGTCCGGCCATCTCTATTTCATAGGACGAAGGCTAAGGCTTATTATATAATAGTAAGTAAATTGGTTAGTTTTAGGACTAGACAACCCCGCCGGGAGCCAAGAGAGCTTAGGCAGCACATGTTAGATCTGATTCTAATTTGATGAATTACCCTCTTATGTCAAATCTGAAAAGAATCTATCATTCAATTTAATTTAATTGAATCTATCATTCAATTTAATTCTGTTTTGGACATATAAAGGCTCGTTACAAAACACTCACAATGAATTAAATAACCACAAAACTATATTTACTAATAGTAATCTATTCCAAAGTTAGTGAAAACTCATTTTCTACGGAAATTTCCAATTGTATTAGTAATACGTAACATACTTTAGAAAATGAAAAATCACAAAATTAACCATATTATCACCTAGGGTGAAAACGAGCCGAGCCTGCCAGAGCTCGAGCTCGGCTCGTTTAAGTTTCAAAAAGCTCGAGATCGAGCTCGGCTCGTTTCGAGCCTTAAATTTTAAGCTCCAGCTCGGCTCGTGGTATGTTATATAGGCTCGGGCTCGGCTCGAGCTCGGCTCGTTTATACGATTTGGCAAAGAAAAGTTAAAGCTTGGCTCGAGCTCGAGCTGGCTCGTAATATATCTGTATTGAGCTCGTTAATAAGCTCGAGCTCGGCTCGTATATATGTTCGGTACTAAAAATATCATAATGCCGTTTAGAGCTCGTTTAGGCTCGCAAGCCCAAACGAGCTTTGTATGTAAAGCTCGGCTCGAGCTCGATTAATAAACGAGCTGCAACTTAGGCTCGGCTCGTTCAAACTTTTTACCGATCTGATCTCGAGCTTTTCACGAGCGTCTCGGCTCATTTCGACCCTTATTATCACCCTTTAATCACAAAATGACCAAAAAAACTTAAATGTCACCGACAAAACTTATTTTCTCACAAATATGCGACTTTTTTGAAGTTTTTTAGCCGTTTATAAAATCTCACAAGTTTTTTTTAGACTAAAATACACCGTTGGTCCCTAAACTTGGCAGACGGATCGCGATGGGACGAAACCCGCCTTTTCATCGCCATAGGTCCAAACCTTGGCCATCAAATGCCGATTCGTCCCTTGACCGAATGGGACAACAAACCGATTTCCTTCGAGGGTATTATAGACCATTCACTTTTTGACCCAACCTTCAACCCAGGGACCAATTGTGAGTATGGCTATTAGCCGCTTTCTTCCCCGATACATCGCATTTAATTTCAAGGAAAAATACACCCACCCAACAAACAACTTTGCCAATCACATAAAACCACATTATCCGAAACGATAAGCGCAAATCGAATCAAGAATATAAATCCTCATTTCCGAACTCAAAAGACCAACCCAACTTCCAACAAAACCATGTCGATCGATCGTTTTACCAACATGCGGATGAAGTGATCACTAACATTTTGAATCGGTTGCATTTGTTAGAAGCGGTGAGAACCTCTAGTTTAGCGAAAATTGGAGGTCTAAGTGGACTTTGCTCACCGATGTCATACTTGATGAGGATTTCTTTTATTATTTAACATACGAGTTTAATGGTAGGCTTGTTACTAGATTCTTAAATCGGCTTATGGGTCCAATAAGAAAGTTTGTCTTCATTGTAGAGCCAAGATCAATTATTGGAATAGACAACTTTCATTATGAATGTATTCATGAGTGGCTCTTGTTTTGGTGACAATGGAATTGAGGAGTGATTATTACAAAGCGGTATGGTGACCCGATTCGTTCCCAACCCAACTTTACTCGTAATGAGTTGAAACATCCGGTACTTCATGTTTGTGCTATGGCTACTTTGGAATATTTTCATGGCTTTCCAAATCTCTCGAGCCTAGAATTGATTCATGTCAATTTTCTAAGCGGTACAATTTGGGACTTTATTGTTGGTTGTCCTCACTGAGTTTCTTAAAATGAATCGTCCTAGTACAAACGAGATGAGACTATGGGATATTGCAAAACTTGGGAATTTCAAGAAGTTACATTTGTCATTAGGTCGTTATAATGTTGTGACCACAATCACAACATCCGATATCTTTCACTTGACAAGACTTCAAAATCTTGAGACCCTTACATTGGATTTTGGTGATTGCACAGTAAGAACAATTTCGCTTTACAACTTATAATTTAACAATGTTATAGAGATGTGTAACAGTAATGAAATTTAATATGTAAAACTTCTTGTAGTTGATACATGAAGCTAATCCTAGGATGAAGGTGCCCTTTGTTTCCCTGGTTAACCTTAACCTTAAGCTGTCCGATGTCGATTTTGGGAATAGTGTTATGGAAGCGCTCACCATTGTAATGATTCGGTCATCTCCGAATTTGAAAATGCTGGATACCAGAGTAAGTGTAATGTTGTAATTCATATGTATCAAATAAAACATTCCTAAATTTCCATGTTTGTGTATCTCAACACTATTTGATTTTTCAGTCGCAAACACGCTTAGTGATCTACCTTTGCAAAAATTTCCACCGTTGTAGACACAAACACATTCACCATGGTCATTCAGACGGTGGTGTTTCGAGCTTTTCCGAGCAGAGCATGAAATAACTTTAATAAAGTGTATACTTGTGTATTCCTGTCGCTAAAGACAATCAATATCGTGCAAAGCGATAGAGTCACGATGGGAATGAAAATACCAGAACAACGGGAGTTGGCTAGAAGTCATTGAAACTCCACCGAGCTTCCCCACATCCGTGGTAGATTTCTTTGACTGGTTGTAGTTTATGTTTGGGTTGAATACCCTTGGACAATTAATGTTGCAAAATAGTTTTGGTAATTTTGTACAATAATTGTTTAAATGGTTTGCTTAAAATTAGATTGTTCATATGTTGTTGTTTGTGCGTGTTGTAGGTGATGAAAGTTTGACATTCGAAAGTCAAACTTTCATTTAGCATTTTTATTTGATTGTAGCAAGTAAACCGCATTTCGGTTACTTTAGTTAGTCAATACTTGAAAATGGTGAATGGGTTAGCGTGAACGAGAGTCGTAATGTCGGAAGGATTGAAAACCTTTGGAAGATTATGTGCAAAAGGCATAATAGTATTTGAAGTTTGATGATAAGGATGGCTAGTGGAATGTTCAATAATATATAGAATGGTATTTGACTTTGTAAAGTCAATATTGCAAAACCATTACTAAATATTTGTTTTAGAGTGAATTGGTAATTTGATATGTTTTAGAAGTTTGACTTAACAAAGTCAAACTTCTAATGGTTTTACGTAAGTTGGCTACTGAGGGACCAATTGTGTATTCTAAAGTGAATATTGGGCGGAGTTTTAAGTATGACAACGCAACCAAAACAAATTCAGGGGACCGAGTGTGAAAAAAAAAGTAACTATTAGACCCTTCACCGCCTCTTACCGGAGACGATATTAACTAGTGCACACCAAACGATAAACTCATCTACCACTTTTCCACACACACACAACTTTCCAATGGCATATTTCCCCATTTTAAACGAACTCATGGAGGTGGTGATTCACCAAATCAATGATCGTATGGCTATCTGGTTTGAAGAAGAGGTCGCCAAGGATTCTAAGGAAGCTAGTTCTTCAAGGCATTCACAGATCGAAGACACGAATCATCAAGCGTAGGAGGCGATAGAGAGAATCAAGCTCGGGACCTCGTGGAATTGCGCTGACCGTGTGGATGCGTTGAACAAAATCCAATGAGGCACACAAACCAACTTGCCCAACTCATAAAGATTGTTGGTCAAACAGATGAAGGTATTAAGTTCAACCAAGAGTTTGTTAAGAAAATAGTGAACATAATGCCCGGATTTTGGTTTTCCATGGGGTAGATAAAGGCGATCTTTTGGGTGATAGTTTTGCTAAAAAGGTATGTAAATTAGATTTGATGTAGTTGGTTATGATGTTTAACAGACTTTATTAATGATAAAATATCATTTGGGTTATGTGTTGTTTAATCTGTTCTTGTATTGTGATATTGGGTGTATTTTAGTGTTATTAGTATCAACAAAACCAAACATCCCCTTATATCAAGAAACCAAACAGCCCTTGTATCAAGAAACCAAACAGGCCCTTGTATCAAGAAAACTTTAATCAAGAGAACCAAACACCCCTTGTATCAAGAAAAGCAAATGCAATGGTTTAAAAGATGTGGTGAAAATGCAAATACTTTGGCACTAAATCATAATGTATCAAATAAAACATCCGGTTGTATCACTAAACCAAACGGCCCTTTTATCGCAAAAGTTGTTACAAAGAAACCAAACACCCCGTATCGTAAAAATTAGAGGCGGTGGTTTCAAAACACGGGTTCAAAATGCAAACGATTTAGCAAGAAACAACAATGTATTGACAATGGTGTATTGTAACATCTTGAATTTTGACTTACCAAAGTCAAACAAACTTATGAAAACCAACAAATTGTAACTTGGGTAAATCAAACCTATTAAGATATGCAAAACGATTTCAAACACAATTACTTAAATAAGATCACAAATTTTTATTCATCGATTTCATGTTCTCAAGAACTACAAATGTTTACTATCATCTAAACATACACTTAGCTAGACCCACAACTCTCCCTATCATTGTTTTCCTTCTTTTCCTTCCTTTCCTTCCTTTCCTTAAGATATTTAAACAAAATTTCCGATTTTAATCCTTCTCCCAAATCGTTAAACTTTGATAACAACATGTCATCCTCTTTCTTCTCCTTCTTAACACCCAAACACTTTTCATTTGCGTACCGCTTTCCTCAACGAACTCAACAAATTTTTCTCTTTATCGTTTTGTGCCATTATTGTTTTTCTTTTGCTTTGGGAAGAATGTGTGTTGATTGTATCTTAGGGTTCACTCTTGGTCGTAGATACATATATTGGTTGAAGGTTGGGTTACATTTTAACTAGGTTGGGACAAAAAGTGAATGGTCTATAATACCCTCGAAGGAACGGTTTGATCGTCCCACCGGTCAAGGGACTAATCGACATTTAATGGCCAAGGTTTGGACCTATGGCGATGAAAAGGCCGGGTTTCGTCCCATCGCGATCCGTCCAAATAAGTTTAGGGACCAACGGTGTATCTTAGTCTTTTTATTAGGGAACAAAAATTTCAAGTTATGAAGCTAGATTTTAAAATTTTGAAATTGTCACTATAGCTTTGCTACGGTATCGCCAGATTGTCCTGAAACTAAGACTATCAGTAATTCTAATAAAAAGAGTCACTTTTATCTTCCTCTGTTTTAAGTCTAACGATCAAAAAATGCCACTAAAGTGTTGATAAAGTGTCACTAAAAATTCTCAAGAAAACAAGACATAAAAAAAATGGCAAATCACGTTAAAACTCGCAAATGTGTGAAAAGTTTGGGTATTTTGGTAAAACCTTAACTCTTTGAGAATATTGTTAGAAAAATCTATAGAAAAATGAATAGTTTTTTCCGTATTCTTTTTGAGAAAAGTTGAAGTCAAGCTATACAATAGACGTGTACTTTTTCAAATGCTTCACTATGATACGTGTACCCGAAATATTACTCATTTGATACATGGACATGTTATTTTGTATTTAATACCCAATTCGGCGCACTATAATAGAATATTTAACAAAATGGGCAAGTTAGGACAAAATTACCAAAAAGTAAACGTCTATCGTGTAGCTTAAATCCAATAACATCTTTACGGCCGTTACATCGCATATTGTACTCGTGTTAAAATAACGGGATGATGTATATATAAGGATATCACTAAACGAGGTAACTAAAAAGATTACTTGTTTGAGTCTGTCTGACGATGGGTTCAAACTAACTCCGTGGATTAGTCGGCCAAAAAGATGAAAATCATGGTTTAAAAAAAATAATACTCCGTAATAAAAAAAAAAATATTACTTGTCTTGAAACTTGTACATCTTTGGTTAAAAACTTAATTTAGTTCAACTAATCAGGCATGGACACACATAACACGACTTACATACCCTCCTGAACCTAGTCTAATTACTTCATACCCAAGCTTCTTTTCTTTTATCACTATCCCAGCAAGTATGCTTGACTAGCTATATTAATTTGGTCAGGTAGGGCATCTGCAAAGCTTTTGTGATAAGATGTTGAGCTAAAAGGCCAACTCTGTATCATTCTCACCAACTCATCTTCTTTTCCCTTCTACCCACATCCCATATCTTCTATATAAACCGAAATCGACTGTCTCATTCCAACACAAAACAAATTTGAGCCCTCTTCATTTTTTCTTTAACCAGCTAAACTTTCCAACATCAATGGCTCATTCCAGCCTAGCTTCCTTAATACTGATTCTAGTTTCAGTCACTTTAGCACTAATCAATGGCGGGATGATTGTTGCTGATGCGCGTAACCTTTTGGAGACACCCGAGATTCCAAAGCCAGAGCTCCCGGATATTCCAAAACTTGAAATTCCAGAGATTCCAAAACTTGAAATTCCAGAGATTCCAAAACCTGAAATTCCAGAGATTCCAAAGCTCACATTTCCTGAAATTCCAAAGCTCACATTTCCAGAAATCCCAAAGCCAGAGTTGCCAACTCTGCCTGTACCAGAACTACCAAAGGTGCCGGAAATTCCTAAGCCCGAATTGCCAACCATACCTGAGTTCCCCAAGGACTTTCCTATCCCGTCACTACCCCATCATTAGAGAACTACATTTATGAAGGATAGTGATCGTACACTTCACTTCTAAAACTGTTACTACCTCATAATCATGATCATATCACAGTGCTAAGTTCCAAAAAGTTTGATTTTATTGTCTTAATTTCTTTTCCATTGTTAAGTTGTGGCTTGTGGCATATTTAATATTTATGTATTGTACATCGTCTTTTTATTTGAAGTTACAGATATATTATTATTGAATCAATCGGAATTAATGTGATGTTGAAGGCTGCAAATTAAGTGTAGTGCATTACAATCAGAAATCAAGGTCTTGAAAGTGTATACCACTTAAATTTACAAAATCAACCATTTTTCATCATGGTTAGTGTAGTAATTGTTTACATGGAGGTTATCTGTTAAAACCACTTGTTATACTTCACCAAAAAGTCAATTAAAGTTATCCGATCAACAATTCACATAAAAATTTATATGATACTAGTAACGTAAATTTTCGACTAAACATTAGAACTATGCAATTTGGAAATTTTGTGTTGCAGGTTTGAATATATGACATTGCAGTTTAAACATGGAAAAATAAGTTCCTAGTAAAAGCTATGGGTCCTAAAAGTGAACCACGACCATTAATCATCATTAACCTCACTAGAACTAACTTTGACACGTTCAACAATACAACTCACATAACAGCGTTCCTAAACATTTCATCTAACACTCATGCTCTAAGGAACTGAAAGGTTAATGACTAAAACTTTGTACCTGGTGGTGGGAGGTAAGAATATCAGCAAATTCGTCTTCTGTTTAATTTTTATAAACAATAAACATGTCGTCCCTATGAAAAATCACTTAATATTAGGATGCCCAGTTTCCCATGAAACACATGTTCTGTGTAGTAATAGCACGTTCCCAATGTGGTGTATCTGATGGTACGCGTCATGCATCGAGTTCAAAAGTAACAATGCAAAAGGGTTTCTTAGATTTGGGTGGGAGGGATAGTAATCACAAGAGAAAAGAGCCTCGTGTGGTTGTATCCGGTGTGAATCAAACATGATGTTACGTGTCATGTGACGACTTCAAATGTGGTGAATACTAAGGGAGTAGATGGAGAAGGTCTAGGATCGTTCCCAAGTTTGTCAGAAGCTTTTGGTAACACATCACATACTTCGTTAGTTGCTAAGATACATGATATTGAGATTCAATTACTTCAAGGTAAGCTCTTGTTAGTGGGAAAAGATGGGAAACCATTAAAACCTTCTAACCAAGCTTCAAGCAATGCATACACTAATGTGGTAATAGAGGATAGTATTATGGCTCATGATGTTGGTGGTACTTGAATCGCTAACCGCCAAGGATGATTACGGGCAAAAAGCGGGATGATTACGGGCAAAAAAAACTAATGGTAATACCTAGATCATGTAAGTGGAAGATTGGCTAATTCATTACATGGTTATTTCATTGGTAAACATGTAGCATTTACAGTTGTGCAAAATTATGTTTTTAACGCTTAGGGAAAATACGGCATACAAAATATTATGATGAATGCCAATGGTTTTTTCTTTTTCAAATTTGGTTCCAAAAAAGGGTTTGATGATGTACTTGAGAATTGTCCTTAGATGAACCATACCATACCGATATTTCTTAAAAAAAATAGACTACTTACACTATTTTGAAAGAAAAAAAAGAGTTAACTCGTGTTCCGATTTGAGTTAAAATTCATGATGTTCCCTATGGCAGCATGTGCTATTGATGGACTTAGTGCTATTGCAACAAAGACCGGTAAACCATTAATGCTTGATTTATTTACTAGTACAATGTGCAACGAATCATGGGGACGAAATAGCTATCCACATACTATGATCGAAGTAATTGTTGAAAACATTTTGAATGACTCAATGGTTATTGTTATCCCATATCTGGATTATGAGGGATGCATGTATGTGAAAGGTTTTATGGATATTTTAAATGTACGTATGACCGGATTTGAACTCGAGACTTCGGGATTGCACACATTACGTATGAGAGTTGATGTTAAATAATTAATACATATAAATGTTATTATTATTAATTATTTGTCACGAAATAAAACTTAACGGTAGTTAATATTTAACGGGGTTTTGACTGACGGTCGTTAAATGTAAACTATGAGGACTAGAGATGAAATTAGTGGACAAGAAAATTCTAGACCCCCTCCTTGGGTCCTTGGCCGGTCGTGGATCACACAAGCCCAAGGGGTGAGTTTTCTTGGTCACCAAGTTTTGAGAACCTATATATACAAACCCTTGTATTCATTATTCTCCTAATCTTGGATCACTTTGATAACCTAGTTTCTTTCTCCTCTCCTCCCTCTTGTGTTTGGCCGATCGTACAACCCCCCTCCCCTAAGGTTTCGATTTTCCAATCCCAAGAAACAAGTGTTTGGTTTTAATTGTGATTCAAGAACCTAGCTTTTCACATCAAATCGCTATTAGTACGTGTGTACAAGAACGAAAGACAAGCACACTTGTGTTTGTGGATTTCTGGTGGTCGACTTCTTTGTGGGTCGAATTATATAAACCCTAAGTTAGGGTTTTGGGTTTTGTTCCTTGTTCAATTATCGTTTGGTTCTTGATTTGCTAAAAGGTACGCACATTCTTATTCAGTTAATTATTTACATGTATTATCCCTATTTACTTCCGCTGTATGCTTTGATGATGTTTACATGTTTTGAAATTTTTATGATTAGTAAAACCCAACAGTGGCATCACGAGCCGTTAATATGATGTAATTAATTACCGAAACACATAAAAATTGAATCTTTATGATTATTGCATGCTTTTAATGGTTTCTAGGGTTTTGAAATTGGAAACCCTAATTTTTTTTAATAGGGTCGATTACCCTTTAATTATTTTATTAGGTTTTAATTTTTTGTAAAACTTGTAGAAACCCTAGGATTGCATGCAAATTTTATGTGGTTGATTTCTCCCGAACCACCCTCTTTTATTTCTCCGTCACGCTCGTCAACCGCTTGCGTACGGTCAACCGTAACAGATGATAAAAGGGCGACAGCCCGGGAGAAAAATGGGAGTTTACCAAGGATTAAAAATATCCTTGGATCGTTTATGTCCTGGTGAGGCGTGATGTTCTGGTACAATGACTTGTGAATTGTTGAAAAATAATATTAGTATAGGAAAACAGAATCGATTGACTAACACCGAATGTGAATAGTAATAGCTCACACGCCTAGTTCAATTAAGAAACGCATAATCGAAACCTAAAACGTAAAAGATATACAAACGAACGTCTAACTAAAACGTAAACGATAAAAACAAAACGATTATAACTATAATAAGGATTTGCATGTCTTAGCGACTTAAATGCAAATTAAAAGAGATTAAAAATAAAATCTATTAAATAAACGCTATCACTATTTTTACAGTGATGAACGTTTAAAACCTAAAATATCGTTTAAATAATTACGTCTACGCACAAAATAAAAAGTAAAATCTAAGAATTAAAGACCTAAATATATGAAAATGATATTTTTACAATCCTAATAATAAAAGAAAATTATTAGAAAAAGAAAATTATTTTTACAACTATTTATTTAATTATTATTAATTAAAACTATTTTAACTATTTAATAAATACCCTAAATTAGAAGAAAATACAAAATAAGGCTAGAAAAATAAACTTATGATTCTGAAAAATCTAAAATACTATAAAACTAATTTTAAAACTAAAAATATATTTTTTACACTTTATATTTAATTATTATTAATTAATAACTATTTAAAATACACTTAATTACTAGAAAATAGAAAATAAACTTGGAAAAATAAAATTTTAACTTTGAAAAATCTAAAATATGATAAAACTAATTTTAAAACAGAAAATATATTTATTATACAATTATACTAATTATTAATAATTATTAACTATTAAAAGTATTAAAACTAATATTTAATTATTAAAATACTAAATAGTAAAAGAAAAATCTCAAACTTTTACAAAATTCTAAAATAAATAAAAGAATCTAAGAAAATAGAAAATGGTAGCTTATGTGCAAAAATAAGCTAATGGGCAATAAGCTCTTAAGGAAAAGCTATCACTTAAGCTTATAGTGGTTCTTTTGGCTTTTCTGCTTTTCGGACTAACTAAATACTAATATTATACATGTGTGATGAAAATAAGCTTTACAAATATAAGACTAAGCGGATCATGAGCTTATGAGTCCAACGAAGAAGCTTTTGGCTTAACTGTTGAGCTCAAGCTACTAATAAGCTAGGAAAAGCTATACAAATGAAACAAAAGGTAAACCGAGATGAATATAAGTCCAATAGATAAGTATAAACAAGAAAATTGGACATAAATGGTGTGAGCTTATGGTTTAGACAATCAAGCCAAAGGCTTGACTTGGATGGAATTGAGGCCTCACAAGCCTGTAATAAGCTCCACACTTAAAGGTAAAAGAAAAATAGTATGTGTACAAACAATATTGACAACTATAAACAAGTATGTGCACTGATAATCACCTATAAGCTTGTTATAAGCTCATAAGCTCTTTCAGTGCACTGAATTACCAAACAGACTTGCATACTTATTTAATGACAAATTAAGCTGAGTATATGAGCTTAAAATGGCAAAATATGAATTGGAGTAGCAAGCTGAGTTGGCAAGGATTCCAAAAAGCTAAGATTCATCCTGTCTGGTTCACAGATGAGCTTTTTAGAAGCTTATGAAGTTGCTATGGTTACTGAGTATGCTTCTATACTCAGTTTTGGGACAAACTAAAAGCTAGTTGCAGCCCTAGATAATAGGCTGCAACATGGAAAATAAGTACTGGATCATAAATTTGGGTGGATGAGCTTTACAAAAAACTAAACCACACAAGCATATGACCATAAATGAGCTTATTAGGAGCTGAAGGAAATGGTGTAAATGGACTGCATAAGCAGTCCATTGTTGTGAATGAGCAAACAACAAGCTCCTATATACTTTCCCAACAAGCTTATGATAGCTCAATCAATCACTAGAACATTGAGATGGGCGCTAAGCTTTGTGAAAAGCTAAAGCTCACAAGCTCAAGCTTAGTAGAGAACTTTCCATGAGCTTGGGAAAACTTACTCAACTTCACCGTTTGCTTGATGAAGTGAGTAACATGGGACAAAAGATTTTGAAGATTAAGCTATGGAAATAAGCTAAAATTGTAAAAACAAGCATGAAAATAACAAGCAAGCCACTAAGGCAACACATAAAAGCCAAATACATCGGCTAGGATCAAATCCATGAGCTTATGTAAGCTCATGGTTTTGACAAAGAAACCATGGTGCGGCATAACAGCTTATGAAATTGACTTTTAACAAGAACATAAAAGTTTGACTATCATGACTTTAAAACTAAATTTAATGACCGAATATAATATAATGGACTGTAATAAGATAATATTAAGCTAGGTCTACAAGTTTTAAGCTATTTCTATGAATTTCATAATCTAAAATCATCACAATGAACTCGCTAGAGTAAATTAAATGAAATTTGACTTTATACAAACAAGAACTTAATATATGGATCGAAATGAACTATTAGGTACTATTGTGATGTAAAACAACAATAAACAACAACAAGTAAACACTGGAACTCATGTATATCGAAGAAATCCAAACACCCTTGTGATTATCACTTGTCAAATGAACTTCAGCTTCAAATGAATTTGAGCATAAACAGATTCCAATCATTATAATATCACATATTAAGACTAATTGAGCATTAAACTTCAAGAACACGGACCAAAAACACAGATTTGTCAAATTTGAATTTCAACCGAGTAACTTTCCATTTTAGCACAAGTGAATTTAAATGAACAAACTACTAATATTATGCTTTAACAACATCAAACAATAACACGTAAACATGAAAATATAGAAATCAAAACATGACAAGTATTAAAACAAGAACTTGCAAAAATTGTAAAATGGCTTACAAATGAGAATAGGACCGAGACCCGTAACAAATGGACAAGGTTACACCTATCACCACCAATAAGCTCCTAATACCCATAGAACTCCAAATCCAACCCCGCTTCATCATCTTCTTCATTTTCCCAATTTTGATTATTTTTCCATTTTCTATTTTTTTGTATTTTCGGATTTAAAGACTAAAACTGCTTAAATGAATCTAAAAGCCTTCAAACTTTTGTCAAGAGCTTCTAAGAGCTTAAAGAGTTCACTAAACAACTGCTTAACTTGGAATTAAAAACATGGAAATTTAAAGAAAATTAAGCAATATTGAAAACTTGAATTAAACTGACATTTAACTGAAAGTAACATTTCATTACACTACTTTAAAGTAAATTACAGCATTTAAAACATTTAAAAGACATTAATTTAAAGAAAGCAGTAAAACTACACTAAGTGAACAATGGTGAAAACCAAAGTTAGTCTTTTCTTTGCCTCTCTCTGAATTTATATTCATTAAAGTTCCTTGTCGACCTCTTATCAAATCCCACTTGACTTCTTCTCTTGAATGCATCAAAATCGTACACATGGCATTTTGGCGCCAAAATGTCTTCGAGCGGGTTTTATTCATTAATTGGCTTTGGATTGATGTATAGGTGGAGGTGGAGTGTAATCGAGTGGGAAAGTGAGGTGGAATGGTGAGGTGGAGGAAAACCACCACCGGTTTTGGCTAAACCAGTGTGGGAGAGAATGAATGAACAATGCCAGCGGTTTATTCAATTTAAAAACTGGGCCGGTCAAGTGTTTGGGCTTGGATTTGGACTTAGATATAATAAAGGGTCCGGATGGTTTAGTTTAACAACAAGGACCTTTCATGTAATTGGCCAAAGTTAAAGGGTTGAATCATCCATTTCCCAAAGTTCTCACAAGGGTAAAACCTGCCAAGCAATAATAGTACAAGGACCATTGTTGAAAATTTCCATTTTACAAATCCAGGACCAAAATCAATTTAGAAACTATAAGGACCAAACTTGTAATTTTCTCCAAAGTTTATCATAAGGGCCATTTTGCCATTTATTAATAGAACAAGGTTAAAACTTGATAATTTTCACTTTTAAATTAACCAAGGACTATTTTTGACATTTTCCAAAGTTCGTGGACCAAAGTTGTCATTTTGTGATTTTTAAACTTTAAAGGGTTTGTTTTGACAACTTTTGAATCCCAAGGACCTAAAATGATATTTTGCAAGTTTTTGAATTACAGGGACTGTTTTTGACAACTTTTGTAACTCGAGGGACTAAAGCGCCAATTATGCAAACTTAATACGTTTTTCATCAGATTTTGATGTTTTTGCATTTAAAACATTTAAAACACTTGTTTGTGATATTTTTATCATTTTGATGAGTTTCTAAGTGTTTTCAGATGTTTTTGGCATTCTAATAGTATAAAAATGATGAGTATTTAGACACTCATCAATCCCCCACACTAAGATATTGCTAGTCCCTAGCAATGATTTGAGAAAACATAATGGATTTTATTCTCTTTACCAAAAGCCATTACTTCTGGAGTAGCCAAATGTTTCAGTTCAAGTAAGAACCATGGTACACCGATAACCATGTGATTTTAAGCAAATCATAAGCTGTGAACTGATTTGATTTGTCTTTACCAGAAGCCGTACCCTTCTGGACTAGCCAACTCTTAGATAAATTATCAATATTATCTTTGGTGAGCCGATTACCAATTATGGATTTTCAACTGCCTTTACCACAAGCCATAAACTTGCGGGCTAGCCAACTCTTCACTTTTAAGGATATGGTGAGTTGAACACCATACAATTTTGGGCAAATTGCAAGCCATAAACGGATTTGAGATATCTTTACCAAGAGCCGCTTTGCTCTGGATTAGCCAATCCTTATGTGGGTTAGACATGGTGGACTGATTACCATTTGTTATGTTTAGTACTTAGTACTTCCACTAGATAAAAATTTTAAAATTTGGCCATTTTGGGGAAAAAGGGACTAAAGGGTACATTTATGATCAAATTCGCGAATTTCCCCACTTAGAAATGAATATTGTCCTCAATATTCAAAACTAAGTGAGGTAAACACAACAATTATTTTATTTTTTCGTATTTACAATTTTCAAAGTTTTATAAATCTATGTACGAAATGTGGGCACACCCCACACTTAGGTGGTAGAAAGGGAAAGATGTAAATATGGGTGAAAACCCATATTGTGTGGCTTGTTTTGATAACCAAGTCACTAGCTTGACTTGACCCCAATTAAATTGTTCATGGGAAACCGAGTGGGATTGCCACTCAAAGATAGGGTGAGAAATTGGAGTGGGATTGCCACTCACGTAATTATGAATATCATCACTTAAGATGAGTCTAAGAATCTTTAGAAAAGAAACTTAGAAAAGACGAGAAGAATCTTTTGATTTTGATTTTATAAAAGAAATGGAAAATATTTATGTATTTTTAAAACATAAGGTTTACTTTTACTTAGAAAAGTAAAATAAAAAGTAAAACCTAAAACATAAGGTTTATATATATATGTACAAAAGAAATTCCTAACAACCGCCTCGAAAGGGAATCAGGTCCGACAGAGCTCAAGAATCAGAAACGACCAACAACCAAATGTTGTAACCGAGGACTTATCAAACTGGGCAAGTTGTGTGCAAAGGAAAAAATGTTTTTGTATTTTTTAACTTTTATATATATATACACAAAGAAATGGCTACAAAGGAAACCTAAATGAGATTTTTAATACATGATATCGATTTAAACCTAATCTATCACATTCCGTGAATTATACTAAGCACAAGAAATCCTTTTTAGTGTAAACATGGTGTTTAGCCAAAATTTAGACCTAGGAATATCAAGATTAGGAAGATTGACAATCAAATGCAAATCAAAGCACGATAGATTTCAATCATAAAATCTTTTGTATTTTATATTGTTTATATGAAATGAAGTATATGTAATTTACATACAAAGATAGGTATTTCAACAAAGTACAAAATACAAGTCATAATACGCACTAGCCTCCCGTGGCGCTTGTTTGATTTCTCCCGAACCACCCTTTTTATTTCTCCGTCACGCCGTCAACCGCTTGCGTCGGTCAACCGTAATAGATGATAAAAGGGCGACACCGGGAGAAAATGGGAGTTTACCAAGGATTAAAAATATCCTTGGATCGTTTATGTCCTGGTGAGGCGTGATGTTCTGGTACAATGACTTGTGAATTGTTGAAAAATAATATTAGTATAGGAAAACAGGAATCTGATTGACTAACACTGGAATGTGAATAGTAATAGCTCTGTCACAGCTAGTTCAATTAAGAAACGTACAATCAGAAACCTAAAAACGTAAAAGATATACAAACGAACGTCTAACTAAAACGTAAACGTATAAAAACAAAACGATTATAACTATAATAAGGATTTGCATGTCTTAGCGACTTAAATGCAAATTAAAAGAGATTAAAAATAAAATCTATTAAATAAACGCTATCACTATTTTTACAGTGATGAACGTTTAAAACCTAAAATATACGTTTAAATAATTACGTCTACGTACAAAATAAAAAGTAAAATCTAAGAATTAAAAGACCTAAATATATGAAAATGATATTTTACAATCCTAATAATAAAAGAAAATTATTAGAAAAAGAAAATTATTTTACAACTATTTATTTAATTATTATTAATTAAAACTATTTTAACTATTTAATAAATACCCTAAATTAGAAGAAAATACAAAATAAGGCTAGAAAAATAAACTTATGATTCTGAAAATCTAAAATACTATAAAACTAATTTTAAAACTAAAAATATATATTTTTACACTTTATATCTAATTATTATTAATTAATAACTATTTAAAATACACTTAATTACTAGAAAATAGAAAATAAACTTGGAAAATAAAATTTTAACTTTGAAAATCTAAAATATGATAAAACTAATTTTAAAACAGAAAATATATTTATTATACAATTATACTAATTATTAATAATTATTAACTATTAAAAAGTATTAAAACTAATATTTAATTATTAAAAATACTAAATAGTAAAAGAAAATCTCAAACTTTTACAAAATTCTAAAATAAATAAAAGAATCTAAGAAAATAGAAAATGGTAGCTTATGTGCAAAAATAAGCTAATGGGCAATAAGCTCTTAAGGAAAAGCTATCACTTAAGCTTATAGTGGTTCTTTTGGCTTTTCATTTTACGGACTAACTAAGTACTAATATTATACATGTGTGATGAAAATAAGCTTTACAAATATAAGACTAAGCGGATCATGAGCTTATGAGTCCAACAAGAAGCTTTTGGCTTAACCGCTTGAGCTCAAGCTACTAATAAGCTAGGAAAAGCTATACAGATGAAACAAAAGGTAAACGAGATGAATATAAGTCCAATAGATAAGTATAAACAAGAAAATTGGACATAAATGGTGTGAGCTTATGGTTTAGACAATCAAGCCAAAGGCTTGACTTGGATGGAATTGAGGCCTCACAAGCACGTAATAAGCTCCACACTTAAAGGTAAAAGAAAAATAGTATGTGTACAAACAATATTGACAACTATAAACAAGTATGTGCACCGATAATCACCTATAAGCTTGTTATAAGCTCATAAGCTCTTCAAGTAATCAATTACCAAACAGACTTGCATACTTATTTAATGACAAATTGTCGAGTATATGAGCTTAAAATGGCAAAATATGAATTGGAGTAGCAAGTCGAGTTGGCAAGGATTCCAAAAGCTAAGATTCATCCCGTCGGTTCACGGATGAGCTTTTAGAAGCTTATGAAGTTGCTATGGTTAATGAGTATGCTTCATACTCGCTTTGGGACAAACTAAAAGCTAGTTGCGACCCTAGATAATAGGTCGCAACATGGAAAATAAGTCTTCGGATCATAAATTTGGGTGGATGAGCTTTACAAAAACTAAACCACACAAGCATATGACCATAAATGAGCTTATTAGAGTCAAGGAATGGTGTAAATGGATGCATAAGCGGTCCATTGTTGTGAATGAGCAAACAACAAGCTCCTATATACTTTCCCAACAAGCTTATGATAGCTCAATCAATCACTAGAACATTGAGATGGGCAGTTAAGCTTTGTGAAAAGCTAAAGCTCACAAGCTCAAGCTTAGTAGAGAACTTTCCATGAGCTTGGGAAAACTTACTCAACTTCACTGCTTGCTTCAAAGGAAGTGAGTAACATGGGACAAAAAGATTTTGAAGATTAAGCTATGGAAATAAGCTAAAATTGTAAAAACAAGCATGAAAATAACAAGCAAGCCACTAAGGCAACACATAAAAGCCAAATACATCGCTAGGATCAAATCCATGAGCTTATGCAAGCTCATGGTTTTGACAAAGAAACCATGGTGCGAGGCATAACAGCTTATGAAATTGACTTTTAACAAGAACATAAAAGTTTGACTATCATGACTTTAAAACTAAATTTAATGACCGAATATAATATAATGGATCAGTAATAAGATAATATTAAGCTAGGTCTACAAGTTTTAAGCTATTTCTATGAATTTCATAATCTAAAATCATCACAGTAAACTGCTAGAGTAAATTAAAATGAAATTTGACTTTTATACAAACAAGGACTTAATATATGGACTGAAATGAACTATTAGGTACTATTGTGATGTAAAACAACAATAAACAACAACAAGTAAACACTGGAACTCATGTATATCAGCAAATCCAAACACCCTTGTGATTATCACTTGTCAAATGAACTTCACAGTTTCAAATGAATTTGAGCATAAACAGATTCCAATCATTATAATATCACATATTAAGACTAATTGAGCATTAAACTTCAAGAACACAGACCAAAAACACAGATTTGTCAAATTTGAATTTCAACTGAGTAACTTTCCATTTTTAGCACAAGTGAATTTAAATGAACAAACTACTAATATTATGCTTTAACAACATCAAACAATAACACAGAAACATGAAAATATAGAAATCAAAACATGACAAGTATTAAAACAGTAACTTGCAAAAATTGTAAAAATGGCTTACAAATGAGAATAGGACTGAGACCCAGAACAAATGGACAAGGTTACACCTATCAGCTTACCAATAAGCTCCTAATACCCATAGAACTCCAAATCCAACCTCGCTTCATCATCTTCTTCATTTTCCCAATTTTGATTATTTTTCCATTTTCTATTTTTTTGTATTTTCTCGATTTAAAGACTAAAACTGCTTAAATGAATCTAAAAGCCTTCAAACTTTTGTCAAGAGCTTCTAAGAGCTTAAAGAGTTCACTAAACAACCGCTTAACTTGGAATTAAAAACATGGAAATTTAAAGAAAATTAAGCAATATTGAAAACTTGAATTAAACCGACATTTAACCGAAAGTAACATTTCATTACACTACTTTAAAGTAAATTACAAACATTTAAAACATTTAAAAGACATTAATTTAAAGAAAGCAGTAAAACTACACTAAGTGAACAATGGTGAAAACCAAAGTTAGTCTTTTCTTTGCCTCTCCTCTTGAATTTATATTCATTAAAGTTCCTTGTCGACCTCTTATCAAATCCCACTTGACTTCTTCTCTTGAATGCATCAAAATCGTACACATGGCATTTTGGCGCCAAAAATGTCTTCGAGCAGGTTTTATTCATTAATTGGCTTTGGATTGATGTATAGGTGGAGGTGGAGTGTAATTGAGTGGGAAAGTGAGGTGGAATGGTGAGGTGGAGGGAAAACCACCACTGGTTTTGGCTAAACCAGTGTGGGAGAGACGAATGAACAGTGCCAGCGGTTTATTCAATTTAAAAAGCGGGCCGGTCAAGTGTTTGGGCTTGATTTGGACTTAGATATAATAAAGGGTCCTGGATGGTTTAGTTTAACAACAAGGACCTTTCATGTAATTGGCCAAAGTTAAAGGGTTGAATCATCCATTTCCCAAAGTTCTCACAAGGGTAAAACCTGCCAAGCAATAATAGTACAAGGACCATTGTTGAAAATTTCCATTTTACAAATCCGAGGACCAAAATCGTCAATTTAGAAACTATAAGGACCAAACTTGTAATTTTCTCCAAAGTTTATCATAAGGGCCATTTTGCCATTTATTAATAGAACAAGGTTAAAACTTGATAATTTTCACTTTTTAAATTAACCAAGGACTATTTTTGACATTTTTCCAAAGTTCAGGGACCAAAGTTGTCATTTTGTGATTTTTAAACTTTAAAGGGTTTGTTTTGACAACTTTTGAATCCCAAGGACCTAAAATGATATTTTGCAAGTTTTTGAATTACCAGGGACTGATTTTGACAACTTTTGTAACTTGGGGGACTAAAACTGCCAATTATGCAAACTTAATACGCTTTTCATCGATTTTGATGTTTTGCATTTAAAACATTTAAAACACTTGTTTGTGATATTTTATCATTTTGATGAGTTTCTAAGTGTTTCGGATGTTTTGGCATTCTAATAGTATAAAAATGATGAGTATTTAGACACTCATCAATCCCCACACTAAGATATTGCTAGTCCCTAGCAATGATTTGAAAAACATAATGGATTTTATTCTCTTTACCAAAAGCCATTACTTGGAGTAGCCAAATGTTTCAGTTCAAGTAAGAACCATGGTACACCGATAACCATGTGATTTTAAGCAAATCATAAGTCATGAACGGATTTGATTTGTCTTTACCGGCCGTACCTTCCGGACTAGCCAACTCTTAGATAAATTATCAATATTATCTTTGGTGAGCCGATTACCAATTATGGATTTTCAACTGCCTTTACCACAAGCCATAAACTTGCGGGCTAGCCAACTCTTCACTTTTAAGGATATGGTGAGTTGAACACCATACAATTTTGGGCAAATTGCAAGCCATAAACGGATTTGAGATATCTTTACCAAGAGCCGTTTGCTCCTGGATTAGCCAATCCTTATGTGGGTTAGACATGGTGGACTGATTACCATTTGTTATGTTTAGTACTTAGTACTTCCACTAGATAAAAATTTTTAAAATTTGGCCATTTTGGGGGAAAAAGGGACTAAAAGGGTACATTTATGATCAAATTAGCGAATTTCCCCACTTAGAAATGAATATTGTCCTCAATATTCAAAACTAAGTGAGGTAAACACAACAATTATTTTATTTTTTTCTCATTTACAATTTTCAAAGTTTTATAAATCTATATACGAAATGTGGGCACACCCCACACTTAGGTGGTAGAAAGGGAAAGATGCGAAATATGGGTGAAAACCCATATTGTGTGGCTTGTTTTTGATAACCAAGTCACTAGCTTGACTTGACCCCGAATTAAATTGTTCATGGGGAAACCGGTGGGATTGCCACCAAAGATAGGGTGAGAAATTGGGTGGGATTGCCACTCACGAATTATGAATATCATCACTTAAGATGAGTCTAAGAATCTTTAGAAAAGAAACTTAGAAAAGACGAGAAGAATCTTTTGATTTTGATTTTATAAAAGAAATGGAAAATATTTATGTATTTTTAAAACATAAGGTTTACTTTTACTTAGAAAAGTAAAATAAAAGTAAAACCTAAAACATAAGGTTTATATATATATGTACAAAAGAAATTCTAACAACCGCCTCGAAGGGAATGCTGGTGCGACAGAGCTCAAGAATCAGAAATACCAACAACCAAATGTTGTAATCGAGGACTTATCAAACTGGGCAAGTTGTGTGCAAAGGAAAAAAATGTTTTTGTATTTTTTAACTTTTATATATATATACACAAAGAAATGGCTACAAAGGAAACCTAAATGAGATTTTTAATACATGATCTTGATTTAAACCTAATCTATCACATTCCGTGAATTATACTAAGCACAAGAAATCCTTTTTAGTGTAAACATGGTGTTTAGCCAAAATTTAGACCTAGGAATATCAAGATTAGGAAGATTGACAATCAAATGCAAATCAAAGCACGATAGATTTCAATCATAAAATCTTTTGTATTTTATATTGTTTATATGAAATGAAGTATATGTAATTTACATACAAAGATAGGTATTTCAACAAAGTACAAAATACAAGTCATGTCACGCACTAGCCTCCCAATGGCGCCAAAATTGATTTCTCCCGAACCACCCTCTTTATTTCTCCGTCACGCTCGTCAACCGCTTGCGTCGGTCAACCGTAACAGATGATAAAAGGCGGCGGCCGGGAGAAAATGGAGTTTACCAAGGATTAAAATATCCTTGGATCGTTTATGTCCCGCGAGGCGTGATGTTCGTACAATGACTTGTGAATTGTTGAAAATAATATTAGTATAGGAAAGCAGAATCGATTGACTAACACCGAATGTGAATAGTAATAGCTCGTCACGCCTAGTTCAATTAAGAAACGCAAATCGAAACCTAAAACGTAAAAGATATACAAACGAACGTCTAACTAAAACGTAAACGTATAAAAACAAAACGATTATAACTATAATAAGGATTTGCATGTCTTAGCGACTTAAATGCAAATTAAAAGAGATTAAAAATAAAATCTATTAAATAAACGCTATCACTATTTTTACAGTGATGAACGTTTAAAACCTAAAATATACGTTTAAATAATTACGTCTACGTACAAAATAAAAAGTAAAATCTAAGAATTAAAAGACCTAAATATATGAAAATGATATTTTTACAATCCTAATAATAAAAGAAAATTATTAGAAAAAGAAAATTATTTTTACAACTATTTATTTAATTATTATTAATTAAAACTATTTTAACTATTTAATAAATACCCTAAATTAGAAGAAAATACAAAATAAGGCTAGAAAAATAAACTTATGATTCTGAAAAATCTAAAATACTATAAAACTAATTTTAAAACTAAAAAATATATATTTTTACACTTTATATCTAATTATTATTAATTAATAACTATTTAAAATACACTTAATTACTAGAAAATAGAAAATAAACTTGGAAAAATAAAATTTTAACTTTGAAAAATCTAAAATATGATAAAACTAATTTTAAAACAGAAAATATATTTATTATACAATTATACTAATTATTAATAATTATTAACTATTAAAAAGTATTAAAAACTAATATTTAATTATTAAAAATACTAAATAGTAAAAGAAAAATCTCAAACTTTTTACAAAATTCTAAAATAAATAAAAGAATCTAAGAAAAATAGAAAATGGTAGCTTATGTGCAAAATAAGCTAATGGGCAATAAGCTCTTAAGGAAAAGCTATCACTTAAGCTTATAGTGGTTCTTTTGGCTTTTCGTTTTCGGACTAACTAAGTACTAATATTATACATGTGTGATGAAAAATAAGCTTTACAAATATAAGACTAAGCGGATCATGAGCTTATGAGTCCAACAAAGAAGCTTTTGGCTTAACCGCTGGAGCTCAAGCTACTAATAAGCTAGGAAAAAGCTATCTGAGATGAAACAAAAGGTAAACCGAGATGAATATAAGTCCAATAGATAAGTATAAACAAGAAAATTGGACATAAATGGTGTGAGCTTATGGTTTAGACAATCAAGCCAAAGGCTTGACTTGGATGGAATTGAGGCCTCACAAGCCTGTAATAAGCTCCACACTTAAAGGTAAAAGAAAAATAGTATGTGTACAAACAATATTGACAACTATAAACAAGTATGTGCACCGATAATCACCTATAAACTTGTTATAAGCTCATAAGCTCTTCAGATTACCTTCGAATTACCAAACAGACTTGCATACTTATTTAATGACAAATTAAGTCGAGTATATGAGCTTAAAATGGCAAAATATGAATTGGAGTAGTGTCGAGTTGGCAAGGATTCCAAAAGCTAAGATTCATCCCGTCTGTTCACAGATGAGCTTTTAGAAGCTTATGAAGTTGCTATGGTTAATTGAGTATGCTTCTATACTCGGTTTGGGACAAACTAAAAGCTAGTTGCGTTTCTAGATAATAGGTCGCAACATGGAAAATAAGTCTTGGATCATAAATTTGGGTGGATGAGCTTTACAAAAACTAAACCACACAAGCATATGACCATAAATGAGCTTATTAGGAGTGAAGGAATGGTGTAAATGGACCGCATAAGCGGTCCATTGTTGTGAATGAGCAAACAACAAGCTCCTATATACTTTCCCAACAAGCTTATGATAGCTCAATCAATCACTAGAACATTGAGATGGGCGTTAAGCTTTGTGAAAAGCTAAAGCTCACAAGCTCAAGCTTAGTAGAGAACTTTCCATGAGCTTGGAAAACTTACTCAACTTCACCGTTTGCTTCAAAGAAGTGAGTAACATGGGACAAAAAGATTTTGAAGATTAAGCTATGGAAATAAGCTAAAATTGTAAAACAAGCATGAAAATAACAAGCAAGCCACTAAGGCAACACATAAAAGCCAAATACATCGCTAGGATCAAATCCATGAGCTTATGCAAGCTCATGGTTTTGACAAAAAACCATGGTGCGAGGCATAACAGTTATGAAATTGACTTTTAACAAGAACATAAAAGTTTGACTATCATGACTTTAAAACTAAATTTAATGACCGAATATAATATAATGGACCGTAATAAGATAATATTAAGCTAGGTCTACAAGTTTTAAGCTATTTCTATGAATTTCATAATCTAAAATCATCACAAGAACTGCTAGAGTAAATTAAAATGAAATTTGACTTTTATACAAACAAGGACTTAATATATGGACCTAAATGAACTATTAGGTACTATTGTGATGTAAAACAACAATAAACAACAACAAGTAAACACTGAACTCATGTATATCAGCAAATCCAAACACCCTTGTGATTATCACTTGTCAAATGAACTTCACAGTTTCAAATGAATTTGAGCATAAACAGATTCCAATCATTATAATATCACATATTAAGACTAATTGAGCATTAAACTTCAAGAACACAGACCAAAAACACAGATTTGTCAAATTTGAATTTCAACTGAGTAACTTTCCATTTTTAGCACAAGTGAATTTAAATGAACAAACTACTAATATTATGCTTTAACAACATCAAACAATAACACAGAAACATGAAAATATAGAAATCAAAACATGACAAGTATTAAAACAGTAACTTGCAAAAATTGTAAAATGGCTTACAAATGAGAATAGGATGAGACCCGAACAAATGGACAAGGTTACACCTATCGACACCAATAAGCTCCTAATACCCATAGAACTCCAAATCCAACCTCGCTTCATCATCTTCTTCATTTTCCCAATTTTTGATTATTTTTCCATTTTCTCTATTTTTTGTATTTTCTGGATTTAAAGACTAAAACTGTTTAAATGAATCTAAAAGCCTTCAAACTTTTGTCAAGAGCTTCTAAGAGCTTAAAGAGTTCACTAAACAACTGCTTAACTTGGAATTAAAAACATGGAAATTTAAAGAAAATTAAGCAATATTGAAAACTTGAATTAAACTGACATTTAACTGAAAGTAACATTTCATTACACTACTTTAAAGTAAATTACAGCATTTAAAACATTTAAAAGACATTAATTTAAAGAAAGCAGTAAAACTACACTAAGTGAACAATGGTGAAAACCAAAGTTAGTCTTTTCTTTGCCTCTCCTCTTGAATTTATATTCATTAAAGTTCCTTGTCGACCTCTTATCAAATCCCACTTGACTTCTTCTCTTGAATGCATCAAAATCGTACACATGGCATTTTGGCGCCAAAAATGTCTTCGAGCAGGTTTTATTCATTAATTGGCTTTGGATTGATGTATAGGTGGAGGTGGAGTGTAATTGAGTGGGAAAGTGAGGTGGAATGGTGAGGTGGAGGAAAACCACCACCGGTTTTGGCTAAACCACCGTGGGAGAGACGAATGAACAGTGCCATGGTTTATTCAATTTAAAAAGCGGGCGGGTCAAGTGTTTGGGCTTGGATTTGGACTTAGATATAATAAAGGGTCCTGATGGTTTAGTTTAACAACAAGGACCTTTCATGTAATTGGCCAAAGTTAAAGGGTTGAATCATCCATTTCCCAAAGTTCTCACAAGGGTAAAACCTGCCAAGCAATAATAGTACAAGGACCATTGTTGAAAATTTCCATTTTTACAAATCCAGGGACCAAAACTGTCAATTTAGAAACTATAAGGACCAAACTTGTAATTTTCTCCAAAGTTTATCATAAGGGCCATTTTTGCCATTTATTAATAGAACAAGGTTAAAACTTGATAATTTTCACTTTTTAAATTAACCAAGGACTATTTTTGACATTTTTCCAAAGTTCAGGGACCAAAGTTGTCATTTTGTGATTTTTAAACTTTAAAGGGTTTGTTTTGACAACTTTTGAATCCCAAGGACCTAAAATGATATTTTGCAAGTTTTGAATTACAGTGGACTGTTTTTGACAACTTTTGTAACTTGAGGACTAAAGCGCCAATTATGCAAACTTAATACGTTTTCATCAGATTTTGATGTTTTTGCATTTAAAACATTTAAAACACTTGTTTGTGATATTTTTATCATTTTGATGAGTTTCTAAGTGTTTTCAGATGTTTTTGGCATTCTAATAGTATAAAAATGATGAGTATTTAGACACTCATCAGTGGTTATTATGAATAATTGTTATGTGTCATGTTTCTATGCGTATCTTAGGATATAATTGTTATGATGAATCCATGGTGGAATATGCATGTTTTGCTATGGATTATTGTTGTTTATTAAATTGTTTAGATGATATACATGTTTTATTTATTTGATAATTATTGAATTGGGGAATACCTCAATTATACTAATAAAAATTTGTTATGTGCTATTTGGTATACCATTGACTTTGGCTTACGCAATAGACTTGTCGATGTATGTGGCTCATCTACTTGTAAGTGAAAGCGCTAGTTAATGTATGCATTTATTTACGCCTAGAATTGTTTATTAGAGTTTATCGAAATAATTATGCATGTGGTTAATTGTTTTTACATATGTTAAAATTGTTTAGTTATATGTTTATATTATTTGAGTGTGTTTAATTTTTATTAAAGTGCTTTTTTGTTTATATATTGTTTGACATGTTAGTAAGCAAAAAGGGTTTTTATGAATAGAAAATTAAATGGACTAAATAATGGCGAAATTGATTTGTTTTTCTACGTAATAATTCTTGAACTTTTAATCGATTGATGCGACTGTACTAAATGGTTAGAACGGCTCACCCACTAGAACAAACTATAAAGGGGTTAATAAATAAGTGCATACACACCGAAAGGATGTCTAAGGTTATGCTTTTGCGCTTACCGGTCCTCCGCCTGTGAGTTCGATTGGAGCTACCTAGTATAACCATTCTATGTACGAAGCATCTTAGTGCAAAGTTGTAAGTTTCTCAACGCATCGATTAAAACTTTGTAGAATTTAATCTTAGCAATTAAAATACTATGTAAGTTTTTTCGAAAATTTTATGCTATAATGTTGTAAGCATGCTTCTTTATACATAAGTTTTGATTACATGTCAAAAATAGTACCCTTTAAATTTAAGTTTATGCCATCTAATGATATGAAACACTTGAAGTTGTAATTTAGTTATGTGAGACCTTGATCTAGATTACAATAGCAAGGTGAATTTTTGTTGTGTGAGACCTCGACTTAATTATTTGCGCTTTCTAAATTAGACAACTTAATTAAGTTAGTTAGTGAGACCTATAACTTAAGGCATAAGATGGGATAAAACATGCTTACGTTTTGCAATAAATTGTTTTGGCAAAATTGTAAATCCCATAAATTTTTGGAATTGGAAACTTGTTTGTCAATTATTGTTTTTCAACAATTACCTATTTTATACTTTCACCACTAGCAGATCAACTGATGTGGTGAAACTATGATAATGAGGATCCAAAATTCAAGGAAAATTCTATGGTTAATATGAATATTGACCAAATGGTATTTTATTTTCTTGAATGTTTACTTATCGAAAGTACTAACTTTTGAACTTTTATTTTACAGAGAAATGGCTCAAGCTGAATCTCTGCACTAGCCTCGTCATTCAAATCTATGTTTGATCGAGAGAAATTGACCGGTAGCGCAATTTCAATGATTGGTATCGGAACTCGTAATTGTCTTAAGGGTTTCAAAAGACTATATTATTTGACTACGCCTTGTCCTCCCGAACTGCAATGGTGCTACTCTGCAAGCACGTCTTGCATGGCAATATGAGTATGACAAGTATAATGAGGTTACTCGCATTATGCTTGGGAGTATGAATTCAAACTTGCAAAACAGTTTGAGAATTACTTCCTAACCTCATGCTCAAGAATTGAAAGGTTGTTTGAAAAGCCCTGTGACTATAGAGATGTATGATCCGATAGATTCTCTACACGATTGCAAGCAATGAGAAGGAAACCCGTGAGCCTTGCTCGGAAATGATGAGTTACATGGACCACTCGGGAGACTCAACTATGTCTACCCCAATGACATACAAATTGGCCTTATCAATGCATCCCTTAACAAGGAGTTTGATGGTTTCGTGCGCAATTACAATATGCATTGCACGGGAAGACAACAATGAGGTACATGCAATGCTCATTGATTACGAGAAAGGTTTTCCCAAGAAGGCCCTACACCTACGGTTCTAACCATCCAAAAGGGTAGGATTTCTAAGCCTAATAAGCCGCTAGCGAACAAGAAAGGGAAAGGTAAGGGTAAAGTTGATAAGGAAAACAAGTTATGGCTTATCAAAAGAACCCAAGAAGTACCCTCCCAAAAGCGTGAGAATCCTAAGAAGGATCAGCTTGTCATCACTACACCGAGGTAGGACACTTTGGAAGAGGAATTGTCCGCTTACCTTGATGAGTTGCGTACTAAGAGGTATAAAAATACCGCACTGTGGCTAGTACTTGGTACTCTTTGATGATAGAATTATTTGCTTTTCCTCATAAAATAAATTCGTAGGTATATGATAATCGGATATGGTATTCACATTTGTAATACACTGCAGGACTTAGAGGTGCAAGGAAGCTCGCCTATGGACAACAATACCGCACGTGGGTAATGGAGCACATGCGATCGTTGAAGCTATAGGCACGTTTGATTTAGTTTACCTTCGGGTTTAGTATTGTCTTTGAACGATTGTCATTACGCACCTTCTATTGTTAGGGTGTCGCTTCGCTTCCTTGTTAAAAGATATTGGTTTTATTCATACATTTACCGATTATGGAATTTCGTTTCTTTAAATGGTGTTTTTACTTTAATGTTATTCCAAAAATGGTGTGTTTGAAATTGATTTGCATGACATTGTGATTGATAAAATAATTGCCTTTAGCATCAATAATAAAAGAATCAAAAGTGATTTGGATTCTTCATTTCTTTGGCATTGTAGACTTGCTCACATAGGCAAGAAACGCATGCAAAAGCTGCAACACGATGGGCTTTTGCAAAACATCAATGATGAATCATTTGGTAAATGCGAATCTTGCATATCTGGGAAGATGACCAAGAAACCTTTTACAAATAGTTTAGAAAGGGCTTCTAGTCTTTTTGGTGTAATACATACCGACGATGTGGACCACTAAGACATGTGTCAAGGAAGGGTGCTAGCTACTTAACCTTTACCGATGATTTCGATCGTTATGGTTATGTTTATTTACTTAAACATAAACATGAAGTCTTTGAAACATTTAAGGTTTTAAGAGTGAAGTAGAACGCAACTAGGAAAGAAGATTAAAGTTCTTCGATCCGATAGAGGTGGTGAATATTTAAGCCAAGAGTTTAAAGATTATCTTGTCGAGTGTGGAATTGTTCAAGAACTCACATCTCCGTATACTCCACAACAAAATGGTGTATCGAGAGAAGAAATCGTACAATCGCTAGACATGGTACGATCAATGTTTAATCTTACAACTCTTCCCTTATCCTTTTAGGATTATGCTTTAGAAACCGTTGTTCGCATATTGAATATGGTTCCAACTAAGAAGGTTGATAAGACTCCTTATGAAGTGTGGTATGGGAAAGCTCCCAACTTGTCTTACTTAAAGGTCCAGGGGTTGTGAGGCGTTTGTTAAACGTGACTCGGTGATAAGCTACAACAAACATCTCGTTAAGTGTATCTTCGTAGGATACCCAAAGGAAACTATGGGTTACTACTTTTACTTTCCACCGAAAACAAAGTGATTGTTGCAAGGTATGGAGACTTCCTGAAAGGGATCTCATATCTCATGAATTCGGTGGGAGAGTTTATGATCCGAATATGATCAAGAAGATACAACACCTTCTCAGAACACTAGCCAACCTCAAGTAGAACCTCGAAAGTCCGAGTGTTCCACCCGGTTGAACTTGTTCCCATTCGTAGATCCGCAAGGACTACGCGCACTGAGCGTCTATGTCTTAACGTAGAAACCGAGGAAAATATGTTGGGGATCTTGGTGAACTCGCTAAGTATAAGGTCGCCATGATGAGTCCCGAAAGGATAAATGGCAAGTTGCAATGAATGGGAAATGCAATCCATGAGAGATAACGAAGTCGGATAGAGGTTGACTTACCTCCAAATGCTAAGGTAGTTGGAAGTAAGTGGCTCTATAAGATAAAGACCGACATGGATGGCAATGTACACACCTATAAAGCTCGCCTTGTAGCTCAAGGGTTTACTCAAACTTTTGGGATAGACTACGAGGAGACATTTTCTCTGTATCGTACATTAGAGCTATTAGATTCTTATAGCCATAGTTGCGATTATGACTATGAAATATGGAAAATGGATGTCAAACCGCTTAACGATCGCCTAGATGAGGACATCTATATGGCGCACTCAAGGGTTTGTGAATCCAAAATTTCAAAGCGGATATGCAAACTTCAAAGATCCATTTATGGGTTGAAGCAAGCATCGGGGCAATGGAACAAGAAGTTTGATGAAGAAATCAAGAAATTTGGTTTCACTCAAAATCTTGATGAGCCATGTGTATATCACAAAGCTAGTGGGAGTAATGTTATTTTCCTTATCTTATATGTCGATGACATATTGATCATGGGAAAAGACATTCCAAGTTTGCAAGATGTAAAGTCTTATCTTGGAAAGTGCTTTTCTATGAAGGATTTAGGGGAAGCAGCATTTATTCTGGGAATCAAGATCTACCGAGATAGACCAAGGCGGTTGATTGGACTAAGACAAAGTACTTACATTGATAAAATATTGAAGAGATTCAATATGCAAGATTCCAAGAAAGGATATTTGCCGATGCAAGTTGAACATGGCTTAAGTAGTGAACTATGCGCATCAACACCGAAGAGGTGGCACACATGAGAAAAGTTCCTATGCTTCTTCAGTAGGATCTATCATGTATGTTGTGAGATGTACAAGGCCCGATGTGGCTTTTTCACGAATATCACCAATCGATATCAACGTAATCCGTGTGAAACACGGCAGTCGTTAAGAACATTCTTAAGTATCCAGGGCTACTAAAGAAATGTTTCTAGTGTATGGTGGAGATCCGATGCGTAACTTGATGTTACGGGTTTTGGGATGCGTCTTTCCAAACTAATAAAGATGATAAGAATTCGCAAACGGATACGTCTTTGTCATTAATGGAGAAGCGGTTGATTGGAAGAGCAAGAAGTAGACAACGATCGCGATGTCTATTATAGAAGCCGAGTACATAGTCGCTTGAATCTGCGATGGAAGTCGTTGATTAGGAAATTCATTTCGGGACTCGAGTAATGCCTCAATCGAATTACCTTTAAATGTGTATTGTGACAACTCTGCGCAATAACATTTGCCAATGAGCCCTGAGTCATGAAGGCGCGGACATTTTCCTCGACGATATTACTATGTTCGAGAACAAGTCGAAATAGGTGAAATCAATCTACTCAAAGTTCATACAGATGATAATGTAGTGATCCCTTTACGAAGCCTTTGCCAAAGGAAAACTTACTCGACCATGCCGATGGGATAGGACTTCGTTTAGCTAGTAGTTTCATGCAGATCCGTGATTAGTATTTGGATAAAGGATGTTATGAACAAATATTACTTTAATGAAATAAAATAGTTGTTTATGTTTATTTTTCATTTTCTTAATATTATATCCTATATTTGCATGTTTAATCCGTGAATAACTTATGTTATTCTAAATAGTCCGTTGTCGATCAATGATGTGAGAATGTCATTGAATTAAGACAAATCTGAGTTTTGGTAGAATATACTTGAAGTATACTCATGTGTGGGACATACCAGATTCACATGATATTCAATGAATTGAATATAGGACAGATCCCAACTTTACATGATGATACTTATGGATCTTTGTCATTAAGTAAGTCATGAAGTGTTTATCCTCAGACTTGAGATACCGGATAACTCGTTATGAATGTAGTGCATTTGTGTAAGATAGTCTAACGCTATCCGAATCGGTAGTTATAAGGGCTATTTTCGAAGTGTTACAAAGTTCATGAGTTATGTTTGTAGTCAAGAGAATTTGTTCCTTTGAATTTGTTTCAAAGCATAATACTATATTTGGGGCCCTCGTAGGGTTGACAAGATGTTTGTATGGCCATACCCAAGATCTATCCGGAATACGTTCGATGATTTGGTAATCTTGTTCAATCGAGATAAAACGAAAATGTAATATTAACTTATGAAATGACTTGATCCATATTCATAGTTAATGTAGTATTAGTAGCAAAAGGATAAGTAAAAATGAGTATACTTCGAGTATATTCTACCAAAACTCAGATTCGATAAGTAAAAATGGTTTTTCCAGGATACCATACTCGATTCGATCTGGGGGCATTGGCGTGTTAGGCTAGACTAAACCAATGTCATTACTATATTTAGTAATATCCAAGTGGGAGCTGAAAGGTTTTACGGATATTTTAAATGTACATATGACCGGATTCGAACTCGAGACTTCGGGATTGCACACATTACGTATGAGAGTTGATGTTAAATAATTAATACATATAAATGTTATTATTATTAATTATTTGTCACGAAATAAAACTTAACGGTGGTTAATATTTAACGGAGTTTTGACTAACGATCGTTAAATGTAAACTACGAGGACTAGAGATGAAATTAGTGGACAAGAAAATTCTAGACCCCCTCCTTGGGTCCTTGGCCGGTCGTGGATCACACAAGCCCAAGGGGTGAGTTTTCTTGGTCACCAAGTTTTGAGAACCTATATATACAAACCCTTGTATTCATTATTCTCCTAATCTTGGATCACTTTGATAACCTAATTTCTTTCTCCTCTCCTCCCTCTTGTGTTGGCCGATTGTACAACCCCCCTCCCCTAGGGTTTCGATTTTCCAATCCCAAGAAACAAGTGTTTGGTTTTAATTGTGATTCAAGAACCTAGCTTTTCACATCAAATCGCTATTAGTACGTGTGTACAAGAACGAAGGACAAGCGCACTTGTGTTTGTGGATTTCTGGTGGTCGACTTCTTTGTGGGTCGAATTATATAAACCCTAAGTTAGGGTTTTGGGTTTTGTTCCTTGTTCAATTATCGTTTGGTTCTTGATTTGCTAAAAGGTACGCACATTCTTATTCGGTTAATTATTTACATGTATTATTCCTATTTACTTCCGCTGCATGCTTTGATGATGTTTACATGTTTTGTAATTGTTATGATTAGTAAAACCCAACAGTATGAATCAATTACCATTGAATACGAATGGTTTCCTCCACGATGTGCTAATTGCAAGATTTTTGGACATGCCTCTGAACATTTCCCTAAAAGGGTTCCTACTAAGCCTATGAATCGTGAGGAGGTGCATTCAGGTGGTAAGAAATTTAATCAAAGTAATGCTGGAATTGGTGGAAATAAACCGGCTAGTGGCTTTAATATGAGTTCTAAATTTGTAGCTTTTGTCGACTAAACAGGTATATAAACCTGTTTCTAAGAAGAATTTTGCTACCACAAGCGGTACGAAGAACAATACTGAAACACCTAATAGAGAGGCAAATTGTTCGAAACCCTTTGATGCACTTACGTCGGTTGAAAATGATGATGTGTTTGGTGCAAATGGGGGTAATTCCATGAGGGTTGAAACTGCTATGGACGAGGGGCAAAAGGTTGATGCGGGGCCTATTCAGATCTTGTCGAGTACGCCTAATGATGTTACACTTGTAAATTATGTACAATTGGCAAATGAGCAGCCAATGTCTAATGTAGCTGATTCGAATATAGGAAAGAACAAAGGTAGTGAGTAGTGATCGGGTTCTAGTTCGAGGAAGAGCCTATATGAGCGTTAGAAAGATGATTATGATGATAACCTGTATGATGATGATGACTGCGAAGATTTGACTGAAGAGGAATTAGCTTTTTGTAACGCTTATGATATAAAGGTACATGATAATGCTAGACGTTAGAAGATTTATAGAGTAGTTTTTCAAAAGTTTTGTTTGTCATTCTTATGATAGGTTCGGTTTGAAGCACAAATAGTGCGTTTGTTTTCCCGACTATGTAAAGGGCTGAAATGTAAAATTCAGACAGCTTATGTACTTAAATATTTTTTAGAGTAATAAAATTTATCGGATGTATAAAACGCCTATTACCCCAAAAAAATAGCACGTTCCGATCGTCACTAAATAATCTATATATGTTCACTATTATTAAGTCGTGGAGTTTGACTTTAATTTCTTTCTTGGTAGATGTTCCGGATATACACTGCTCTGCGCCTCCAAAAACAAACACATAGTTCCATGTATATCCACGTTCATTTAAATTGTCAAATCTTGTAATTTACACCATTGAACTCTGGTGAAGAGGTTGTATGTAGGATCTGGTTCCATTTGTTGCAAGTTTAAGTGAGACACTTGAAGTTATGAAAGGTACTCACACAGCAGGTATACACTAGAGAAGAACAAGAAGAATACGAGCACAAAGTAACTGCCAAACACGCAGATTTATTTATTGAAGAAACTAACTCAAAACTCCAATTTGATACAAAGGTAATGCCCTACCCTTCTCGGTATATATAGACCAACATAGACGCGTTGTACTATAACTAGGATTACATATTAAACCTATCCTAAACCAATGAGGACTACTCCATATTAGGATAAATATTAGACGAGTTGGACTAGCACTCCAACTAGTATTATTCTGAATCTGGTAACACGTCTTTAGGCCACATCCAAACTCAGGAATTCACCAACAACACTAAAACTTCATTTCTCATACTCTAAAAAACATTTTTTTTGAACGGCTAGTTAGTAGTTAGTGATCCGAGCCCACAGTGACATCCAATTGGGCAGTATGCAAGCCTTGAACCTTTCTTCTTAGGGGATAAACCCCACTCCTGCTTCTATTTATTTTGGGCCCCTGAAGGTCCATGGTGAGACTCGAACCTGAGACCTCTCCAAGTAACGATCTCATCTCCTTGAACCTTATACGCGTCAAGGCCTTCGTCAATGGGTCTGCTCTTTGTTCTTCACCGGATACATGCTCAACAATTACCTGCTCATTCCCAGTCACTTCCGCCAATAACTCCCTTACCAAATTGTTTGACACGCAGCTGTAGTAGCCGCCATGAACTTAGCTTCACACGAAGATATCGCCACGGTAGTTTTCCTTTGTGAGCACCATGTAATACGTGATGTACCAAGATAAAAAACATGTCCAGTAGTAGTTCGTCCATCATCAATATAAATATTATGACTGCTAAATCCCACAAGTCTTATGTCATTACAACAATAGTATTTAATTCCAAACGAAGTCGTACCTTTAAGATAGCGTAGGATTTGCTTGATTGAACGAGCATGTGATTCTCTTGGACTTTGCATATATCAACTAACCACTCCAACCGAGTAAGTCAAATCTGGACGAGTGTGCAAGAGGTAACGCAAGCAACTCACAACATTTCGATATTGAGTAGCTTCAACTTCTAGTTCATCTTCTGCTTTTGTCAACTTGAGTCCCGGCTCCATCGGACATAAAGCTGCATTGCAGTCTTCCATACCAGCTTTTTTCAAGATCTTCCTTGCATATCTCTCTTGCTTGATATCCACGCTGTGGAAACGTAGAGGGGGGGTGAATACGTTACCGTTTAAAAACTTTAGATCTTTAGTATCAAATCGCTTATTAAGCTTGTTATAATATGAAAGTACCAATTATTGTTTGTGATTAATATAAAGCATGGTAAACCAAGTTGTCACACAATCATGAACATCAAACCACATCACAAACAATAGTATAGTGTAAGTGTAAAAGTAAAGAGATAAAGAAAGGAAAGTGCAAACCGAACACGAGGATTTATAGTGGTTCGGTCACGGATCTCCTTCCGCTCTACTCCACTCCCCGAGTACCCAACTCGAGAGTTACTTCACTAAATCAACATGCTCCCTTCTCGGAGAAAACCTTACAATCGTCGCTACACTTTTTCCGGTACAAAGCTAAATACCGGTTCTAGTTCGAGGTAGAACCAACCTAACGTCGCTTATACAATATTTCCGACACTAAGCTAGATGTCGAGTTCTTTTACAAGGGTACAACCACTCCCAATATGTTTTATGGCCCAACATAATAAACCTTGTGTTTTATGGCACAAACACATAAACCATCTAATCTAGTTTGGTGAAAGTGTTGTTATGATGCAATGATGTTTACACTAATGATCCATGACACAAATGTCTAATGGATATGAATAATTACTTCTAAATGAACTTCCATTGATAGGAAGCCTTCATGGTGAAGATCACAAGTTCCTAAACTTGTTGTGATAGATCTTCAACTTGTGGTGAGTGGGGATGGCTAGATCTCCAAGATTTCCTTGGTTGATCAAAGAGTATGCTTACAACAAAGATGAATGTTAGAAGCATTATGATCATGATCATTAGGGTGTTTAATGTGTGTTACTACATTGTTAATGATTGATCTAAATGTATGCAAGAAGGTGGAGAAGATGTGCTTTGAAGTGGTGAAGAAATGGGAAAACAATGGGCTTCTATTTATAGCCAAAGTGGACAGAGAGCGTCCACGGACCAAGGAGCCCTTTAAAGGGTTCCGCCTTTATAGAAAAGGGTTATGTGGGTGCTGATGTAAAAGCTAAAAATCTTTCTTCAAATCTTTCCAAGATATTACCAATCTTACTAAGATCACATTTGATATATTGTGTGTCAATCTAACCAAAATATTCAAGTGATCTTCCAAGGATTTCAAAGATGATGCATGACATGATGTAACATGTATTTCCATTTTTAGATTAAAAGTTTATCAAGGTAAACTTGTAAAATGTATTATGTAACTAGTTAATAAAATGTCTAGTTACCTTTTGTAAAGAGTGCTTGTCAAAATAAAATATATTTTGTCAAGTGTAAGTAAACTTTAGTATTTGTATGAAATACTTGTGAATGCAAAATGTAAAATGAGGTTCGAAATAGAATGGTTAACATATTAAAATACTTAGTGACTCTAAACGATTTTAAACATTCTAAATGATTTGTTAATGGGTTTGATCATAATGCCACATAACAAACATGTACGAACTGTGTTGTAACATACGAGGACTTGAGACATCGAGAGGTGTTGAATGTATGTTGAGACAACGTGTGATTACAAGTAACTTGTACATTTTACGTTATGTATAACAAGTTACATGTTTGTCATCAATCAAAACAAACGAGATCGATAGATTAAATATCGTAATATTTGCACTAAGAATCTCCCTTTTTGATGATGACAAATATATGTAAACGTAATAGAAAGTAAAATGTAAAAGTTACTTGTATCCTTACTACCTTTACATTACCTTCTCCGCTTACACTCTTCTCCCTTTTGTCGAAACAAAAGGGCGTGTCCTTGAGTTTAACTTAATTTCTCCCAAAAGGCGAGCTTGCATCATCCCTAGTGAAGTTAAATCGTCCACTACAATCCGTCCCTTGTTTGGTAGCGGATCCATGGATCAAATAAAGAGGCTTAACCTACATCAAGGTTAGTTTTATGCAACAAAATTATGAGAAATATATGAAAAGAAAATGCATAGCAATGTTAGCCTATTTTCTCCACTTTTATCGAAGCATAAATGCGTGTTGAAAAGTGAGAATGATGCTAAATGCGTGCATGCTCCCCTGACGGTTGCTCCCCTTGTTTGAGGCGTCGGGTATAATTAAAACCTACAAAATAAATATTAGTGCAAAACTATATTCGCTATTAGACGAGTAAGTGATATACAACAAAGTGTATATAAGATGCATTCAATAAATTCTTGACGAAGCTCCCTTGCTCTAGGCGTCAAGATGAACCTTCAAAATAAATATTAGTATAATAGAAGCTTTGTCTTTAGACAAATATGTCATATACAACCAAGTGTATAGACGATGCAATATGAGTGCTTAAAGGACATTCCTCCTTGTTCTAAGGTGTCAAGAAGCACCTAAAATAAGAAAAATAATTGATGCAAACTTCATCCTTAGATGAGTAAATTATATACAATCGAGTGTATATGATGATGAACCTACAATGAAAAACATTATTGCAATATATTTCATCTTTTCACAAAGAAAATAAGATGTATATATGTGATAAATGATATAATCAAAGATCTCATGAAGTGTAGTCTCCTAATTACAATCATAAGAAAAGTGAGAATATAATATGATAAAAACCTACATAATAGTTCCTAGAAAGAAGATATGAAGTCTCCCACCGGGTGTGACACTAGTGGTGCTAGTGTTGGTGTCGGTTTACTTGTAGGGATCATGTGGTGATGGTAGATGACTAGAGATTTACAAAAGTAAGGTTTCGCTAATCCATGGTGGTGATGATTAGTGAAAGTGGTGATGGAAGGTGGTGGTGATTAGGTAGGAAGCTATTAAGGAGTTAGAAACTCGTATGTATAGCAAATATAAAAATATGGATTCATGCAATCCTTTCGTCATGTCAAGTGACCAAAGCTAAGAAGAAAAAAAATGAATGGACATTGCATTTCAATGATGCATAAGGGTTATGATTTGAATGATTTATTGATGCTAACAACCTATTGTTTTGAGCAAGTTCTCATATGCTTCAACCCAAGGGTAATCAATAATGCGTTCTATCTAAGAATATATAAAAGTGATAACATGAAGATAAATTCGTTCATTGATTGACACGAATTATAAAAATGACCTATTCTAGGTGACAATGGGAAAGGTAGTATTAGTATGGTTTTGACCGACATGGATGATTATCACTTTGAAAAGAAGTGAAGACAATATGGAAAATACTAATAATAATAATAATGAGTACCTATATGAGGATGAGAATGACATCATATAAGTGAGAGTTGGATGGATCAACGTGTTGGAAATGGCTGTTTTGATTAATATATCGTTTGCACTAACAATGACATGCATGATATATGTCAAGCGAGAAAAGGATAAGATCCTATGATGGTGTTCTAGATAGTGAAGTTGTAAGGTGCTAGTTTTAAGGAAAATCCTAGATTCGTTGATTGTGGAGATGAAGAAGTTTGTAAAATATATGATGTGTTTTTCACTTGATGAGGTATTGGTTCAAACTTGTGATATAAGGTTAAAAAGGTTGAACTAGTTGTGGTTTCGTGAACCGGTTTTAGCTAAGTGGTGTTTGCCTATGTGTTGGTATTTTAGAGTCTAAGAGACATAAAATTTGACAAAAGACAATTATGTGAATGGATTTCTCTCCCCCTTAATTGGTGGACATCCAACATAATGTGTAATGTATCAAATAAGGAATGACAACAAAGTGTTTAGGAGGTTATTCGGGTTAACGAAAGAGATGAGCTTAGTGATGTTTTTCTGGATGATGGTTAGCATACAATGAACTTCATTCTTAAAGTCACGTACCTCTTCTCGATTAATACGAGATGATCGTATGATGAGGCATGTGGTTTCCTAATAGGAAGTGAAGAGGATTAGAGTATTGTTATAACTAAATAATGATGGAGGTGATTTTGGAAAGCGGAAGCAAAATGAGATTTGGAAAGAGGTCGGTTGAAAGACAAAATGAAAAGCCAACCTCTAGAACTTAATTCTATATGCTTTTAAACTATATGCAAGTGTAGGGGTCCCATAAAGCATAGTACTAATCTACGTAGCAATAAACGGATTATACAAAATGAGCATATAAAAGTTAGAACCAAGTGAGATAACAAATAATTTGTTATCAACCTACAAAACAAATTTGTTAGTGACAAAAGATGTTAATATGATAGAAATCAAGTGATAACATATTATATAAGCAAAAACAACACATTGCACTTAGTAGACAAGAAATCACCAGACAAGATATCATCAAAACAATCATATTATGCAAGAATACGATTTTATTCAAGACATTTCATTATGAGATTGTTTTGTCGTTAGACTTAGCCACTTAAGCATACTTGGATATACAATAATCTATGTGATTAATTTGTAAGATAAAAGCTTCTAAAAGTTTGTCATACCAAAAGCACTTTGATGATTATATGTGCACACGTAGCAAACAAATAGTGTGACAAGAAGCAAAAGAAACAAAATGAAAGATTCATGCAAGCCATGTTTAAGACATAACAATTTGGAGCATGTATCATTTGGATCGTACTACACATAGATGCAATGAATGCCAACTAATAGCTTTCAAACACAAATATATCATATCAAAATTATCACGTATCAAAATGGCATATTATGAGTTCATAATTAACATGTGAATCATGCTAAAAATAATTCAAAAGTAAGTATCATGCAAATAAAGTTTAGGTTTAAACGTTTAGTAGCATGAAACAATAATACAAGTATTATAAAGATAAAACCGTACTAAGGTTTACACATTTGACTTGTTATCAAACACTAAGATAATGTCAAATCAACTTATCGTATTAAACAAGAACATGTAATCAACACATGTAAGTGCAATGCAAGTGGTTTTACTAAGGTTTACACATTTGACTAGCTATCAAACACTAAGATAATGTCAAATCAACTTATCGTATCAAACAAGAACATGTAATCAACACATGTAAGTGCAATGCAAGTGGTTTTAAAAGAAAAGTCATATATACTACTTGTTTGATTAGTATTCCTAAGGCAAGGCAAACTATCAATGTTTTAACACTTACTTTAGGCAAGTATAGGAAAACAGATTTTCAAGTTGGAGAATGAATATGAGACTATTACTAGCGGTGCTCAATTAAGGCTAAACACGACTGCTTTTACGGGTGATTCCACATACCCAACTCTCTCCGTGAAGCAATTCAACCGTTAGGTCAAATTGAGTTTCTAGTGCAATAGGTTCTCAAGTAGTCATTCTCATGTTAGAAAGATGGGAACTCCTACTTTTGCATATTAAAGTGCATAAAAGATGATAGTTTACCAATACTTGGCTTAATGTGACTTAACTAATATGCAATATAACTAAGGTGATGAAGACGTCATGTTATACACATGAATTTTATCAATGGTGTGTTTGATAAACAATGTGTTTTAATCTTGTGTTTAGAATCTAAAGTTGTTCAAATTACACAGCTAATTGTATGATCTAATGGATGACATCTTGTACTTTAAATGTGAATTGATCATCTAAGACTAGAGAATGGAATATGTTAAACTAAGAACGTTCTCAAGAAAGCTCTTTGAATATTATTTAACAAGAATCTAAGTGAGGTTACCAACTTCAATAGATCTTGTGTATGCTCTAAAGATGTGTAGTTTTAACCTTGGATGTGCACTCGGTTTGAGCAAGGTTAGGTTATGATGTACGCTTGAAAGGAAATAGATACAAATAGTATCTTTCAACAAATGAGATTATCCCATGGGATAAAGTTATCATGCTTATGAAAACAAGTATGACAAGATGAATTGGATATGCTAGTTCACGTAACTTGTAGATGTTTGTTTCAAGATCATTTAGCCAATGAGGTGTAATGAAATCTCTTGTAACACAACTATTTATGTCGCAAGAGTGATGCATAGGATATACAATATCCTTTTAACAAAATGAAAGCTTAACGCATGAATCTTAGTCATAATGTTCTTCAAAACATCATGTTTTCCTAAATGAAGATATGAAGCCAAAGTGTTTGAATCGGATAGTCCCATCTAAATAAACTTGGTCTCAAGATTATAATCACTAGATGATGACAAGAGGAATTTACTCGAGTTTCTTATGTATACTCCTCAAGAGTCATTGTTGCTTGGAGTGTATGATGTTGGCTTTGAGATTGCATTTTAACATATGTTGTTAAAATGTTGATTTGAGGTTTAACGAAATTTATGCAGAAGTTTAACGACAAAGTATTACTAATACTTTGATAATTTGTGAAGGTAGTACTACTTATACCTAGTGGAAATTGACAACAATTACCAAGAGCACCATGCTTATTTGATAGTTGAGGTTCTAGCCATAATGAATTATCTAAGTCCTTATATGTTGGAAATGATGTTGAACACAAAAAATACGGATACTAATTCTTATGGTTCATTGGTTGCTACAACTAGTGGGTGAATTGCTTGAGGTTTTGGTTATGTTTATGAAGCGTAGGGGCTGAGGTATAGGTTCACCTTGAAAGGGCACGTTTAATTTAAAGTATACTCTTGGAAGTTCATGAGCAATACGGTTAATGATGCCAAAAGATGGAAGAGGGATAGTAGGTGTCAAAGAGGGATAAGTGGCACCGTGGGTTGTTTGTTTTGGATAAGTGTTTCAACATGTGTTGTTAAAATACTTGGGTTTTGATTTTTCGGATATGACTTTTAATGACTACAATCGTAAGTCGCATATACTTGAATATTTCGGATGAAATACTTAAGTTTTCAATCCTAATTTGTTGAGATTATAAAGCTTAGATTGAACTCAAGGATAGCAAGACTTGATAATATGTATTTAACATATGTGTGAGTTATGACTCGATGTAAATACTTATCGTCTTGAAGGATGACACATTATTTTCATGTTAACCAGGTGAGGCAATATATGTAGATACAAAACAATATCTATAGTCATATGTTAGACTTGTGTATGATATCTTTGAAAATAATGAGTCCATGTTTATTAGTCTCGGTAAGTCATCTAAGTCATCCGCAAACGGGTGAGGAGATGTTGGTGGTGTTGCACAAAGTTTGATAGGTACAAGCTTTGGAGACTTTGGTAGTGAAGTTGTTTTGGATGATGGTGGGTGATTTTGGTGATGGAGTTGGAGTACTCAAGTTTAGAAAGTTCACATCTTGAATGGGTGATGAGATGTTGAGAGGTAATGAGTCTAAGGATGAAGAGCTCAAGTTAATGAAGCAACAAGATCGAATGCTAATCCTAGTGGTTTTCTTAAGTGGCTTATTTGAGGTTAAGGATTTAGTCATTTTGACTTTGCTTTAAGAAATGCTAAGCTTGAGGAAAAGTAATGATGAAGGTGTGAAAATGATTGTCTTGAATGTGTCGATTTATGGAACTAAGGATTCATGGATTTGATGTTAATCCATACAAAGATGGTAGTTTAATGAGATGGAAGTGTCTAAGATCATGTCAAACATCCTAAGTTAATCCATTGAGGATGTGTTGAATGAGATATGAAAGATAAGTATTAACAACAATCCTAGAAACGAAATTTGGTAAATTAGATTGCGGGATTTAGTAAAATTCAACAACTTACCTGTAGGATCCATGGCACCATTTCTTTACACAGACGGAACCCTTAAATTGGTGCCGCATGGTCCGCCTGTACAGGTATGGCGGTACCAAAATGCATAACAGACGGTACCAACATTTTGGTGCCGTCTTATCCGTGGACACCAGAAAAGTTCACAGACCCATTTTTTAGGCGTCGGGGAGTTTTCCGAAACCTAAAATTTTGCTTAAAACATGTGACATTAATTACTTCTAGTTAGGAAAATTCGATAACACATATACAAACATAGTGGAGCATAGACTTTGACCAAGGACTAACGATTTTCACATAAAAGTGAAAATGGGTAAAATTTGATAACACACTTGTGCTATCCACCTGCATAAACCGGTTAGCATACAACATTGTTTTAAGTCATATTATCATCCTACAAAGTAAAAACAAACAAATTACATCATACAACATTGTTTTTGTCCTTGTACCAAACACTCTCTTAAAACCTTCATTTTTCAAAGTACTTGACTAATTTACTTAGTACTCATTGCTAAGTGAGTTATGACATTTCATAAGTTATGCGAGATGTTAGTATAACCTATTCAAAGGAAGTGATCTAATTCTACAAGCGATGGTAAAACAATTTTCCAACTTAGTGCACAAAATCTAGCAAATATCCTATTGTGCATAAACAAGAAATCGTCAAACAAGCGAATAAATAACATGGCAAGATTGACACTTATATTATGCAAACAAATAAGTGTAAACAACAATTTGAAAATAAGCAAGCAACATATATGCAAACAACATAAGTGAGTCAGTGTAAAACACTTACTCCAAAAAAAATTTGGCCAAAAACGGGGAATTAGGCGGTATATTTACATGATAAAATTCGTGAGAATTCCCCACACTTAGAAATGAATATTGCCCTCAATATTCAAAGTACCGCGGTTATGCCAAACCGAGAACGTAAAAGGAAAATACTACTACCATTATTTAGGAAGATTTTTTTTTTTTTTTGAGAAAACTTATATACACAACATGGGGCAACCCCCACACTAGGGTGGTAGAAAGATAAAAGAAGTCGAAATATGGGTGAAACCCATATGGCATGCTCTTCGTTTTTGATTACCGAGTCGCTAGCTTGACTCGACCCGTATTCATTTGTTCACGGGAAAGTAACGTGGAAAACCAATCTCGATCGGACTTTCGCTCACAATGTTGATAAACATATGAACATCGAAAGTTCCACACCGATGAGATATAACCGGTATTTTTAATAGTAGAAACTATAAAGGGTGATACGGGGTCAAAGATGGTGTCCTCATTCCGAAAGAGAAAAGGGAAAGAGCAACCACACCATCCGTGAAGAATGGAATAAAGACGTACATGAGAATGCAAGTCCATTCCTCAAGAGAAGAAGCAAATCACCATTTTGACATTTTTAAGCTTAAACTTGAAGCTTATATGGTGATTGTCAAGAAGATGTCCGGGAGGAGGGTGGAAACGGTTCTTCAATCAACGGTTTTCCGTAAAAAGGATGTCTCCTCCGGATCAAAGTAAGTATTATCAATTCTGTTGGAATTAACTCATCACTAAGAAAGGCATCGACTTCATTCCAAAGTTGTCATCTTCCTCATCGTGAGTGAGAGAAGGAATGGAAGAGTCGGAATAAGACTAGAAGATGATGGATCATTTTGAGCAATTCATCAATGGGAAGAATGTCTCCCATTGGATCACAAATATCATCATCCAATTCAGATGAAATCAAGAGAGTTTGGTTTCATCCACAGAGTTAACAAACTCGATGCGACAAACCGATTCCCGAGGTGGGACAAGTGGTATGCTCTTAGAGCTAGCAGCTTCCACCACTCCGGCGAAGTCTCCGATTCTAGATCATCATCATCAAGAACACTTTTGACTTCCCCGGTACAACTTTCAAACCATTTGTTTGAACCGGGGTTGATTTTCAAAGCTTTTAGCTCAAAGACGCTTTTGAAAACTCCTCTTAACCGTGAAGTTTGAGAGTGTTGCATTGAATCTTCGGATCTTTGATCAATTGTGGCAACACTCTGCTTGGACAGAGGTTTGGAGTTCTCGTTGATATTCAATGTGAGCTCTTCGTTGTCAACCCGTATGGTCAACTCTTCAAAGAACACATCAATCGAGCACGACTCGTTCTCAAGAAAGCTCCCCAAGATGAGGGAACTCTAGGATCCGCATCAAGTCTACTACAACAAAGTCGGTAGGAAAGTGAAACTTTCCCACTTTCATCACGACATCCTCGGCTATCCCAAGTGGACGAGTTATGGTACGGTCCGCTAGCTCGAGTGTCATACAAGTGGATGAAAGTTTAGGAAGAGACAGCTCTTCCATACCGAGAGTGGCATGAGGTTAATGCTAGCGCCAAGATCGCCAAGGCGGAGCATTGAACCATCCCAAGAAATCACACGGATTAGAAATCGCCAGGTCTTCAAGCTTTTGGGAAGCTTCGAGAAGGACCACGAGCATTGCTCATTGAGAGGAGTTTAGGCATCTCGGATAGCTTATCTTTGTTGGTCAAGAAGCCTTTAAGCGTGGATGCAAATTTAGGCATTAGAACGAGAGCATCAACGGCTTATATCAAAGTGTAGCTCATTGAAGATTTGGAAAAATTTTCCATTTGCTCTTTGTTTTGTCTTTGAGCTTCTCATCATTCATTCTTGATGGGTAAGGAAGTCGACTAGACTTTTGAGCCGGGATGGAAGTCATTTCGGCTCAGATTTTCTTCGAACGCCGGGTTCCGGACTTAAAGCTTGACTACCAAAGGTGGGACGTGTGCGGCACTTCGTGGGCTTGAGAATTGCACCTTGTCTGTTGTATCCTTGGTAACTTGACTCATTGGCACAGGAGGAGGGGGCATAGGAGTCGAAGGACCATTGTGCGTCTTACCACTACGAGTGGTGACGGCTTTCAACTCGGCATTGGGGTTAGGAATTGTATTGCTTGGGAGTCCTCCAGAAGATGATGAAGCTTTGTTCATGTTCATGAAACTGCTCATCATATTCTTTAACTCATTTGTCTGTCGAGACATTGTGGTATCAATTTCCTTTTAAGCTCAACTCTCATGTTATTGATCCGAGTTTGCATTGATCGTATGTTTGACTCAAGAATTTTCATGAAGTCATTTGGCATGGGAGCTTGAGGAGGTTGTTGATAACTTTGATGATTAGGAGCTTGATATGGTTGGTTGAAATTGTTCCGGTTTTGATTGAAATTTTGAGAGTTATTGAAATTTTGTCCTTGATTCTGAACAAAGCGATTTTGATTGCCATGGTTTTGTACGGAGGAAAACGGTGGTGTCATACCGCTAGTGCACGGTAATGAGGATCACCTTGTGGTCGGTATTGATTGTGGTTTACCAAGCTACGGGAGCTTGGTAAAAGAAGCATCGGTTGCTTGACAATCATAATACGCATGTGGACCACTACAAGTTTCACACACCTTGTTTACGGCTTTGATCGTTCAGCTTATGAATCTCGCTTTTGATTTCCTTAACATCCTTAATCATACAACGGATGGCATCCGTTAGAGCGGCTATCGCAGCAGCCTAACTCGTAAGAGTTATTGGATGTAGAAGGAGTGTTAGGAGTATTGACTTTGTTGCGAGAAATAGGAACTTTTGATTTTGCTCGCAAATCTCAATCACATCTTTAGGTCTACGATTCAAGATATTGCTACTCATGTTGCATTCAAAGAATCTTGATCGCTACTGCTCAACCCATTGTAAAAGATATTGACTTGTTGAAGCTCCGTGAATTCATGATGGGGCATTTCCGAGGAGATCTTTGAATCTCTCCCATGCCTCCCAAAGTTTTCATCGAAATTTTGACGAAATCCGAAATTTCATTTTTAAGATTAGTCGTCTTTGATGGAGGAAAGAAGTAATTAACAAACTTTTGAACAAGATCCTCCCAAGTTTCGATAGATCGAGGGGTTCTTTTTCCACCAACCGGCCGTCCCTCAAGAGAGAATGGAAAAGCATCAACTTGATGACTTTTGTGGTACATCCTTGAAATTGATAGTTGAAGTCAACTTTTAAACCAACGGATGTGTGCATACGGTCTTCTCGATCAAACCCGTGGAATTGATTTGTAGACACAAGTGTGATCAAATGTGTCTTCAATTCAAGTGATCGAATTGATTATCGGTAAACGATGGCATCTCCATAACCCTCGGTGGGTGCGGAGCATTTCGCCATAGTACGCTCGTTCGCCATATTGTTGCTTGAAATAGTACGAATCTCGGTTCGACTATTTGGGCAAAGACGCCTACAAGAACGTCTTCTAGGAATTTCGCTAGATCACGCAGGACTCAATGATCTAGAAGAACGAGTGCAGATGCACTAGAGTTAACTCTAAGGAATCTCAGAGTTAAGGAGATGAATTATGAAAATGGAGAAAGAAGATTATTTTTGAGTTTTATGGTTATACATATATAGAAACAAAAGAAAAATATTTTTGTGTTTTATAGGTTTTGAGATGTTTTGGGTTTTGATTTTTTTTATAAGAGAATATGGATATATATATAGATATAGATGGATGGTATGAACAAAGAGTGAGTATTCAAACTACTAACTGCTAAACGGAAGATAATCAAGACACCTGAAGCCCGTGGCGCTTAAAATTTGATCCGCTCCCAAACAATAAGTTTTCTCACACAAGCCGGCCACATGAATGGCCGAATCAGAAGAAACTTAAAACGGTTCGAAACGAACGCAATGAAGATCTAGAGAGTATAGTGTTTCCCGGTCGTTATGTCCCAAATGAGCTATGCAATGGATCACCAAACGATATAGTGATCGAGAGATTTGAACCGAAAAGAGTGATTTGAATTATTATAACTACGAAATAGCCTATAATTACAAAGGCTTAAATGCAAATTAAAGAAAATTAAAAGATAAAAATATTAAATAAATGCTATCACTATTTGCAAAATGATGTTTTGATTTTATGTTTTATAAAATCAATTTAAAACTACGTAAAGACAAATGAAAAAGTGAAACTTACACAATATAAATCTTAAAATATGAAAATAACATTTTACAAACCTAATGATAAAAGAAAATTTCTAGAAAAGAAAATTATTTTTATAACTATTTATCTAATTATTATTAATTAAAAACTATTTTTAACTATTAATTAATAACCTAAAATACAAGAAAATATGAAACAAAGCTAGAAAAATGAAATTATGACTTGGAAAAATCTAAAATATCAAAAGAGAATTTTCAAAACTATTTTTGTATTTTTCTGAATATTTTTGTATTTTCTATGAATTAAAAACTATTTAAAACTACTTAAATTACTTAAAATACAATTTTAACTAAGAAAATATAGAAAAATATTTTTTGTCTTTTATATTTATCTTAACTTAATAAAATGAAAATTATTTTTTTGAAGCTTTTCTGAATTATTTGTATTAAATGCTAATTAAAAAGTGCTAAAAATTGATTTAAATTAAGAAAAATAGCAAACAAACTTAGAAAAATCTGAAAAATTCAAGATAAGCTTAAAATAATGTTATGAAACTAGGAAAAATGGAAAAACAGTAGGTTGTGTGGAGGAATATGAAACTGATGTGCAAAGTGCTTATAGATAAGCACTTAAGATAAGCTAAAAGGAAACAAAAAGCTACCCAACTATAACAGAAGCTATAAAATGATAAAATTACCAAAATGCAACAAGTCACAACAAGACTTAACCTCTGGATTGCTAAATACCAAGATTTGATGATTTGAGCAATTTGAGCTAAAAACAGTTTAAGGGTACCAGGTTTGAGCTTATGCACAAGCTTCCTAATAAGCTGAAAATGAAAAACAAATATGGGAACCTAAACTAGACCTGGGTCAGTGCTTGTAAACCAAAAAGGAGACCTTGGGAAGCTCAACTGAGCTTGTGGCAGACCTTGCACAAACCTGTGCAGAGTCAGTGTTTACTGACTCAGTTGCACAGGGCAACTAGGACCCAAAAGACAAGCTCATTAGGAGCTTTTAAAAATTTGATAAAATTCTACAAAAATGATGAATATGAGATAGACCAGTTGAAGTTTTAAACACAACAAGTTTCACTTAAATTGGCTTAAAGATGAAGCCAAGAAAAATCAACTTAACTGGCCTCAAAATGGCTTTTTCTAATTTTGACTTTTTTAGCAGTTGAGTATTGTTGACTTTTTTGAGTTTTGAATCCAATGTGAGGACTGATAATGATGTTTATGGATGAAATGAGGCTAATACAAGCTATGTTTATGAATTTGAAACACAAAACAAAACTTTGATTTGCAAAAACCTCAACAGTTAAGGAAATTGAGACAGATTACATGGGATTTTGACTTTGAGAGATTGCAAGTGCAGTATTAAGGCAGAAATGAGTCAATATAAGTTAAACAAACATAAACCAACAAGTCCTAACCCATGAACAATCCTCTAGCACAGTTATGCTACAAAATCCAAACACACCTTTAATTGACTGTTTTGCAATCAACTCTAAACTAAACACTTAACCAGCTAAAGTAAATGATCAAACTAAGTCCATAAATCCTAAATACAGCTAATTAAACAAGATTGAACTGTTTATAACTGCAAATACAATATATGCTATGAAAACCTTGAAAATCACTTACAAAAGTCCTTAGCCACTATGGCTTGAAACCTGTCAAACCAATGAACCTCTAACCTATATTATCCAACCCAATATCTCTGAACCAATCTAAACCCAGCAATGCTTCACCCATTATCCATTTCCAAGACAAATTGAGCTCAGTTGACTTTCATTGACCAAGTATCAAGATTTCTTAAAACTTAACTTAAGCTTACAAAAAGCTATTATCAGCTTACATAAGCTTATATGAACTTGAAAAGAAGCTATATGAAGCTTGAATTTATGAAATGGAAACTTAAATTTTCAACAGTAAGCACACAAATATGAAACTAAATGAAACTTTGGATTTATTGATTAAAACTTGATTAAACTAAAAATGTAACTTGAGTTCAACACTTAGGAATAAAATATTACAAATTTTGAATTAAACTAAGACAGTAATAAGAAAAACGACATAAGAGAAATTTAAAACTAAAAATCTACCACCCTCTTCTCTTTTCTTGCTTCTTCTTTATACCCAAATGCTTTCTCTCACTACTCTGATTGTTTCCCACTTGAATTGATAGCCATTGGATGGCTTAAAATGATCTTGGCCATTGAAACAGATTTTGGCGCCAAAACTAGTATTTGACAGTTGGGGTTGAGTGAGGGTGAAAGGGATGCATTAAATGATTCTTGGAGGTTAGTTGAGGTGGGGGGAACAAGGTGGAGTGATAGTGAGGAGGGGGAATGGGAGCTTGAGTGTGTGCAGGCAGTTGTTGAGGAAGACAGTGTTTGGCGGGTGTTTTTATTTGACCAGAGGAGTTGACTTGGGAATTAATAATAAAAGGGGGGGTCAATTTGGTAAGGGTCCAAAGGGTTTGGCAGGGTCATAATGGGTATGACATGGTTTAAAGGTCAAAAGGGTATTAATAATATGAGGGACCATTAGTGTAAATTCTGAAAAACAAGGGACCATGGCTGCCATTTCATCAAAGTTGCTCCAAGGGCTAAAAGTGACAAGCTTCCATACTACAAGGACAAAACTTGACATTTTCCAATTTTCAAGGACCATTTCTGCCAAATTTCAAACTTGAAGGACTAATTTTGTAATTTCTCAAAACTTTTGATATTTTTCACCAAAGGACTAATTTTGACAACTTATGATTTTAAAAGGACCTTTGGTGATTTATCTTTGAAATTAAGGCTCGGGGACTATATTTGACAAATTTTGAAAGTTGGGGGACTGAACCGCCATTTATGCAAACTTAGCTCATTTTCATCGATTTTAAACATTTTGCATCCGAAACATATAAAATGCAATTTTGGAATATTTTCGATTTTGATGCATTGTGAGCATTTTTAAACGTTTTGCGATTCAGATTGACTAAAATGATGAGTATTTACACACTCATCAATAAGCAAGTGGTCATTTAGCATAGCATAACAAGAAAGACACTTTTCGTCATTTTGCATTTAAATATGACGATGTATACCAAGCTTGATTAGTTTCCTTTAAACATATTACCAAATTAATTAGTTTCAAAAGAAGTTGTATCAAAGTTCTAAGAATACCAACTTAAATTGTTTAATTCAAAAATTTGAGTTTTTATGTTAAAGCGAAACTTAATATTTTAGGCATACTGTAGTATTTGGTCTAATTTACTTATTTAAAATTAGACTCAGGCCATGAAAGTATTTTTAAGTGAAAGTAGACTCAATTCCCTTTAAAATGATAGGTGGCTCGACTGCACGGACTTACAGTTAATTAGTTATGATTTTTGAAGTTGCCCAAAATCGCATCTTGACAGACGAATTCCACGGAACCAAATAAAGGGATCCGCCTTTATAAGATTTGGTGCCGTGGTCCTCGAGATGATTCACCAAAACTAGTATTTGACATAGAGAAAACGTGTGCGACTTACTAGATTTCATAGTAAACATATAATACACATATTGAACAACATATCTACTTATGTAACTTATCTTAAACATTTACGGAGGTGATTTTTCAACTAGATTTATAGTTATCCCAAACACTCCTTTAAAATCATATTTCTTCAGAAATTTTCTATGAGCACACAATATAATACTTACAAGTTCTTTCAACAAACTTTTATTTTATTTTTCAAGAAAACCTTCAAGCTTGTATACAAAGTTACATTTAACAACAAAATTTCTAAGTATAACAAGCAAATCATTTTTCATATTATTTTTCGCTCAATGGTAATTTGATACATGGATCGTACTCTATTTTAAAACCATTTGTTTTGAAAATACGAGCTACGCGGCTCGTACCAATTGTGGAAACGTAGAGGGGGGGTGAATACGTTACCGTTTAAAAACTTTAGATCTTTAGTATCAAATCGCTTATTAAGCTTGTTATAATATGAAAGTACCAATTATTGTTTGTGATTAATATAAAGCATGGTAAACCAAGTTGTCACACAATCATGAACATCAAACCACATCACAAACAATAGTATAGTGTAAGTGTAAAAGTAAAGAGATAAAGAAAGGAAAGTGCAAACCGAACACGAGGATTTATAGTGGTTCGGTCACGGATCTCCTTCCGCCTACTCCACTCCCGAGTACCCAACTCGAGAGTTACTTCACTAAATCAACAAGCTCCCTTTTCGTGGAGAAAACCTTACAATCGCCGCTACACTTTTTCCGGTACAAAGTTAAATACGGGTTCTAGTTCGAGGTAGAACCAACCTAACGTCGCTTATACAATATTTCCGACACTAAGCTAGATGTCGAGTTCTTTTACAAGGGTACAACCACTCCCAATATGTTTTATGGCCCAACATAATAAACCTTGTGTTTTATGGCACAAACACATAAACCATCTAATCTAGTTTGGTGAAAGTGTTGTTATGATGCAATGATGTTTACACTAATGATCCATGACACAAATGTCTAATGGATATGAATAATTACTTCTAAATGAACTTCCATTGATAGGAAGCCTTCATGATGAAGATCACAAGTTCCTAAACTTCTTGTGATAGATCTTCAACTTGTGGTGAGTGGGGATGGCTAGATCTCCAAGATTTCCTTGGTTGATCAAAGAGTATGCTTACAACAAAGATGAATGTTAGAAGCATTATGATCATGATCATTAGGGTGTTTAATGTGTGTTACTACATTGTTAATGATTGATCTAAATGTATGCAAGAAGGTGGAGAAGATGTGCTTTGAAGTGGTGAAGAAATGGGAAAACAATGGGCTTCTATTTATAGCCAAAGTGGACGAGGAGCGTCCACGGACCAAGGAGCCCTTTAAAGGGTTCCGCCTTTATAGAAAAGGGTTCCGTGGGTGCACGATGAAAAGCTAAAAATCTTTCTTCAAATCTTTCCAAGATATTACAAATCTTACTAAGATCACATTTGATATATTGTGTGTCAATCTAACCAAAATATTCAAGTGATCTTCCAAGGATTTCAAAGATGATGCATGACATGATGTAACATGTATTTCCATTTTAGATTAAAAGTTTATCAAGGTAAACTTGTAAAATGTATTATGTAACTAGTTAATAAAATGTCTAGTTACCTTTTGTAAAGAGTGCTTGTCAAAATAAAATATATTTTGTCAAGTGTAAGTAAACTTTAGTATTTGTATGAAATACTTGTGAATGCAAAATGTAAAATGAGGTTCGAAATAGAATGGTTAACATATTAAAATACTTAGTGACTCTAAACGTATTTTAAACATTCTAAATGATTTGTTAATGGGTTTGATCATAATGCCACATAACAAACATATACGAACCTGTGTTGTAACATACGAGGACTTGAGACATCGAGAGGTGTTGAATGTATGTTGAGACAAAGTGTGATTACAAGTAACTTGTACATTTTACGTTATGTATTACAAGTTACATGTTTGTCATCAATCAAAACAAACGAGACTGTATAGATTAAATATCGTAATATTTGCACTAACACACGCAATCCTTTTCTTGTAAGACTTCAATACCTAAGTAATAAGTTAACTCACCAAGATCCGACATTTCAAATTGAGACACCATTCTCCTTTTGAACTTATTTATGAGGTCTAAGCTTGTCCCAGTCACGAATAAATCATCTATATTAATCGCAACAATGATAAATTCTCCATTGGGCACCTTTCTATAGATCGCATTTTCGTGCACACATTGTAGAAAACCCATCTCTTTTAAATTACTATCGAGCTCCTTTCGATAACCATTTAGAAGAGCCGTTCTCATATCTAAGTGATGAATCTTCCATCCTTTCCCGGCTGCGAGAGCAATCAAGAGTCGTATGGTCTCGAGTCGAGCTACCGGCGCGAATACTTCATCAACTTCAATAACAGGTTGTTGTTCAACTGATTCTCGTTCCTCTTCATTTGTATCTTCTTTACCAACTTTTAGTTGAGCTTTATAAAGGCGATTTGCACTCACGGGACCTTTATAAGTAAATCTCCACAACTATCCCGCATGGTTAAGAAATCACCTCGGATACTAATATCATAACCGGATATTGTAGCTTGTCCAAGACTTATCACATTACTTCGAAGAGCGGGAATATAATAGACATCTTTCAACAACGTTTGTTCTCCGTTTTTACCTTGGAATAAAATCGAGCCTTTTCCCTTTGTGCTCACACATGAACCATCTCTGAACCTAACATGTCCAGTAATATTTTCATTTAATTCAGAAAAGTAAGAGTAATTACCTGTCATGTGATTACTTGCACCATTTTCAAAATACCATACATCATCTCCATCGGTATTTGGCTCGCTCTTTGGTGGAGTGTACTTTTCTTCATTCATGAAAATCGCTTCTTGAATATGGTTCATCATAAAGAATGTACCTTCCTCATGAAACACATCTTTCTCTTGCGTCTCATTAAGGTTAACTTCATGGTTTCGGTTTCGTTCAGGGCATCTTGAAACAAAGTGTCTGTACTCATCACAATGGTAACACTTTATATGTGAGAGGTCACGTTTCTCATGTTGCTTACCCTTTTGTTCATTATCTTCACGGTTTTTTGAGGAGTCACGTTGACCTTGGTTTTGATTGTTTCCACGTCCGCTACCTTAACCACGACCACGGCCTCGAGAGTATGAATCACGTCCTCTTCCTCCGCTTGAGTCATTATTCCTGTAGGAATTATCGGTTCTAGCATATAGCAAGTTTTCTTGAGCATCGTTTGCTTTATCCTCTTCTTTGACTCTTTCTTCATATGCTTTCAATCTTCCAACCACATCCTCAAACCCCGTTTCTTTAAGATCTAAAACCTGTCTAGGGCCGCCACAATATGGACAAAACGTCTAGGAAGACTTGTGAGAAACTTCTTCACCAGCTTGTGTTCCGACATGACTTCTCCAAGCGTGGTTGATTTAGACGCAATACCGATAACTTTGCGGCAAAGATATTCGTCTATGGTACCGTTATCGACATCTTGATTCTCGAACTCCGTAATTAGGGTTTGAAGCCTCGCCTTCACACGATCAGCCCCTAGGTTACGGGTTTTTATTGCTTCCCACATCTCCTTTCCGGTTTTCAAATTTCCGATTTGCAAAATCAAGTCTTCTGGGATCGATTGAAACAATAAGCCTTTAACTATATTGTTTTTCTTGGCATCATCTGAGCCCGGATCTACCACATCCCATACTCCATGAATTCCAAGAAGAACTTCCATTCGCATACTCCATATAGTGTAATTGGTTGACGTTAACAATGGGAACTGAAACGTCAAACTTAACTCTTTTGTCGGCGGTGGTGGGTTAGAACCTGATGGGTCTCCCGTCATCCTGGTTCTTCTTCTGGACCGTGAATAAGTTTGTAACGAGGAACTTTCCAGCCCTTATATCACGTCTAGATTAGTTAGTTCAGTTTGTGTTGAACACGGGTAGGATAATCAACAATTTCCCGAATTCACCCTACGAAAGATTTAACAAATAGCGAGACAATAAACAACCCAATGGACTGTTTCCAATGGGTTGGGCTTTAATCAATTTATAAACTGATTACAGATATCAAATGACTTAATTAAACCAACAGCTTCACAGGTCTTGAAGTCGATTTGTTTTGAGGGTTTCTTTAACCCTAATTCGCTGATTACAGTACACAATCACTCCATGTCTAAACCACTGGATCACATGTTTGTAAAGAACGTGGTTGTATGTATCTGTAACCCTTCAACGCAGCACCAAATCACTCTGATCACTCCCGCGACTAAACCTCTTGATTGCAGGATTTAATCCAACAAGTTTCAGACTTGTTTAACCCCTAAATCGCAGGTTACAGGTTCGGTTGATTTTTTTTAGCTTCTGTAAACCCTTAATCGCAGCTTACAAAGGTCACCAAAGCTTTAACAAATCTCTGATGCACGACACAACCTCAAGACGCAGGTTAGAGTCCAATGATGACAAGGTTTCTCTATCCCTCAAGACGCAGGATCAACACACGACTAACCCCTTATGCGCAGGTTAGTTTCCAGGATCTTGTTTTGGTTTTTGTGTAACCCTAAATCGCGGTTACAGGTCACCAACTAAACCTGGAAGCTCTTGATACCAATTGAAGTTATGAAAGGTACTCACACAACAAGTATACACTAGAGAAGAACAAGAAGAATACGAGCACAAAGTAACTGCCAAACACGCAGATTTATTTATTGAAGAAACTAACTCAAAACTCCAATTTGATACAAAGGTAATGCCCTATCCTTCTCGGTATATATAGACCAACATAGACGCGTTGTACTATAACTAGGATTACATATTAAACCTATCCTAAACCAATGAGGACTACTCCATATTAGGATAAATATTAGACGAGTTGGACTAGCACTCCAACTAGTATTATTCTGAATCTGGTAACACGTCTTTTGGCCACATCCAAACTCAGGAATTCACCAACAACACTAAAACTTCATTTCTCATACTCTAAAAACATTTTTTTTTTTAACTACCAGTTAGTAGTTAGTGATCCGGTTTCACAGCCGACATCCAATCGGCAAGATGCAGTTCTCAACCTTTTCTTCTGGGGATAAACCCCACCCCGCTTATTTATTTTGGGCCCAAGGTCCATGGTGAGACTCAACCCAGACCTCCAAAGAAACCTCCTCGGTGGCCAACCGAAAAATTTGGTGGTTCATACTCTAAAAAACATTATAATTCAAGTTGGAAAAAGGTCCTAAAAATGAAAGTTATAACAATATTAAGTACTGGTGATGCAGAAAGATGGTAAATTTGGAGATATTAAATGAAGAAAATTACTATGTTTCTTGCGTTAAACATCCATCTGATGCAAAAAAGATAATTATGAATGTGCTACACACAAAAGATACATAAACTTCACTATGCCCATATCATGACTAGACAAACAGAGAACACCCCACAAATTACACCCAATAATACACCAGAAACAAGAGTCTTTCGAAATCAGGTTCTTTTTTATCGAGTTGTAAAAATCAAGAATAATGAGAACAGCACAACATCAAGACCAAAATTCACGGTTCTTGATAGCATATCCACCTGTTTCCTGCTTTGGGCTGCTCCTTTGGTAATCAAGGGTCCACTTCTCGTATGTACAATCTACGAAATTATAGTAACCACCATGGAGTGAAAGCAGACCTTTCGCCACTCGTTCTTCTACCCATGGGTAAGTAAGCAAGTTCAACAATGAATTATTTATTGATTCCTGAAAAGTTGAATTACAGTAACATTATCAGAAAATGACTAGATTTTGATGAATTATCATCCTAAGGGTATGTGCTTATTATAAAGAAAGACAAGTAAATGCAATAAAAGTCTGTACTTTGACTTTTAAAATGGTAACCCGAAAGTCAAACCTACTATATTCCAGGTAAAAAAGCTAATACCAGTTTTTTTTTATTAAACTTAACTCCATCATCTTTCTAATGTAACCTTAAATATATAGTTCTATTTGCTTGTCAAAATTATGGTCAAAACCTTGTGAATTTATATGTAATAACTGAAAACTGGAATTTTAGTCTGGTTAACCGCCAAAGTCGTAAGATGAGTTAGGTTGGTGACAAAAAAATAATCATAAGCACCTTTTCACAGTGTTTGCACTGCTGGTCGAAGCTGAGGTTAGAAGTGGTGGCCTTTGTGCTTGATCTTGCTGCCTTTCCTACCACGACCCAGTTCTTGATAAAGCTACTGAAAAGCAAGCAGAGTTACATGAAACCAGGTGTCCATTAAATGATTAAAGCAAACAATGACATGAAAAAACTGAAGAACTAGAAAATGAGGAAGATTGTGTTAAACTGTTAATCAAACCTCGAATTATCTTCATCCTCCATGCTCATGAGAGCACGGATGCCGCCACAACAGCTATGGCCAGTCACCAGTATATTTTCAACCTTCAATTATCATATTAAGTTAGATCACTGAATCACTGTCATTAAATGGAATTATGGTCCAAAGTTCACAGAAGCAAGCCCAAGAGCATCAACTTAATGAAGACTCGTCATTGGACTGAAAAGGTTAAGTCAAAAGAGGATTCCACATAGGTTACAGATCGCTGAAAGTAAATTGCAGAGCACGTACACCTTGAATCAATTTTGGCACATATTTCTTTTGTAGCTATGTTATAAAGGTGGCATGCAACCTTTGAAATTTGTAAGCTTTATTTAAGTTCGAAAGATAAGGAATGTGTTGTTTGGTGTTGAAAGTTTCTTCTACCTCTTATTTTGAAAAGAGTATATATTGTAATTTATGAACGGTCAAAATATACTTTCTTTTACAAAAAAGCAGATTCCATTTGACTTCACAAATAACCGAATACTTATTGGTATGGTAACAATAACGTCAGAAAGTATTCTTACTTGAAGAGCATTCACTGAAAATTCAAGTGCAGCATTTGTTTCACAAGGTCCATTCTGCAAATTTATCAGAAATAACACAAAAGGTTCATATTAGGACACGGCGCTCAGAACAAATTCACATATGGATACGCAGCAACACAAACACACTCAAAATTATGTCAATGAACAGGACTCGGAATAAAATGTTGTCAACGAGCATTATACCTCAAATGGTGGGACAAGATTGGCAATATTACGGACCACAAAAGCTTCACCAGGTTGGAATCCTAAGATATAAGAGGGGCAAACTCTTGAATCTGCACAAGAAATCACCATGAACTGTTCTTACAATGGTCAGTCGGCAATACAGCCATGTAATGTGTTGACAAATAACAAAATATTGTAGACAGTCATGATAGAATTAATCAATATAAATAAATACCTTAGGGGATTGTGCTTCAGCAAGTTCTCGATAACAATCCAAGTTTTCCCTGTTAAAAAAAATGATTTCTCAAAATTAGTGGAAACAGTAGACTCCACACACACACAAAAAAAGGTGAAAATTTTGGGCACTTACAAGTACTTTTCTTTTTTAAAACTAAGGAATCTATTCTTCATCTCAGTGAACGAATCAGTGGACTTCTTTATAAGCATCGGGGTATTCTCTTTAGCTTCTTGAACAAGACCTACCCCCTCCGTTACAGCTTTTGGTCTCAAAGCCATATTGCTCCTGTATATGTGTGAGGGGAATAATTTTAGAAAGATATAAAAATTATCTTAGTAAGCTGAAGCATGAGTTAGCCCTTGCAGATAACATAAACAAAAATAAAGACATGCTTATCTCTTGGGCTCATTCCCGAAGGTTGCATTGGTGTCTGTAATCTTAAAAATATGTCTTTCCTAAAAATAAAGCATCAAACGACATGAGAAACGTGGAACATATGAGCCAAGGGCTTACGGAAATTTTATCTATTTAAGCTCTTTGTTAAGAAACAGATCTAGAGTATACGGTTATGATCATGATGATGAGTATACGGTTACAATATAGTATACACCTATCTAAAATAAAGAACATTTTCATCTTTAGCCTAATGGGGGAAAGATGAAAACCAACCCCAGATTTAAAGACCAGATCATGCTGACTTTCTGAGATGAAGATCCAAGAAAATGGATTAAATTATTTATGCCAACTAACATGCGCAAAAAAAAGTCAACTTTCTTAAGCCTTCATATGAAGATCACATCAAGCATCAGTCGATTAAATTGGCTAGTTTACAGATCTTGGAAAAGGCCATTATTATGGTCATATCCTAATAGAAAATCCTGATAAACTTTATATTAACATCATCACTGTATTGATGAGCATTATGCTAAGAGGGTGTTTGGGATTGCCTATTTTTGTTTATGCTACTGCTTATAAATACACACTTCTAAGCTGATTTAAATTAGAACTTCATAAATACTGTATGGATTTGCTTATTTTGTAAAAACTAAAAAAAAAATAATAATAAATAAAAAAATGCAATAGGCGAAAAAATATATATTTTTGAAATTTTAATCTGATCCGTTTCTTATTGGCTGTTAGATCAGATACGACGATAAATTGAACAAATTATAGTTTCATCTCAAATAAGCACTTTGAAATAACCATGTCTCCACCTGCTTACTGGAAACTGCTTATATTGCCCCAAAATAAGCAGCTGATCCCAACTCTCAAAACTGCTTATCTTCTTAAGATAAGCAGTTAATCAGTCAAATAAGCACTCCCAAACACCCCCTAACTCAAAAGTATGTCACAGAAACAGAGATCTGATGCAAAACTGTCATCCGGGCTCCTCACTAATTCATACGAAAATTACAATAGTTTAATTAGCTACACACTACACTACTCACTATACTTATTCGCAAGAATTCAGAAATCCCAATTATATGTACACAAATCAAATATTACTAATCAACAACACAATCTTAAAACATCATTAAAAAAAATCCAAAAAACACCGAACGAAAACTTTACACAAAACTTACTTATTAGAATTCAAAAACCCGAACTGGGTCTGCTCAAATTCCAAACCCCTTAACTTCGACCCAAAAACCTGCCAAAAAAAACAAGAACAATCAAACATTTCATCAAACAGTTTATTTACATCCCACAAAAAGCACAGAAACACTTACAGACGATATCGAACCAGGCGATTTCGCATGAGCTTCAGATTTGTTGTAAAGAGATGATCCAAGAATTGACTGCGCCATATATATGAAAGAAAATTAATGGGTTTATTTAGTTCCTGGAAATATGATTAATATTTGTTTAGTAATCTTAAAACAAACTATAGACAGTTATATATATATTTATAGGAAGTGTACCAGGTAGTGGTGGTGATGGGGGGTTATTTGTTTTGATTCCAAGAAAGACGGAGATATCGATGTAAGTGAAGTTAGGAAAAGATGTCAGGCCAACTAATTATTTGACACTTGTATATTTTATTAAGCGATTATTACCAGATTTATTTCTGTTTTTTTATGTTGTGTGTCACATGATTTCCGTTTTTGGACATTATAATTGCTACTGTATGTTTTTTTATTGTCTTTTACTGTATAAGTTTTTCTTTGAATTAAAGACATACAAAAATAAAAATTTTGAGAAAATCATCTAAAATGTGTTAAACTATTTAATTTTTCAGTTGTGTCTAGCCATCCTTTTTTTTTTTTTTTTTTTTAATTAAATTATCAAACTTTTGAATTTTGATTTTTATGTGTATTTACACATGTAAAATGACCATTACTTAAAATGGTCAATGGTCATTTTATATGTGTAAATACACAAAAAAAAATCGAAATTAAAAAGTTTAGAGTATGTAAAAGAAAAAAAAATGACTACACACAATTAGAAAAATTAGTAAATTTACAACATTTTTAGGTGATTTTCCCAAAATTTTATTGTAATGACTATTTGTGTTTCTATCATTTTTATTGTTCTTTTTTTTCTTTTCAAATTGTTATAAACAAGATAGCTTAACTGTGTATTGTAACGAGAGCAAAAGCCAAAAACATATATTTTTCAGGTACGAAATAAAATTTTAACACAAATACGTCTTTTTGATTAAAAGTGCCGACAACAAAAAAAACAACTAATGTAAATAATTAAAATATTGTAAAACTAGATGAATTCATCAAATAAACAATATTTTTGGACCCAGATAAAAATAGTAACGTGATATATTAAATTGGGACGACTGGAAGTATTTGTTAAAAGAGATGCTACATTTGCAAAAAATTTACAAAAGATTATTTCACAAAAGGATGTGGCATGCATTTATAGAAAGTATAGAATTTAAAATAAAGAAATAAAATTGATTAAGATGATTTTTATTGGAGACAAGTTATTTTGTGAAAGATTTTTTTGTAAACTAGATGAATTAATTAAAAAAATAAAAAATAATAATAAATAAAATAAATAAATAAAATAAAAAATTGACAAAAAATAGAACTGTCTACTTGTCCCTTGTGCTAAAAACTAAAGCTATAGTTATTGTGTTTTTGCAGAAACTTAAATTTTGTTTGATAGACAATAATTTTAAAACAAAGAAAATAATTTTTTTCAGACGTTATCCGAACATATTTGAATATACCCATTAAAAGAGTGTAACTACTGACACTTTCTAAGCATTTAACCAGCTAATTTAACTTAAATTCTCTACTTGATGTATCATATATTTACCGGATATGATTTTGGTAAAGGCAAATTTCGCTAAAACAATTGAGTAAATGAGAACATAAACTGTTTTGTTATTTCATCAATTATCCTTTTAGAACGGTGAGTTAAGACAGATATAGTTAGTGTAGTTAGTGAGCTCACTCATACTCTTACAATCAGGGAGACTCGAACTCGAGATCATCGCGTGGGAAAAAGCCCCCATATCAAATTTATTTTATTTTATTTTATTTTATTTTTTTATTGTTTATTTTTTTATGTTTCCTGTGTAGTGAACATTTTTACCATGAAAACATATGAACTTTCAAAATGCAAATGTGGTCTTGCCAGAAATGATGGATACCAAAATCTTCTATAAGAACTATGCAATTATGCATTCACTTTAGCAGGTCTAAAAATGCACACAAATTTCGACCAAACTTTAAAGATAGCTTCTACAATTTACTTTTTTTAATGTCATCTTCTTGATCTCTTATTAATATATATATTTATCTTTAAAAAAATGGTATATCGAAGTTGGGACATGATAAGTATGGTACCATGTCATCTATCACCACCATAGGTCCATAGTGGCCACAATATCACAACACACCATGATCATCAAACTAAAACCATATTCTTACTCGAATTTGAAGCTAAAAACATTAACAAAAACTGACTCACTTCTCTTTTATGAAAGCCATCTTAGAGAAGCCTCTAATTTGGAAAAGTATGTGAAACAAAAATAAAGAAATGATTATTAAAACAAAACAAAAATTTACTTACAACTTTGATGGTACGCAGAAATGGTTGTTTATATGCTCTGAGTATTCTTGACCTAACCCTCATTTATTCACAATAGTACTACTATGATGAAAGGAAGATGTGCAACAACACTTCTTGCTCTATTTTTTCTATCAAACTTTTGGTACGAAAACTCTCTCCATCTCTTTATATACTTTGTTTGAAAGAAAGAAAGAAAAGAAAGAAAGAAAAAACTCTCTTTTCATGTCTACTATTGCATTATTTTTGTATTTTTTTTCAGACATTGACCATAGATTAATATGTATAATATAATACAAAACAATTGGTAGAGTTAAGAATGTGATTAATTTTATGTTTAAACTTTTTTAGCAATAGTTTATTGGTTTACGCAAAAATAAGTCTATCTCATGTTATTAATATGATGTTGTCACATAAGTTTAAGCATAAATTAACATTTTAGTTATCAAATGGCTTGTATCACAATTATATTTTGTTGTGTGTAAAACTTTTCTAATTAAATGGTTGCGTTGCCTGCCTCGCTTATAACATGTGAGATAGTTAGTTGCTATTTTAGAAAGGGAAAAAAAAAGTTAACGTTTTAGTTAATAGTTTTATATGTTTAGTGTTATCATTTTTGTGTGCGTAAATTATACAGTAATATGAGTGGTGGAGAAAACTAGTAGAAAATGGAGAAAGAAAGGATAAAGAGGAAAATGTGGAGTTGAGGTTGATAAGCATTCCAACTCAATGCGATAGGACCACATGTAACACTTGATAGTTTATCATTTTCCACTTTTCTTCCTTATGAGGCACGTACATCATGTGAAACCATATAAAATATAATTCTTTTAAAACTATTAATATTCATAAGTTTACAAACTGATATCTTTTATATAATAAAACAAAACCCCTATTGGGAATTTTTCATTTCAAAAAATCAATTCATTCCTTATTTGGTAATATTTTTTAATTAGATTTTATTTTTAAGTGTAAAAATATTAAAGACTAATTATTTCCTAATTTGTCCAAAAATCTATAAAAAAGCTTTTACAATCACGTTTATAAAAAAGATCAAAATACACATGGGCCTCTCTGCTATTTTTTCAATTTATAAGCAAAAAATGTAACTTAAAAAAAAAACACTGGAGCTCATTGAGAAACCTTTCTATTCTATCCTTTCTAAAAATCACTCATGCCTCCTCTCCAAACTCCTTTTCTTCTCCAACCCGTGAAGGAAAAAAAAAAAAAAAAAAAAAAACATTTTTCACAAGATGAAATTATTTAGGGTTTCAAAGGTTTTCATCATCTATCCATTGTGTAAGTAAATCAATATTAATTTTCGGTTTGAAAAATTGATGGGAGGATTCGATTAGTTTCCATAATATATTCCCAACAAAGTTTTGATTTTGTGTTATGGGTTTTTATTTTGTTAGTTTAATTGATGAATGAAGGTGTTTATTATCTTTGTTTAGTATGTATGCACACCAAGTGTTTGTTTTATGTAAAAAAGATGCAAAAAAATTAATGGTTTTGTTCTTTCTAGCACCGATTCTTAGAACACGAGGCTATACCTAGAGAAAAACCTTGCAACTGTAGCTCAAGTAACAAAGGAGTAATCACATTAGGTGTAACAAGAGTTAGTTATACAATAGAATCAAGTTGTTGAAGTATTGATGAATGAGATCTTGCATAAATTTTTGGATATAATGAGTAATTAGTTGACTGTTGTTTTATATTCTGATGTGTTATGTTGTAGGTTTCTTTGGGTATAGATTATCATCATAATATGTTATTGTCTCACTAGAAGGTCAATCCCAAAGAAGTTATCGTTGGATGGTAATTTTTTCAACTCTTTGTAATGTCAAATTTGCAAAATTCTGTTTATGTCACAGTATTTAGATCACTTTGCATGACTAAAGATTGAACAATAATAAGCAATTGTTACCTGATTGATTAATATGGTGTTTTTTCCTTAGACTAAATATTGTAGAGTTTTAGTACCGGTTTGTGTTAGTTTGGAGTGATACTCAAGTTAACCGGACATATATTATGTATAAGACACGATAGCCTCCGTAAATTACAAACTAAAAGTGTGCCAAGATTAGCATTGTTGGAACAACCATTTTACGGTGATAGTAAGTTTTGATATTTTGAGTTTGTGTTTATATGTAGATCTTTTTAAAATGCATTGCATATTTTAGTTTTATGTGTCTCGTTAGCTTAAGTTTTTTCTTCCCTTTGCTCGAAAGTTAGTTAACCTTTCCATGATTGTGACACAATGATGCTATGACCAAAGTACCAAGACCGCCTTACCGATTTTAATAAGCTATTTATTGTTGAAACGGATGCGTCGAGTACGGGTTTGGTGCGATGCTAATGCAAGAAGCTAGACCAATTGCTTATTTCACCAAGTTTTGGGGTCTCGCTAGATTGAAGGCATTTTATGAAAGAGAATTAATTGCGATAGTATTGGCAATTCAGAAGTGGCGACCCTATTTTTTAGGCAGGCATTTTGTAGTAAGGACCGATAAGTAATTACCTATCCTATGTATGACTTAGATTTACCCTATAAGTAACTTTTACTCATGTCTAATCCTTGTGTACAACCTTATAACTATATTTCATTGAAAGACAATTATTAACATGATGTAAATTACCATGACATATTTTAGGTAAAGGAATTAAAAGAGAAGGTCGAGACGGTTCAAAAGATGAATGAAGTCGTGTTACCTCGTCCAAAGATCAAACTCCTTATGAGGGTGTTTGGGATTGCATTTGAGGTAAATTATTTTCAACTGGTGGAAAAGTAGGATAAACATGGTCAATATAACTTTATATAGAGTAGCGAAATATCGTTGCACTATTGGAGTAAATTTGATCATTTCAAACACAATTATCTCTTAATACCATGTTTATATTTGTATTTTTTATGAAAGTTTTATTTAAATTTTCCTACAAAGGCATTCTTGGTTAACAATTTAAACAGTCGATTGGTAGCTTAACTCTCTTTTACGGGTCAAGTGGTGCATTACTAAAAATAATAGGTCTTTTAGAAGCAATTAGAATTGTTCAATGAGGAATAAAACCACCGATTGATCTCAGATATTTATTTTAAACCTGAGTATTATATCAATTATGGAGGCCAAAACGACAATGGAAGACTTACAAAGGATGAAATTGATAAAATGTTGGAAGATGCAGAAAGATACAAATATGACGATCAAAAATACAAAAAGAAGACAGAGGCTTATAATGCATTGGAAGATTACATTTATGCCATAAAAACAAAATTAATGGATAGCAACATCAGGCGCAAGCTATTTCTGGAAGATTTGAAGAAGATGGATAATGTGGTTGAGGAGGCAATTAATTGGCTTGATGTGAATAAGGTAGCAGAAATCAATGTGATAGAGGACAAGAAGAAAGAAGTTGAACGTATATGCAACTCCATAGTTGGTCAGGTCATGTAAGAAATATGAAGCTCCAAAAAACTAGTCTTTTGAAGCACAGTCAGTGTCGTTTAGATAAACCCTTTATACTCTTTTCTCGCACTATTATTGGAAGCTGGTTTTTAATTTGTCTGCATTATCTTTTTTAAACTAAAGACCTGGTTTAATCTCAATGTATGTTATGTGATGAGGTTGTGCTTGCTTGAATCCTCACATGTCACTCGTGTTGTCTTTTATGATGCAATGTCATTTCAGTGATGGGGATAGTAAGTTAGAGATCGGGTTGCTAAGAGTTTTCGTTTTTGCTGTGTTGGGATAGTGTTGTATTACTGAACATAATTTGTTATGCACTATCAATGTATGTAAACTGTGTTGTAACATGGTAGCCAACTTGCTCAACCCTGTTTATTTTGTGAACTAGAAAAGCCACCCAAGATTAACTTGCCATAATCTAATACGTTTGTAATTAGAAGAGGTGGTGCATTTGCATGTCAATGTTTATTCTTGTGGGTTAGATCAGGTTAAGTTCAACTTTAATTCTTTATGCTCTTTTGTGCTCTTTTCCATTTAGTTATAAAAAGTAACATAAAAGCGTGCATCCGGTTTGAACAAAGCTAGACTGATCAACTAGATGAAACGTACCCAATATCGAAGAACAAAACTAATAGGACAAATTATTGAGTCAGCTAAGATCATTGCGGTCTCGATAAACCCGTCTTGCACGCGGGGTTTTTCTAAAATTTTATTTATATATTATTAGCAAAAATCGCATGTAGTAATACCATATAACATATATTTATCGAGTATTAGATAAGTATTTGAGAATTATTAATGTATTATGATTGGTTACATTGTTAGTTCATAACTTTATGGCAAGGAATCCTTATGTAGTGAGGCTATGTTTGGGAGGTGGCTTATCGAACTTATAAGAGCTTAAACTTTTAAACTATAGTCTCTAGGTGAGTTAGTCTCTTTCTATTTTACAATCAAGAAGAAAATATACTTGATAACCAAGAACGAAATTAATAAAATCAAAGTGTTTGCCGCATGAATATATAATGAGTTGTCAATGGTAAATGTTGCCATAACCAAAATGTTGAAATTTGTTGGTGAAGTATTTTGTCAAATATGGCAATATGTACTCTCTTTTATCTATCTAAATATTATAGTATGGCAACAATGATTAAACATGTTATTAACGGGGAAAGATAAAGATTGGTAGTTATAAAAAGAATTGGTAACAAATTTATAATTCACATCTATAATACGAATTGAAAATCTTAGCATGTTTTAAATGAAGAATAGAAACTTTGAAAACCACATTGATGTACGGGGAACTCTGCAAGGGTCTTACCACCTTCTTTATTTACTATATTTGAGTCTTTTGGAGTACTTTAGGATTATATTCTGCGCCGAGTATTAGTGCTTAATTAACCCATTTCATTAGTAACAAAGTCAAAATTTTCACATGTAATACTTCAATTTCTTGGATAGAGTCTTAGTCAATGACTGAACAACCTCTTGGTGATTGGCTGGAAGAACAAGTTTAAGGGTCCGCTTGGTTCAAAGTGGGAAAACGGAAAGGGAAAAGGAAAAGGAAATGGAATGCAAAGGAATGAGTGAGGTGGGTAATCAATCCCTTACCCCTCAATTTATTCTATATTGGTTCATTACCCATTACGGGGTAATCAATCCCTTTGCACTCCATAACCAAGCACAATATAATGAGTGAGGTGGGCCCTTTTGAATACCTTACCCATTCCCCACCCCCTTAACCCCCCAACCAAGCACGCCCTAATACTCCATGGAATAACATAAATTAGATGAAAGCATCACGTTAATTTGCTTATCTGCTATAATGAATGTACCTTATTTAACTGATATCATGATTTTAGCAGTGAATTGTAGGAAAGTACAAGGAACATCAATGAATATAACAGAAACCAAAATTATAACAATGTAGGCTAAGCATAAGTGACAAATAGGTGAGTTTGGTGATGGGTCAAAACCAAGGAGACGAGACATGTCACATGAGTTAATATTTTTTTACAAATAACTTTTGTGAAAACTTTTTAATAATAAGTTAGTGCGTTAAATTTTTATAACATAAGCACCTTTGAATCTGAATAGTCTAAGAATACAATACAAACAATCATTAAAAGTACATACACATGTATGACGCTATTATTATGATTTTTTGGACGCCTTCAATTATACTATCGAAAATCATGTAAGACGAGGGCAAAATATATCCATTTCAGCTGATAGTTTAATATAAACGGGTCATATTGGTGTGGTTTAGTTAGATAATAAAAAAGTAACTCTTTCAAGTCGGCCAAAACTTAAAAGTACGTGGCTATTTTATAGCTTTTACCCTCTACGAAAATAACATATATGACCTTTTACAACGTACATCAAACATAATTATAAAACAAAATTAAGAACTGTAATAGAAATAGAAAACAAAAAATAACCTATTTGTTTTTATAATAAACAAAAATACGTTATTAAAAATTTTAGAAAAAACCCGCGCGTGCGCGGGCATCATAACTAGTATCATATAGTGCTAAACTCTCTTGTCTTTGTTAAACTATAAGTGAGTCGACAAGTGTATACATGAATAGTTATCTTTTAAAATATATATATATATATATATATATATATATATATATATATATATATATATATATATATATATATATATATATATATATATATATATATATATATATATATATATATCCTTTCATGACTCCTTCTTTCACTTTCAACTAAAATGATTGTTCACTAGTAGTAAAATTAAAAATCTATTTAGGTGTAAGTGGTTTACTGCGTTTGGAAGCTGCCATGAAGATACGCTTTTAACAATATTTGGCGGAATGGTAGTTATATACGCTTAGTTCTCGAGTTAAAATTTGAGAGAAAAGAAAAAAATGAAAAGTTTTTTGTGTTTTTGAGTTGTTTTTTAAGAGAGGAAAGGAGCTTGTAAAGAAGATGGGAGGAAGATTTGATAATGAAATCTTCCTCTTACTTTTAGGAGGAAAGGGAAAGGGAAAGGAAACAAACTCGAGAACGAGCGATAATGAAGATCGCTCTAGCAAGGAGCGTGAGGAGTTGTTTTCCTCATTGTCACGCATGAGGTTTGCTCGCGACCTCATGCAGTGAACACAAAATGAGGAACGAACGGTGAGCTCCTCACCGCTTATGGAGTTGTGCCAATGTGGTTCCTCTCAATGTTTTTATTATTTATTATTTGGTTTGTGAGTGACTGAGTGTATGTGTGATATTTATTGAGATATGTTTGTATAAAAGTGGGTATTTTAATGCAAGGTGAGAGAGTGGTGACTATTAGGGTGAAAAGTGAGAGAGAGTGATGGGCGAAAGAAAGTTGATGTGACGCTGAAGTGGAAGGTGAATTAATGTGAGAAGTAGTCTAACATCAACATAGAGTATATGTTTACATATTACAAGACTGTATAAAACTATGAATCATATGTTTTCCATATCTTTTTCTCACTCTAGCCAAACAAAAAAGCTTATAAGGCTAGTCACAATCGTGACCGGAGATGACCCAGGTCACCAGCGCCACGTCAGCTTTCTCTCTCCAGCGATCAGGCATGACCCGGATGTCACAGTCGATGACCCAGGTGGGGTTTTTTTTTTTTTTTTTTTTTAATTCAAACATTTTAAACAACAAATTTAAAATTCATTAAAATTAAAAAAAAAAAAAAAAAAAAAAAAAAATTACAAGATCTGAAATTCAAATAAACATTAAAACATTAAGTAACTTATTCAAATAACGTTAAAAACATTACAAAAACTCTTCATCGTCCATCGCCACTATCGACTTGATTCACTTCATTGACATGATGTCGTGATTTCTCCAAATGTGTTCAACCAAATCGATTTTAAGTTTTGATGAGTTGATGAGTCCATTAACTCTTGAGTAACCACCAACGATTCTTCATGTGTTCTTAAGGGATCATGATCTTGGTGTCCCTCATCTTCAAACCATGTAGACATATCGCCATTTGCTTGTGTTGGATGATCATATTATGTAATATGATACATGTATATAATATCTTGGATATCATTTTTATAAAACCCTCGGCGGGAACTTTAAGCATTTTCCACTTTTCAACACACCAAAAGCCCGCTCCACATCTTTCCTTGCTGCCGTGCCTCCTCTTGTACAATATTCTTTTCGATCACCGTGGGAGGATTGGAAATGGACTTCATAAGAACGGACCATTGTGGATATATCCCATCGTAAGATAATATCCCCATTTATAAGCCACATTGTTAGCCTCGAATTCAAGGTCCGGTGCTCTCCCGGTTTGATATCATTGAAAGCAGGTAAACGACGTAAGGCGTTCGCCGTTATTCATTCCGGAGACACCAAAGAGCGATGCCAAATCCATAAATCTTGGGAAGCGACCGCTTCCAATAAAATGAATGGATGTGGCCCGTGATCACCCCTACAATGTTGAGCTCTCACACTATTCGGGCAATTCTCCCACTCTAAACTTGTACAATCAATGCTTCCCATCATCCCAGGAAAGCCATGCTTATACTCGTGATGAGCATATATTCTTTCAAGGTCAGAATACGTGGGCTTTCGCAAATACTCACGACCATATAACTCCATGATAACCTCGTAAAACTTATGAAGGCATTCACGGGATGTTGTTGCACGAGTGCCGATTCTCGCCAGAGAATCGAGGAAATGGCGTATCCCAATTGATTAATTGCTGCGGTACACTTGACCAATGGGTTAATACTAGGTACGCCTCTAGCATCAAGAGTTTGTCGAAAATAAGTAGAGTGATCGGTTATCTCTCGAACAATTTCGTGAATAGCTCTCGGCTCATACGGAACCGCCGACGGAATGTTCTTCACGTCGAATCTGGGTTTCAGTATGCCGCCACTAAACGATTATGGGCACCCTCATGATCCCTACGTATGTACCTTCGAACTTTTGGTTGTGATGCTTTGTAAGCCTTCCAAGCAAAATCCGCAAACTCCACAAACTCACTAAAACTTCTTCATCGTCGGAAGAAGAAGAACCGAATAAAAGCTCGAACGACGACATATTAAAAATTGTGTTTCGTGGGTATTTCGTTAGAATGGTTGATTGAAATTGTGTGTTTAAAATGTTTTGAGTTAGTGTTTATAGAGTGGTAAAGTTTTTAAAATAAAAGTTTTTTTTTTTTAATGCAACGGTCGAAATGGGAATAAAGTGAAAATGTTAAGTTGGAATATTGGGAAAGAGTGGGATTAAATTGATCGTTTTTAAACCGATGTCCAAAAAAAGCTACTCGACCGATGTCCCAACCGATGTCCATCCCGAAGTTGCCCGATGTTCACATCGGTCGTGGGTCGCTTTTTGTGATGCCAACCGATTTGCAACCAACGATGCGACTAGCCTAAGATATAGTAGTAATAAACAGTATGAATATAGATCAAAACCACATAAGTTACTAAATTCACGTACGTATGAGCTTAAATAACCTCATCCCATGAATATGACGACATGACGCTAACTATTTAGTTTATTCCTGCCAAACTACTTGGAACTTTCCCAAACTAATTGGAACTTGACTTTCTTTTGATTATATTCAATATTATATAGTATAGTAGTAGCCCTCTTTCTATATTTCTTCCCACGAGCAATTATGATAAAGATAGGTCAGTTATGTTTCTCGAAAGCCTTCGTCACTACACTTATCGTTCAAAGTTCTTAGCCGGCTATGTAAGAAATATATTCACGTAGTAGGCCTAGCATGCATCCATATCAAATATACTTTTTGGTCCGTTACATCGAAATCCATACTATCCTTTTATACAACGGGTATGTTTAATAACTAACAGAAATTGTAAAGCTAAGCCAAAATCATAATACGAATTTGTATCTTTTTAAATAAAAGTGTTTGGTAAGTTAAATGTTAAATGTAATTATAAAATGTAAAATGACGTAAAAGGACATATACATAATTATAAACAAATGTTTGGAGGGTATATCGGTAATTTAAAGTTTTAACATCTAAAATGTTTAAAAAGCTTCATGAATCGCTTTTTCATTTAAGAAATTATTTGTTTGAAATAAAGGCAAGTTAATGTGTCCAAACGTATCCAAACAGAGCTATTTATTTTAAGAAGATTATTTTATAACAAAAAGTATCAACCGCCAAATAAAGTTTCTCTAAAACAGTACCAACATACAATTTATGAAAATTATAATGATAAAATAATTGTTGACATTAATTAATGTTATTAAAATAATTTTGACATTATGTTATTAAAAGATTGAAAAATTCATATCGAATAGAGTAGTATATTTTTTGTTGGTTGTGTTTTGGCAAGAAAAACTGTTAAGTTTTTTTATGACGATTTATGAAAATCGTTTAGGGCCGCTAGCTTTTGACCCTTGCGTCTTGGAAACATATCAGCTCAAGCGAATATGCACTACACACTTCTCTAAGTCGATAACTCTATAATTACCAAACACTAAGTGAATAACAAAGATGATAGACGTTGCATTGATGTAAAAGTGAGTAAAAAGTGTTAGGGTGAATAATACACCCAACTTTACGAAGTCAAAGCACCTAGACATAGACTAACGTGCATCACCATTCACCAGGGATCTATCTTTTTAAGGAAATTAATTGGCACACTCTTATTTATTTTTTGCATATTTAAATGTATAAAGTGATAAAGAAATATACAACCGTTGAATCATTGATTAGAGTGTCTTAATAAGAATAAGAGTGTCTGAATCACCTCCTATTCTTGAACCATACTAGCTAGTACATGTTTTCTTAACTTTCGAAGATTTATACGAGCCAAAAGCGTCCAAAATGTATAATAAATACTCTTCTATTCATGAGCGGACTTAGTGGTGACAAGAAAGTGTAGAGACAGAGCTACATTGGGTGACGATGGGCCAAGGCCAACCCGTTTTTTATAAAACTACTACTAGTATGTATGTTTTGTACACATTTTTTCTATCGCCCACCTTAAAAGTAAAAATAAATAAATAAATAAATAAATAAAAACTTATTCAAATGTCTATCAGAAAATTTTGACGTCCAATTTAATAACTGAAAAAAGAAAATATGGTTTTCATAAGACAGAAGTTCAATTGTCAATTTGTTTTCATGGGATTTTTTTTAGTTTTTGTTTTGGCCTACCCGAGTGGTAAACGCTAGCTCTGGAGGAGGTCACGACCCTCCCAAAACTTTGAGGTTTTAATTATATTTGTTTAAAGAAAATACAACTTTGACTCTCTCAAATTAACTAATATGTCACTTGGCCCTCTCAATAAATTCACCCAAGTTCCGTCTTTGCTTCTATCGATCTCCAAGCTGTTCGTATCAGCACAAACGTTGTGAATAACAAATTTGTTTCATATCTAAATGTTACTTTTATGAGCCTTAAAAATGAGAAAAAACTACAACCACAAATATTATATGTCTTCTTAAAAATAGATCATCTTCCTATTATTTTATTTTTTTATCTAAAATATGTACTACAATTTTTCCACTCTTTTCATTTTAATATTTTTTCACTATATTCATACTCTAAGTAGAGTATTTGAATTATTCATGCACAATTCACATATATAATCTAAGTCTCATACTTTCATGTTAAAGTTAGCTTAAACTATATTAACTGAATCGAAGTAACAAGAATTAATAGAACAAACAAGTGAGGTGACACAGATAAAATGACGCTTGAACAACCATTAGTTTAGAAGCTTATGTATTATTGTAAAGTTTTAAACTTTTTTTTGTGGTAAATGGGGAGTAATCCTGCACCTTGGTAAATATATTAACCAAAAAGAAACGTTTAAGTACAATGGATATGAGTGAAATCCCATATCTCAGCCCGTTACATAGGCATAAAGCTTACATAACAAGATACTTCATATTTTCTAAACAAGAAAACAAACCACTACTCAAATGATAACATAGGACATAACGAAGAAAATTACTTCCTGGGACCTGAAGCTTGGTGCCATACATGGCATTAAAGGCATCCAAATTCACGGAAGATCATGAACTGATTCGCATAGTCATCGTAGTCATAGTCATCATACTCATCTTCAAATTCTTGGCTACCACCGAAAGATTAGCATACTCATCAAATGGGTTAGCAACCACCTCATCTTCGTAATCGAGACCACGATCTCTCCCACTTTAGAAAAAGGTTAACTTTCTTAGTAGAAGAGGCGGGCGGATTACAAGATGCACTAGTTTTAAGAGCCACACCCGACTCCATCTCTTTCAAATCACTCACAAGGGTTCTTGTGATGCAAAGACTGCCTTAGTAGACTTATCTTCATTAACTTCCATTGTACGACCGTAATCCACGCGTTGTTGGTGTCATTAGAAGGAATACCAAACGCATCCGTATTAAGAGCATCAAAGTGGTTAGATGTAGAGATCGTTGTTCCACTCGAACTAGCCACATCGTAAGCATTCTTCTTATTGACTTCCACTTTCTTAGGTTCGGAGGAGTCTTTTGGGTTGATATTGAAACCGCTACCCACAACAGTTTAGTAAACCCTCCTTGACCCGGATTAGTAGACCCACCTTGCTTACCCTTCTTCTTGTTGTTTACCGCCTTGAAACCATCATTAACACGCTTAGTAGGTTTGAGTAGGAGGTTCAACAACTTTAGGACATTCAATAAGAGTATGACCAAAAATCTTACATGTATCACAATGAGGTGGTTTCCACTCATATTCAACCCGTATCTTCTCAATAGTCGAACTCGACCCATCAAGTAACGGTATCTCAACAAAGAAGTCGTCCCTAAGCACCTCATCCGACTTCACTTCAATAATGCATCTAGCAAAACTACTACGGCCCCACAAGTCCTTGCACATTTGGCTAGTGAAAGCATCTAACCTTTGGGCGTGCTGTCAATGTAGCAAGGAGACTAAGGCCATCATCGAAAACATAGCAAGAGGAACATCATGGAATTTAACCCACACCGGGATGTTGGTCAAATCCTCTTTAAGTAAGTTGGTGTTCAATGTCCATGGTTTAAGAATAATAGGTACATTTCTAATCAACCAAGGACCGCTTTTCAAGAACATCATCAACACCTTTCTTGAATTGAACTTAAAAAGAAGAACCCTTTGCATTCATCATTACCTTTTGTATACCAAACTTAGCCCACGCATTGCGTACAAAGTAATCAACAACAGAAAAGCAAGTCGTTGACCAAGGAAATACCCATACAAAGTATTCTCAAACCTAGTGTTCACCTCTTCAACTACTTTCATCGGGACGAAAGATCCACACCATTAGCTTTCTTATTACACTCCAACCCTCGAAAGTTTGACGTGTGTTTCATAGGTTCGGTAGAAGTAACACCAAGATACGATGTAGAAGGTTGTTTCAAAACACCACCCTTCTCAATACCAACAGCCCCATGTGCATTCAGATCAACCTTATCATTAACATTATTAGGACTACTAGTAGCATTAACATTAGAATCCATAGGAACCCTCGATCTCGAGGAGGTTCCTAAACTCAACCCAATTCTTAGTTTTAAACTTGGCATAGTATAATGCAAGAAAATGAGTAAATAATCATGGTGGTCCCTAAACTCAACCCAATTCTTGAGTTTAGTCCTAAAATTGTTGAAATTGCACAAGTAGTCACCAACATCCCGATTTTGCTTCACCGAGTCAAAAAAAGGCTAACGTTATAAATCTTGTTAGTCGCAAGGGTTTTTTCGCCTTTTCGATATTTCTTGTCCAAACACCCTATAACACCGCAGTCCCCGAACTTTCGATTCTCGAATTTAAAAAGTAGCATTTTATTACTTCTTTTTAAACTTTTTGTATATTAAAGAAATCTTTAAATTCCTATTTTCATCACATAAATCATCACTACAACAACTCCTCATTTTCCATACTCTTCATCTTAAATAAATCACACGACAATTCTTATGAATTGTTCTCTTCCACATACCATCAAGGAAATCAAAGTTGAAGCAATGAAACAAGTTGATGAGGATAGACGTGCTTCGCAAACTATTATCGACACGCCTAGGATCTTTTCAAACGCGAGCAAAACTAAAACCTAGATGATTGAAGCATATAAGGAATGTAAAGATATTACACAAGAAAACATGTTTTGATTGAGACTTTTCTAAAAAAAGAACCTTAAAAAGATTATAATATATCTTTTGATTTGTGTCGTATGATGGACAAAATAGATAATTAAGTGATAAAATATTTAGATGCATAAAATCAAATAGGATGATCGTGTTTTTTATATATTTATGTAATGTTTTTTTCTTATAATGTATAAAACTATCCTTGGATCTACCCATTTAACTCATAAACCGTGATAATTACATATATTCTTTCGATTTACATAGAAGTGCAAGGCAAACGAGAAACAAGATGCGCCGCTAGCAACTTTTTGAATTGCAAAGCCAATTCTTTTAAAACTACGTTTGTAAATTTTGGTGTCATAATATCTCCATTGTACCACCAAATGACTCTTGCCACTACAATCATCTCCACTGCACCACTACAAACCCAAAGTCTTTTAAAGATATACAATTACCACAAAATCCAATACTATTATACTACCTACGCCTCAAAATTATTGTCTCCATTTGACTTTTTCGGTATTTCTTTTTAACGTTGACCTTAAATATTTTTGTTTTGTGTTATACAATAGTTGATAAAATTTACTAATGAAATACATTTAAAACTCAATCCATTTATATATTTTGTCAAGAATTATATAACACAAACAAAAATATTTAAGGTCAAAGTTGTAAAAGGAAAAGACCAAAAAGTCAAACGAGGACTATAATATTAGGACGGAAGGAGTACATTCTGCCTTTAAAAATGCAAATGAGCGTATGATGAGAAGGCAAAGAAGGTATTGATTGTTTCAAGTAACAGTTTATAAAAAGTATCACTATACCTTTCTAACCTTCTCAACAATAAAGAATGTAAAGACTAAAATACACCATTGGTCCCTAAACTTGCCAAAAAACGTTAAGTGCAGTGCATCGTAACTCGGATTTTTAGTCGCCATGGTCCAAACTATGGGTTTTTAGGCCAAACCGGTCCCTTGACCCATAATGCCCGTGTCAACGTCCGATTTACATTATTTTATCAAGGGTATAATAGTCCATGCACATTTATACATAAATCTAACTCAACAAGAGAATTCGTTTACCTTCTTGATTGTTTCCTCCCTCGTCACCAAACAAGCGACTTAATAAAACCCGGTCATCTATCACACAAATTTTCGGACACTATAGGATCCTTCACACAACCCTCATAAACACTTTAACAATGGCGACAAGGACCTTACTTTGACAATGTCACGGATAAGATGGTAGAGTATGCGAAGGCCAAATATGGGGATACTTGGTTTCAAGGAGATGAAATGTCTGATGAGATGTTTGAAGATTTATGCAGATTTAAGAAGCTGAAGTAATGAAAGGTTAGTTCGTTTTTTTGTATTTGTGTGATTAGCATTTTAAAGTTAGCAGTCATAAATGAGCCTAAATAACCCTATCTTATTTTCAAGAAATCCAAGCAATGTCAGAATATGCCAAAAAAGGGATTATAGCAAACTAAACGTATCTGAAGATATGATTGACTATGTCATGGCTACTTATGGGAATAAGTGGGATATAGAAGATGAAATTGTTGATGTGATACTTGAAGACTTGTGGCTAAAATATGGGAATAAGGAGGTTGCGAAAGGTTAGACTTAATATTTGCAAAGTAAAATAGTTGTAATGGCTGAACTCTGATGTCTTTCTGTTTTGGCTTTCTTTCCGAGATACCAACTTTAAGGAAATGAGTTTGATGTCATCATTATTTCGCACACGCCGATGATGATTTTGGGTTCCTTTCTTCTAATAATACTACTTTGAAAGCTTCCACTTCCCAAGCTTCCAAGGCTTCCTCCCAATGCTTTTAAGACATAGCCTGTTAGCACCCTTGTTCGTAAAAGTCCAAAAACAAGCGAAAGGATTAAAAATGTTGTACTTGGTCTTTGGGTGACTATGGGATGCTCCAACACAAAGAGAATGAGTGGTATGCCTCCTAAAGAGCTCAAGTCTCTCATCAAAGTTCACTGTTGTTTTTAGTTGTTTATGTAATGAAAATTCGTAAATGTTTTAGCCGGTGATGGTTACTTAAAAGGATGCTTGTTAACATGTTTATTTTCCTTATATGGTATAATTAGTTAGTGATGTATTTTATATTTTAGTTTTGCTGTTTCAATTTTATTAGTTTGCATTTGTATATGCAGTTTAGGAGGGTATTTGGAATTATCCATTTGGACTTATAAAGTCAACATATTCTAAAAATTATTAACCAAATTGAATTGTTATAATCTTTTTAAAACATAGTTTGTTTGCATTTGTAGTTTTGGTTTGGATGTTTCCATTTTATCAGTTTGCATTTGCATATTCAGTTTAGGAGGGTGTTTGAATGACCCATTTGGACTTATAGAGTCAACATATTCAAAAAAAATTATTAACCAAACTGAATTGTTATAATCTTTTAAAACATCTTTTGTTTGCATTTGTAGTTTTGGTTTTGCTATTTCCATTTTATCAGTTTGTATTTGCATATGCAGTTTAGGGGTGTTTGGAATGACCCATTTGGACTTATAAAGTCAACATATTCCAAAAAATTATTTACCAAACTAAATTTTATAATCTTTTAAAACATCTTTTGTTTGCATCTGTAGTTTTGGTTTTGTTGTTTACATATTTTATTTAGCAATTGCATATGCATTTGGGGGTGGTTGGAATAACCAATTCGACTTATAAAGTCAACATAAACATATTTATTTCAAACATCATGGTGTCCAAATTACACATTGGTAAAACCTACTAACATCATTTCAGCAATTTATTTTCCAACATCCATTGATGGATATAAATCCTTTACATCCACTCCATATTAAGATGCCTCTAACTCTGCTTCCTATTCTGCTTCTTTCCTAGCTCGTTCCTCTTCAAGTTTTTTGTACATTCTCTCCTCTTCCAAAAACTGCTGAAATGCTTCTTCATCCAACCTTGTCTGCTCTTCTTCTTGATCCAACTTTGTATGTTCTTCTTCTTGCTCAAAAAGAGCTTTAAGAAACTCTTGTTTCATAGTCTGCCATATCTCGTCTTCATCCATCCACTACAAAAGTAATAGATTCATACATCAACTTCAATGTAAACACACAAGAACATATGTTATTCAAATGATAATTAAATGCACACCTATTGCCTTTTGTCATTACAATTCCTTTTTCTTCCTCGTCGTTAGTTTCCTTTGGTTGTTTTGATAGTTGTTCCTTGTGACACCTAGACTTATTATGTCCAATAATATGACAATTGGAGCATTTAATTTGTCTACGAACTCTCGATTTACCCCTTGTGAAGCAATTTCTCTGAATTAAGGCTTTAAAGGCACGTTTGGTAAAGAGAATTTCATAAAATAAAATGAAGCAGAGAATAAAATCTCGGAGAATAAAATCAAGAGAGAATTTTGTTCAATTCTAATGTTTAAAAGCAGAGACTTGACCGAGAAATGAAAAAAAATAATTAAATAACATTTTGTCATATAAAGCTCACATGTATTTGTTTGTTGATTTTTTTTTAAATTATTTTTATTTTTTCTAAATAACAATTCTTAAAACTATTTAAAAAATATTTTAAAAAATATATATGTTTTTTTTTAATTTATTTTTAAAATTTATGTACTTTCTTTAAAAATTATTAATTTTTTTTAAATGTATTTATTTAAAAAACTTTATTTTAAAAGAAATATTTTTAAAAATGTATTTATTTAAAAAAAACTTCTTTAAATTTTTATTTTTTTAAATATGTTTTTTTAATTATTATTTTTAATTATTTTTTAAAAATGTATTTAAAAAAAACTTGTTTTTTTTTTAAATATTTTTGAAAATGTATTTATTTAAAAAAAAACTTAGTTTTTTTAAAAAATATTTTTTTTTTTTAAATATTTTAAAAATGTATTTATTTAATAAAAATTAGTTTTTTTTTTAAAAAAAAAACTTATGTTTGGATCTAAAGTACAAATATAAGTTGAAAAGAAAACAAAATATCATGAAAAATATTACAAATACTAACAATTCTCATTTCTCCAATTTCCCAACCAAAAGGATGGAAATGAAACTCTAAAATTTACATCGCCAACTCTTTACCAATTCTCCTCAATTCTCCACCTTTAATTTCTCTAAGAACTAAATAATGGAATTCGATTCATTTCCATTTCTCTTATACCATTTCTCTACCAAACACACCCTTAAGGTTATGAATTGAATTTGAGGAAAATGTGGTCAAACAACACTAGTAAGAATAAATGCATTCCTACACCTTTATGCAATTGTGACCAAATGATAGGGATAAAAACCTTAATCATATATGTATACACTTTGTTTATGCAAGGACCATACTTAACAACAACGAATACAATCAAAACACATATCAAAACAATCAAAGAGGAAAAACAAAAAGCGATGACACATGAATATAAAAGATAGATTCATTTATTTCATAGATAAAGTGAACTTCAGACATATCGTTCCCAAAAAAACCATCAAAAGCACAAAATAAAAGAAAATCACTTAGCCCTCCTAAGATCTTCAAGGAAGTTGTTCATGTCAAACATCTGACAATATGTTTGACAAATCATCTTCCTTAGCTCCAACACCTTCAACACATTTGCCTTTTGAATCTTGCGAAGATCCAGAAGAAGCTTGTATGTCATGACCGAAGGACGATATCCTTCGAACTCAGTGATATACTCTTGAGTTTCGTTCATAGCATGAACCAAATCAACAAAGTCTTTTGGAGACCGTTTGCAATCTCGATGTCCTTGTCGTTTTCTCTCGATAATAAAGATCAATCGAATCAAACATGGAGTAAAACTTGGCGGTGTGGCGAGTTCACGTAGGCGTGTGAAGTTGGTCATTAGGTTGTTGTGATTTTGTAATAATCTGTTTTGTGATTGTTGGTATGCAAATATTTTAGGGTATGCACCCTTAAATAAAAAAGACAACGGGACCTTTCAAATTCAGGGACTAGTTGTGAAATAACAAAAACCTAAATAGTCAAGTTCTATATTAAAAATACGCGAGAATTTTAAGTGCAAAAAACAGCTAACTGAACAAATTCAGGGACCAAGTGTGACATAAGAAAATAATTACCCTGCAACTTGACCGTGGCCTTCCTTGATACGCGAATACGCAATTAATGTAGTGCTAAACACCCAATAAATCCAACTAATAAGATCCGAAACCATAAACACTCTCCTAAAACTCGACCCAATTAACAAGAACCCAACCAAATCGGACCTAAAATACATCCTCACTCGAAGACACGTACTCAAACACACACCAAGTCAACCACATTCGTAAAAACACAAACTAAAACCATGAAGGACAGGAGCATATTTGTGTCAACTTTTAAGGATGTTCGGGAAGAAGAAGAAGGTGAGGTCTTGTTTAGAATTCAAGGTAATGGGTTATTTGATTATTGCCCACTCGGTATGAAGAAGGATCATTAATTAATATGTGCCTTTACCAATGATAAGGATGTATTTAATTCAAGCCTTGATAATGTATTATCATAGATTAATGAAAAAATGAGTGTTGTTTTTCGTGATCCTAAAAATCACTAGAAAAGGGTTTGCATTTGATTAATACAGATGATGATGTTCATACTTGTTTGCATTGGTTGAAACACATGAGTCATTTGATATTGTGGAAAACTAGAAGGGGGTTGAATAGTTTTACCAATTAAAACTTCCTTTTAAACTATTTAGATCGACTTATGTCAATCTATTTGGTTGTGTGTGTTGGATGTTGATAAACAAGCATATTAAGATATGTAATGAAAAGATAAAGAGTAAGAAGCACAAAACCACAACGCGAGTATTTATAGTGGTTCGCCTACAAGGACACCTTCCTTGCCCTACTCCACTCCCGAGTCACCTACTCGAGAGTTCCTAAACACTACACCAATCTCCTTATGGCGGAGAAGCCTTCACAACGTCGCTTAACCTTTTTCCGGTACAAAGCTAAATACCGAGTTCTTTCACACCAAGGCGAACCACACCTACACAACGTCCGCTTACCCTTTATACGGTGCTAGGCTAACCACCGAGTTCTTTCACACCTTAGGAGAACTACACCTTCACAACGTCGCCACCCTTTATTAGGTACTAGGCTAAGCACCTAGTTCCATTTCAATGGAGGAACTACTACCACACTACACCAACGACTAATCCCAAAGGAGATCTACTCCTTTACAACATCATCAAGGATATCAATATCCTTGGATCTAATGCTAGACTATCTAGTACATCGAAACACACCATATCGAATGTACATCTAAGGCACCTTTCACTAAGGCCTTTGACTAGATCTACAAGACACCTTTCACTAATGTCTTGTGTCTTTACTTTGAAGCACCTTTCACTAATGCTTCAAGTCTCGACTTCTAAGCACCTTTCACTAATGCTTCTTGTCTTGACTTCTAAGCACCTACCACAAGTGCTTATCCCATAGACGATAGATACCCTTCACTAATATCTTCGCCTTGACATTTGAGACATCTTTCACTAATGTCTTCAACACTACAATTCTTTGAAGAAAGAAGAGATCATCAACAAGAGGACTTTAGTAGCCTTGATGATGAAGAAGCTTGGCAACTCATGGACTTGAGCTTGCTCAACTTCAAAGGTGGTGATCTTGCCTTTAAGAGGAACCTAAAAGATCACACAAAAACAAGACTACAAACATAGATCTCTTGGATCTAAGATTAGTGAGATTTAACTCACGGGAGAAAGTGTGTTAGAAAGGGGTGAGCAATAATGAAGAAATGGCTCACTATTTATGGAGGAAAAATCCTACTGTTCCCCCGGATCCCACGGATCCCTTCCACTTAGGATCCGGCTAGCACAAAGCTAGGGATCCGTGGAACGCTCCTCTTTACCCATGGGTATTTTTGGTTATGGGTCATGGGTCATGGGTCATGGGTTATGGGTTGATCCATGGTTTTATTTCTAGATACAATGTACCTTAAGGATACATTGAACTTGGTTAAGTGGTATATATAAAACCATGGGTTATGGGTCAAAACCATTTGCTAGTTTTTATCTATTTAGTATATACTTGTTTTTACCCATTTTAGTATATACTTGTTTTTACCCATTTTAGTATACTTAGATTAAGTATGTGTTAACTCAATATGTACACACTAGTTGTTGTACATATGTATATCTTAAGCATAAAATCACTTATACTAGCTTTAGTGTTTTATGTGAAAGCGTAAGTGTGTTAGAAAACTATTAGTTCAAACCGTTTACGTATTTTATTTGTTTCGTTAAATGATCTTACTTTTGTTATCGACAAAACATCGAAGATCGTAAAATATAAATAAACGTTTTTACGGCTTATTTGTATTAACAATCTCCCCTTTTGTTGATGACAAAACATAAGATTATTTTAAGGAAAAGCAAAATTGTAAAAGTTTGAATTTAGTAGTTTTACTTTCTTCTCCCTTTTGTCAAAACAAAAGTGTTTGAGAAAGCAACACATCGCTTTTAAGAAAACATGTGAAAGAAAAAAAAATTGAGAGCAAGTAGCAGGAAAGGATCTCGTCAAGTCACTCCCCTTGACGAGTCCATCCCTAAGTAAGGCGTCAAGAAACTAATTCTAATCTAGTTCATTTGCAACTAACTTATGCAAAATATTACGTCTATGTGATTGGTGTCCCCCTAGATGATTGCAATATTTGCAACGGAAGTCATGAAATTTAAATCAAATGTTGCAAGTAATTTTGCAACGTATTGTTTTGACACCAAGCTCCCCTAGCTTTAGGATGTCAAATACTTTATGTGTTAATTGAATAAGCGCAAAACAAGGGTTAGAAAACAAGTATGATTCACAATTTCTGCAAATGTGATTTAAGTTAAAAAACATTCGACTTCACGAATCCCACGGTTCCCTCCTAGTAGGGATCCGTCTAGGCAATCTTGAGGATCCGTCTCGGCCGATGACTAAAATCGACAAAGGTGATATAACAAGTAATGTTATCACATAAATGAGATATGAATACATATTCTCGGAAAAATAACAAGTAGCATGTAATTCCATTTAATAAAACAAGAGTTATGATATACATGACTCTAAAAATAAGAAAATAGACAATACATGACTAGGAATTTCTAGGTTATCTAACGCTTGATGTTAGGACACCACTAAAATCTTCTAGCTCAAGTTTTGTTTAGGTTTGATCTCGTCGAAACGTTCGAGGAGATGATAGAACATGAAACGTTGGTCTTCTCGTACTTCATGTATCAAACTTTCAACATGTTGACAATGATAGCAATCTTTGTCATGGGTAGGTAGTGGTGGTGGAAGAAATAAAATGGCTTGATGCGAAGGATCAAGTGAGGCGGCTTGCGGAGCTTCAAACGATGGAGGGATTGATGGAGGTGCATTTGAGAATGCCTCGACCAAGAATGATGGTGGTGGTAAGGAAGTGTCAACTTCCATATGGTCGGGTGGTTGACTTTGATGATTTCTCATAATCCAAATAGGATTATATGATGGAGACGGCGAAAAGGAAGCCGGAGCAAGTGTTGACTCAACACCTTGATTTTGAATCATTATTCCTCTAATGAGGAGAATGTTGTCGTGAGCGGATGAGACGGCCTAGGTGGCAAGTCCTCTAAATTGTAGAGGTGTGGTGATGATTGTGGGGATGTAAATGAGATAGCTCTAGGAACCAATGGTGATGGTTTAGTGGAGATGATATTGTTTGGCCTAGGAGGTATGGTGGTGTTTGGCATTGGTAGTTTTGTGGGTACTATCCTTTTAGGAATTGGTTTGATTGGAAGAGGAGGATCCTATCATTTGTTGGCTCGACCGGAGATGATTCGGTTGAAGAGATTTCGTGTATAACACGGGCCTTTTAAATGGGTGGTTCTTTGGTGGATAAGTTGCTACTTGGGGTTTTCCTCATGATGGGATGATTTCAAGAGGTTGCAAAAGCTTAAAGTTAGGATGAGAGTGATGACAATGGAGGTCCTAACAAGGTGGTTTATAAACCAAGAAATTTGGAAGGTGCATTTAAGCCTTAAGCCACTAGGATTCATTGGAATGTGATGATTGACATGCACAAGAGTCAACTTCAGAGGATGGACTGATCTAGGAACTCATTTAAGATGAGATGGAGTGTTTGAGTTAGGAAGATGAGTTGAAATGATTGTTTTAGCAAGATTTGACCTATACTGTCATCCGGATCCCACGGTTCCTTTCTCAGAGGGATCCGTATAGGCTAATCCTAGGGATCCGGCTATCAGTAGCTATGAAAAAGTGGAAATGATGCTTCTAAAATCTAAGACCTATAATATCTTGAGTGTTTCAGCCTTCCTAAGTGTCTTAAATGAAGGGGTGCTTAAGTACTTGAAGGTGGTGAGTGATGTAGCTAATGATTGTCTTTTATGGAAGGATTTGGAACTTTCATGAGTACCAATGAGTGAGCAAGGATGACACTAAAGATGAGAGTGTTAATTGAAGCTAAATGATCCTAGAGATCAGGTGGTGACTTAGGATTGTATTTTGGAAAATATCCTAATGGTTTTGAAATGGGAAAAACTAGGATTTGATCAACTTTGATCAATTTTGAGGTGAGGTTGATTAATGATCAATTTTGTCATAATCGAAGGATTTCTAACCTAGATGTGAGGGATCAAGTAAAAAAAATGAAGTGTGAGTTTTGAGAGCGGAAGAGTGATGGTTTGAAATGGTAGATCTAACAAAGTCTTAGAGTGTGATCTATGTGAGTTGGAATGAGTAGGAAAGGTCAACCTATCTTGATAAAGTCTATCTTAAGATACTATGTTTAGCTTAGTGTGAGGTGTTCTAAAGGATGTGTTTGACATACAATGCTTGCAATTGCATTTTCATTTTTGTCGGATCCCACGGTTCCCTAGATGTAGGGATCCGTTTAGTACAACATTTGGGATCCGTCCATCGCTTTCGTGAGAACCTTTACTAAAGGTATGCAATGATCTTGACAATGCATTATATCTCAAGGATAGTCTAAAATGAATTCTAATACTTAAGATATCAAATGTAAAATGTTTTATATGAAGAAAATAGGATTACATTGATAAAACACGAAATAGAAAAGGATTGATTCTATTTGAAATACTACTAAGTTCCTTGAGTGTTTTCGCTAGATGGATCATCAAATGGTTGGTGTGTGTTGGCGGATTCGTGAATGAAGAACGTCTTCATGAGGAAATGTTCATGGTTCCATCATTTTGTTCACAAGCACGTACAACGGACTTTGAAATTGAGGATGGTAGTGCATAACATTATGGTAGAGGCGTCAAGAACATTCCATATGGAATGAGTTTGTTCTTGGAGCTTTGAAGATTTGCAATTCGCCTTGGGCAAAGAGGCGAGATTGTATGGTTGTTGTGTTAGCAAACAAGACAACATGTGAGCACAACAAGCGGGAAGGATTTCTCGATTTCCCCTAAGACTCCAAACATTTTCACGTAGGATGAGAGCAAGAGGCTTGTACTCTTCTCGAATATCCTGTGTATGGATAATGTTGGGATTGGAGTGATGAGGTTTGCATATTATGCGAATCAAGTCTTCTGGGGAAGGTATGAGAGCAATATGGACTGTTTTCTTCACGAAAGTTGAAGAGAGAATCAAGAGACCAATCTTCGTGAAGGCACATTGTCCATGATTTGGAATTTGGAGGATGTAAGCAAAATACCCAAGGGTTAAAGTGAACTTTTGGTTTTGATATAAAACCAAAGAGATAAAGAACGATCCTCGTTCTGAGCGAGTTCGACTTGACGAAAGAATTCCAATACAAACCTTGGACATATTTTCTCGTTAATTTCGAGAAGACATTCCAATCCTATGGTTCGGAAGGAGGTATTGATACCTTCTTCAAATTGTAGAGAGGTGTCTACAATACGTCCTTCATGGAAGCGACGGGTTTCGAGATTATTGAACCCACGGACATGATTGCCAGGGGTGTTGGGCTCAAGAGAGATGTTCGGAGTATAAATGCTAGAGAATGAAAAATCAAACTCATATACATGCGACATAGCGAAACCTATAGAGATGATGGGTTAAAAGAAAGTGATGGTTGTAGTCCCTTAATGATTATCTAACGTTTTTACTAGATTTTATTAACAATGGTATTTAACACTTAACTAACTCATGGTTTTGAAATTCTAGTGTATTATTACTTTTAGAAAGATAGTGGTTTTAATCTTGCATGAAAACTGTTTTCCGCTTGACGGATCCCACGGTTCCTTTACGAAAAGGGATCCGCTAGTATATCTTTGGGATCCGTGGATGCGTAGTAATGCATACGCATTTGATAAAAGGTTTTACTGCTTTTATACCACGAGATATGTTTTATCCTACATTTTCTTTTAGCATGCATACATGACTTCTAATTTATCACGAAAGAATATAAAACATATAAATCAAAAGAAATGATAAACATATTATGATAAAAATAACATAGATAAACTAGATTATTAATAATATTGCATTTCAATACTTAGGATGATACAAAGGATTGGGTATATAACCCCAATATAGATTAACAACACAAAGTAAATGTCTCCGTATGTGAACTTCATCATAGGGAACACAAGTGCGATGAGTGTTAGGGCGATGAGCACGAGTGCGATGTAAACCATGTTGATGACGGATCTTCTTGGTTTCGGATGAGATGGAATGAGGAGGAAGATGAAGTTTTTAATTGAGAGAGAATTTTTGAATTTGGAAAATTTGAAAAAGTGAGGATTGAGTAAAGTGGGCGTCGAGTGGGATTATTAATAGGGAAGGAGGAATTTTTTGAAATTCGTGTTTTTGTTTTATTATAGGATTAAAAGAAATAAAACATAAGCTATATATACTATAACTATAGGCGAGAGATATAACACGATGAGAGAAAAAGGCTTCCTAACGAAGCTTCATGTAAATCATGTGTAAACACAAAATCTACTCAAATAAATGCCTAACAAATAACACTTATTAACTAGACTAATATCATTTAGATATAAGTGGAAAGTCATACCTCGAATGCACTTAGGAATGTCTTTACAAATGACAAATGTCACTTAGATGATTCCCGCTCCTTTGCGTTTAAGATACCTTCTTAAGGAAGGTATTCTTGTTACCAAGCGTCTCCTAAAGCTTGGTGGGTATGAGCTTTGACTAATCAACATCATAAAGAAGATTAGTGCAATTAAATGAAAACATATATAAACAAAATGTTGTTATCAAATCAACATCCAAACATATAGTTTTTGAAAAACATGGTGTTTGTTTTTATGAAAAAACCTTCTTTGTAGTTTTCAATTAACTATGGATCGTATCAAGTTTTAAAGTACAATATACTTCAAGAGACTTGGTAACGAAGCTCGATGCCAATTGTGGAAAACTAGAAGGGGGTTGAATAGTTTTACCAATTAAAACTTCCTTTTAAACTATTTAGATCGACTTATATCAATCTATTTGGTTGTGTGTGTTGGATGTTGATAAACAAGCATATTAAGATATGTAATGAAAAGATAAAGAGTAAGAAGCACAAAACCACAACGCGAGTATTTATAGTGGTTCGGCTACAAGGACAAATTCCTTGCCATACTCCACTCCCCGAGTCACCTACTCGAGAGTTCGTAAACACTACACCAATCTCCTTATGGCGAGAAGCCTTCACAACGTCCGCTTAACCTTTTTCCGTACAAAGCTAAATACAAAGTTCTTTCACACCAAGGCGAACCATACCTACACAACGTCGCTTACCCTTTATACGGTGGCTAGGCTAACCACCGAGTTCTTTCACACCTTAGAGAACTACACCTTCACAACGTCGCCTACCCTTTATTAGGTACTAGGCTAAGCACCTAGTTCCATTTCAATGGAGGAACTACTACCACACTACACCAACGACTAATCCCAAAGGAGATCTACTCCTTTACAACATCATCAAGGATATCAATATCCTTGGATCTAATGCTAGACTATCTAGTACATCGAAACACACCATATCGAATGTACATCTAAGGCACCTTTCACTAATGCCTTTGACTAGATCTACAAGACACCTTTCACTAATGTCTTGTGTCTTTACTTCGAAGCACCTTTCACTAATGCTTCAAGTCTTGACTTCTAAGCACCTTTCACTAATGCTTCTTGTCTTGACTTCTAAGCACCTACCACAAGTGCTTATCCTATAGACGATAGATACCCTTCACTAATATCTTCGTCTTGACATTTGAGACATCTTTCACTAAAGTCTTCAACACTACAATTCTTTGAAGAAAGAAAGAGATCATCAACAAGAGGACTTTAGTAGCCTTGATGATGAAGAAGCTTGGCAACTCATGGACTTGAGCTTGCTCAAATTCAAAGGTGGTGATCTTGCCTTTAAGAGGAACCTAAAGATCACACAAAACAAGACTACAAACATAGATCTCTTGGATCTAAGGTTAGTGAGATTTAACTCGGGGAGAAAGTGTGTTAGAAAAGGGTGAGCAATAATGAAGAAATGGCTCACTATTTATAGAGGAAAATCCTCATGTTCCCCGGATCCCACGGATCCTTCCACTTGGGATCCGCTAGCACAAAGCTAGGGATCCGTGGAACGCCCTCTTTACCCATGGGTATTTTTGGTTATGGGTCATGGGTTATGGGTTGATCCATGGTTTCTTTCTAGATACAATGTACCTTAAGGATACATTGAACTTGGTTAAGTGGTATATATAAAACCATGGGTTATGGGTCAAAACCATTTGCTAGTTTTTATCTATTTAGTATATACTTGTTTTTACCCATTTTAGTATATACTTGTTTTTACCCATTTTAGTATACTTAGATTAAGTATGTGTTAACTCAATATGTACACACTAGTTGTTGTACATATGTATATCTTAAGCATAAAATCACTTATACTAGTTTTAGTGTTTTATGTGAAAGCGTAAGTGTGTTAGAAAACTATTAGTTCAAACCGTTTACGTATTTTATTTGTTTCGTTAAAATGATCTTACTTTTGTTATCGACAAAACATCAGAAGATCGTAAAATATAAATAAACATTTTTACGGCTTATTTGTATTAATAGATATCTTTGTTGCATACAAACCCCAAAATTTAGCACAATTTTACTTAAAAGGACATAAGTTTAGAAGTTATGGGTTGGGTAGAGCAAGATGCTAACTTTTGAATGACTAGTCCAACACCATTTAGGACTCGACGTAAATGGAAGGGGATAGTTAGGAACAAAAAGCAGGGGAGTGTAACCAAAATTCAAACAGTAAAAGGTAGTGTTGTTATCAAAGAGGAAAAAGGTGTTTTTGATAACAAAAGGGAGAAAAATAAGGGAAAAGGAAAGCTGCTTGAGGAAGAGGATGTTTTGCTCAAGAAAAAGGGCAAAGAAGTTGTTAAAAATTTTAAGCATGGTTTTGATGGGAAAGGGAAGGCTAAAATGGTTGAGTCTCCAGGCTTTGATGGTGAAAGTGGTGTTGCTGGTGTTGAAAGCAAGGTTGGTGGTGTTGCTCGTCATGTGTCTAGTGGTGTTAAGACACCTTTTAGAAGCAGAGAAAGGATTACAAACCGCATCCTTGCACTTTTCGCCTAAAGGCCATCCTAGGTGAGGTTTCAATGATTAATAGCATGGCATATGTTTAATATTTTGAACCTACAATTATACCTTACCTAACTTAAATATTTGTTGTTTGGATACTTGTTTTTGCGAGACAGAGTGATATGATCATCGCTTTAAGGTTCATGTTTTATGTGTTCATAAGTTTATGGATGTCCAGTACCGGTATGTAGATCATTAGAAGGTCATCAGTTGAAGGTTTTGCAGTGGAAGCTACATCATTTTTTCTATTTTGTGAATTGTCAGTAGAACCTTGTATCAGTCTATGAATATATAGTTGAACTCATTTTCATGTTTGATCAGATAGTGATTCCCAAGTTGACTATTATAAGTGAACTTGCTAAATGGTTGGTTATGTTACATTATGTGTTTATTTGTCTTATAGGTTATATTTTGTGTGTTCATATTAGTTTCTCAGTTGACCTTTATAAAGTCAAACTTCAAATGTCAAGTGTGATGGTATAATCGAAACAATCACCCTTTGTGTATTCTTGGTAAAATAAGGAATTGGCTTGGGTTACATTTAACTAAGGTATGATATAAATGTGTATGGACTATTATACCCTTGACAAAATAACGTATTCGGACGTTGACACAGGCATTACGGTCAAGGACCGGTTTGCCTAAAAACCCATAGTTTGGATCTTGGCGATAAAAATCGAGTTACTGATTGCGGCGTTTTTGGGCAAGTTTAGGGACCAACGGTGTATTTTAGTAGAATGCAAACTAATCATTACAAAACATATTTACAGTGCATCAAACTCTATGAAAAATCAAAAAGTTCCAAAATTCTAAGATAGCCATCACAACACATTGCCATCTACCTCATCGATGTTCTATATGAACTACCAATTTGAAGAAATAAGAACACATCAAATTCATTCAAATAAATTTTCATCTATAGTTCATCAAAATTCAAGTCTTGAAATCAAATTCATACTTTACAAAGGATCTCAATATATCGAAATAAGATGAGAACATGTTGTTTACTTACATGATCTCATTAGATTTAATAACCCATACTTCACAAAACTCAAAATCCATTTTCATATTCTATAATCAACCTACCTTTCAACCACCACAAGGTCAACAATCAAACTGGTATTTTCTAAGCCACCATCAAGCCACCTCAATAAACAACAACTATTAGTTAACCATCAAGCCGGTCGACCGTGCTGGTGGTTCTAGCGGTGTAGATCTGAAAAAAGTAGAGATGTTCCATGATTGTGGTGGTGGTTTTTCGTGGTGTGTGGTCGTGATTCGGCAGTTTCACGCATTTTCGAGAGTTATTAGTGTGGTGTTGATGATGACGACGAGAGAATCAACATATACGTGAAACAAATGGTTGAAATTTTTGTGTGTTAAAAATGATGTTAATTGAGTGTTTGAACAAGAAAATCTGAAAAGATGAAAAAGCCTTTGCAACTAACGAGATTTTTAACGAATGTTAGTTCTTTGGACCCTCGGCGAAGCAAAATTTGGATGTTCGGGACTATCATAATTTAATATTTCATGACTAACCAATCACATAAAGTCTTCTAACATATCTTTATCATAGTCAAACAAATAAAATGGCATTAAATTTTAAAAGTACATCGTCGATTTTCAAGGTGTAACGGTTATTATGAATAAAAGCACTGAAAACCTCTTGAAAATTGGTTACGGTTTGTCTCCTAAAAGTCTCACACAAATTATGAAAGCATAACAAAGATATATATAGAAAACAAAATGTTTCTGCATCACCCTGTCGTCATCGATCTAGGGTTTTTTCCACCAACCGAATTTGATGACGTCACTCTTTACGGGCATATGGAGTCACATTTGGCTTGTGACGGCGTCAAGACCCCGTCTCCACACACTGGTCGGTAACAAAAAATAACAAAAATGTACTTTCTGGGCACTTCTGGTGACGTCACGAATGCCAGTCAAGGCTTAAAACTTTTGTCTTTTTCTTCTAAACTTCATCCAAATGAGCAAAAACTTGTACGTTTATAGCAAATACATAGTTCAAGGCCTAAAACCTAAATAGGAAAGATTTTAAGCTATAATAAAGATAAAATGACATAAATGGCACAACATAATGGGGTAAATGACCCCTAAAATTGCTATCAAATTGCACCTCATCATGTATGGTGTTCATTTATACTTTTTATTCACTTTTAAATTTGTTCTACTTTTGTTTTTAGGATTTAGAAAATCCATGATGAAGTGTCGGTCACCCAATTCAACATATGTTTTGCATATTATAGCTCGTATTAGACATATTAGTAGATTAGTTAGATTAGCATAAACATAGTGTAAGTAACACCGTGGAATAAGGACGGAAGTCTTTACCCAACATATGTATGCTCGTAGCGATCCACATTAGTTAAGGAGGGCATAGTCATTTATATAAATAGCCCTCTCCCCCACAAGGAGAGGGTTGCATGTTCATTGAGTAATCTAACCTTCCATTTGTTTTATCTCTCTTGAACTCTCCACTTTCTTTCTAAAACCATATATTCATCGCCCATATTTGTCATGGTTTGATGTGTTTATGAAATTCAATATGTTACAAATGGTATCAAGAGCCATGGTTTGATCATCTCTCTACATGTTCTTGGATTTCTAGTGGTTTTATATCGTTTTTGGGTTTTAAAAAGTTTAGTGGTATTTGCATCATTTGGACCATTTCTAGTGTTAAAGTTTGGATTTTGATTGTACTTTTGTGTTTAGAATCACTATAAGTGCTTAGGTTTTGATTTGGAACGCTTGAATCAGCATGGTTGGGTTGTTTTTGGATTGAAAAGTGGTGTTTTTGAATATTTCATCCTAGCGACTTGTGTCTCGTACTTGATTTCTTCGTAGTGACTTGTCCTTATATTTAATCGACTTGTCTTTGTTTTGTGAAGAAACTTGAGCACAAAGCGATATGTCGTTGAGAAAAATGACAAAAGGACAAAGTAGTGGACGTACCTTTTTGTCTAGCAATTTGTCACTAGCGACTTGTCCTTCTAGCGATTTGTTACTCTAGCAACTTGTGTGTCTAGCGACTTGTCACTAACGATTTGTATTCATAGCGAGTTGTGTCACACAAGCAATGTCCCTTTAGCGACTTGTATACCTAGCGACTTGTGTGAGAAGCGATTTGTCTTCAAGGTTTGTAGCGACTTGGTGAATTAGTGCAAGCGACTTGTGTCTAATATCCATCTACTTGTTGAAAATTAAGACGTGTCATCTGCTATCAACACAATGTCTTACACCACTGACCCTATAATCTCCAATGTGCTCAAACTCTATGATACCGCACATAACAAAGAAAGTGTTTGCTACTCGTAAAGTTTAACCATGATAGATTCAACAAATGATGAACAAAACACTTCACATTCGAGTCAAATAACAAAGAACCACACTTGTTAATGATACATAATGCAAAGAAAATGAAATGCAACATTGAGCCCTATCGCCTACTTCATTTGAACCTCATACAGCTGTTATCCACAACTGTGGATCGAACATGTAGTGCTCTCTTCCGCCAGGATTTACCTACATTGACGAGAACCTTGCTGCTGAACTTAGAACAACTGAAGCTTCAACTTACCAAAAGGAAGGTATTAAAACATGATTCCAATGCTGCACTTTAGGTAATCTACAACCAATTTCAGCCGTTCATCAATGGGGAATATTCCGCAAACTTCGATCAATACTTGCCTAGAATTTCTTTCAAGAAACATCTTGGAATGGAAATTCATGAGTTCATCAATACATTTATCCAACTTATGGATAATGTGGAAAAGTACATTAAGGAAGCTGCTCAAGAGGATGATAATATGAATGAGTGTCGTGCAATTAAGAGAAAGTCGTGATAAGTCGAGTAATGTTACAGTTGAAAGGTAGGGTGATGTTGAATGCGAATATCGATACAACAAAGAATGATGAAAGCAAGCGCTTAGTAAATCCTATCACACATGATGTGGATGCACATATCGAACCGACATTTAAACATGGGTCATTTGATGAGGTATCCTTAATCTGCTCAACATAATGCATCTGCTAATGTACCTAAACAAACTGATCTTACGGCTGAACATGATTCGGATGAATGTTCCTTGGTTAAGACTGAGTCTAGAATTTTTAAAACAAATGAAATGGTTGAGAAAAGGGTTTTTGATGAACTTTCAAACAAATACTCAATTCTTGAAAAACATTGTATTTCCTTATAAATTGCAATACAACGAAAAGAAGAAAGTTTTCTTGCTACAAAACCTTGCATAAATCCGGAATTCCCAGAATTTCGAGAATTTTTTTAAATTAACCAGTTAAAAACCCAGCTTCAGGACAAAGACTCAACCATATGTAATCTGAAAATACAACTCTCAGATCTGCACAAGAAAAGTAATATAGGGATGAATAATCTTAACTGTGAGGTTAGTGATGCGATTAAATATCGGAATGATGAATTTGCTTTATGTGTAACCAAGCTATTAAGGGAAAATGAGTCCTTGAGGAAGAACTTATTAGAGAATAATACCAAACTGTTAGATCAAACTAACTCCTTGATGGTGGACATTGATGCCCTCAAAGCCCAAATTCAGGATAAGAGCTTCACCATTGTTGCCTTAAAAAATGAGCTCAGGAAAACTATTGGAAATAGAGTGAACACTAAGTTTGCAAAACCATCAACCTTGGGTAAGCCAATTATACGTAATAATATAGAATGATTTGTAGTTAGGCAGCCCAATGCATTTAAAACAGAAAGATTTAAACCATCAAAATCTAAGCTTGCCTCTCAAGTTGATGAGAATATAGTTTTGTCAAAACCAGTCACTTCACTAATTCATTCCGATATGATGAATAACAAACCCCGACAATGTTTGAAGCTCTAAGATCATGAATATAAGGAGATCATCTAGTCCAAATAAGAAGCATCAAATGGCTGACCACTCCCCTAAGAAACAAACTAATTGCAAAAGGACCAATGTTCAGAACAGGGAAATGGTTACATATTCTTCTGAAAATAAAGGATCTAACTATGCTAGCTGTTTTTTTAAGTGGATTCCTACTGGTAGATTATTTAAGTTCACAGGATCCAAACGGACTTACTCACCTAGATCTTGTCTTAAGTGGATGCCCACAGGGAAAATCTTCAAGAATGTTGAACTTAAAGGGATTCCCATCAATGATACTCCTAGGCCTGAATGTAAAATATCCAAAGATGAGGATATAACTGTCACTAATCCATCTATTTACAATACTACATGTGCTATTAGTGCAAATTTTCCTCAGTCTTTTTCAGGTACAATGCTCAATTCTATCATGAACATCATGACATGGTTTCCAACTGATTTGAAGGCAAATTATCAAGGAAGTGCTGCTTGTCAATGTTGATTTGCATGTACTGTGACTTCTGATCGTTTCTGCTCAGAACTCGTAACTTACTGATTGCTTTTAAAAAAAAATTGATATATATTTCTTTTCTACACAAAAATAAAATAAAATAAATTTTATACAAAATCTAATAAAAGATGTATCTCTTGGTATCAATAACATCTACGGTCCTAGAAATGTCATTCAATAATGACGCGGGTCCTTAGATGAAGTTCGAACATAAGCTATACTTTACTTTAAAGGGGGTGGTATTCATGACATTGATTTAGGGGAGAATTTTTCAACTTGTCTGTTACTTTACTTGCATGATTGTTATAAGTATGTCATGTGCTCTTCATATGGATTATCTTGTTGCATGTTACTTTACTTGGAATGACTAACTCTATGCTAAATCATGTTTCTTTATGTGCATTGTGCTAGATGGTTTGTCCATGTTATGTCTTGTAGGATACTTGTCATATGAATGCCACTTATCCAATGTATATGCATGCAATTTGTTAAGTACAAAGGTTTCGAAAGTGTCAATAGTACATACTTATGTGTGATACTAAGATAGGTAGCGACTTGTGTCAACTAGTCATAATACAAGGACCAAATGTGTCATTTATTGAAAATTGAGAATGGTACTTAAACTGTAGCGATTTGTCTCAATTAGGTTGTAGCGACTTGTCTCACGTATCATAACTTGTAGCTAGCGATTTGTCTCAATTAAGCCAGGTACAAGGACTGAATGTGTCAATCAGTGATACTTGAGAATGGTACTTAAGCCCTAGCGACTTGTCACACTTGCTATAATTTCAAAATCCCAAACACCTCTCTCTCTCTCTCTCTCTCTCTAATTTGGTCGGTTTGAGCGATCTAACATAGCTATTTGAGTGTGGTAGGTTTTCTTTTTAAGTTTCTGTTTCGAATCTTTCATGACTAACACCTTCTCTAACATACCTCTATCTACAGATTCCACCGAGTGATTTACCTTCGAAAAAAATTGCATATCTAGGTTAGTTTTGTGGTTTTAATTAATGGTGGTGCTTGATATAGAATAGGTATTATTTGTGGTACCTTGGGTTGGAATTGAAGTGCTTTTAAATAGGTATTATTTGTGCATATATTTGGTCTCCCCTATGCGTTTTAAAAAAAAGGAATTTTATGTGTTGATGTGTTGGTGTTATATGATTATGAATGTGCTTGTGTCATTTTTTTATTCGATTATTGCTTCAAGAAGTGATTTGGTTATGCCCGTTGTTTCATCTGAGTGTATGTTAACTGTCATTTGGATGTATCGTCACTTGTTCTTGTTAACGACTTGTCAATCGGTAGGGTGTTCTTGATAGCGACTTGCCAATCATTAGGTTGCTCTTGGTAGCGACTTGTCATCAGATGCTTGCTAGTGACTTGTCCTTGGTTTGTTAAAGCAACTTGTCTCTAGTTTTTCTTAAAAGCGATTTGTCTTTACAAATGGGATAAAGCGATTTGTTACAACCCTATTGATAAAAGCGACTTATCATTTAATATCAGCAGGCGACTTGACATTGGATATTCAAAGAGATTTGTGTCTGGTTTTCTTAAAGCAATTTGTCTTGACAAATTGTTTAAAGCGACTTGCTATAACTTTTTTTGACAAAGCGATTTGTCACTTTAGAATTCTTGAAGCGAGTTGTCTTGAACAATTGTGTAAAGCGAATTATCATAACTTAATGAAAGCGGTTTGTCTTTAGAAAACCTTGATAAAGCGACTTGTCTTTAGAAAACCTTGATAAGGCGATTTGTTACGATGGAACTATTGAAGCAATTTGTCTTAACAACTGAGTCAAAAAAAATACATGTCTCAATTGATGAAAGAGATTTGTCTTCAATTAATCTTGTCCTAGCATTTTGTTACATTTGTACCATTGATGAGTCTTGCTTCTCCTCGCTATCATTGTCTCTGTATCACTCATGTCTTTCACTATAATGCTTATATGGTACTTTTGTGCTTAAGTCATGGTGTTGCATTAAGGTTGATCTGCTAACCATGTCTAACCTAACATGCTCTCGAATCATCGTTGTTGTATGTGTGAATCTCTGAATTTCAATGGCGTACACAACCTCTTCCGAGAACCTTGCTACCTCTACTCCACCCACAATACTTACGGATAAGGAAATCCTTCCGGATGATAAATGGGTTGAGATAGCCAAAAGCAACTACTTTGTGGATATGGATAGGACACAACCAAATCCAATCTTCGAGATTGCCATTGATATTCTAAAAACACTAACTTTTTGGTGCCTTGACCAAGCGATGCACAATTTCCTCTATTTACATACAACAATTCGGAACAACATTTACATGGGACAAGATCTCGACCACGTACACTTGTAAGCTTGATGATAAAGAGTATAAAATCACCACTGAGATTCTTAGGAAGGCCCTAGGAATCACTCCATGTGACCCTGCTAAACCATCTGTCTCTCCACCTACTGCTGAAGAACTAATAGACTTTCTCGATGAATTGGGTTATCAAGTTAAAGTAACAAAGGCTTTAGATATCATCACTGCCAATATGTATCAACCATGGAAAGCCATTGCTACTATTCTCAACCTATGCTTAACTGGTAAAACTTCAGGGTTCGACAAAGTGAGGGCTCCTATTCTGCAAATCTTGTGGGGAATTATCAAAGGGGTGAATATTGATGCCACAAAACGCATTTGGGAATAATTTTCATTGTCAATGAACACGTTCATCACCGACAGAAAAAATGTTCAGAATCAAGCCAAAGGAAGGAAGTCAATAAACAAACTTGTGATTCCTAGCGTAAGGTTCTCGAAGCTTATCATTCACACTTGCAGAGAGACACATCAATTTAATCCAAGGGTGAATCAGTCCTCCATGAAGCTAGTGATGAATTTGTACTTGGTAACCTCAAATATGTTGCCAAAGGTGTTAATAAAGTGATCTTTGGAATGCCAATTTCGATGCTCTTCTCACCGATAGTATTAAAAGGTGATTACTTTAGAAAATACGGAAAAGGGCATCCGGATCTAATGTTGATGACACTCCCGATCCTCACAACCCAAGTCTACAAAGTCTCGCTTCGCTAAATCATCCTAAAAACCTCATACGCCACCCTTCCCAAGAAGAGACTTGATAAACCTCAATCAACCGACACTTCATCACAAAAGCGAAAAGAGAAAGAGAGACGCCAAAAGGAAAAGATGAAGGATCCAAGGTTCCCGAGAGACAAATGAGTTTAATGGATGAAGATGAGGCTGCACTACAACAAGGAATCCAACAGAGTCTGGATAGCCTAAACATGCCTCAAAGACAACCAGTGGGAGGGGTCGTGTTACGAGAACCTGTGTTAGCACCACGCCAAACCACTCCTGTTGCACAAGGTAAAGGAAAAGGAATTGCAGGAGAAGAAGTTGTACAAGCAGCTCAGATGTTGTTAACCATCTCCACTCCGACTCCTAAAATGACAAACCAATTCAAGCTCAAGAAAAGAAGTGTTGAATCATCCTCAGCTCAAGAACAAATTGGATGGGAAAAGGATGTGTCTGATACACAGAAGGAAACCCTTGCTTCTAGTGACACTCAGGCCAAAAGTCAGGAAACAGCACCTCCTACTGAAGAAGTTCCAGTGCTTGAGACATATATTGAACAAACTGACACTGACAGACAAATTACAAAAGTTGAGGGTAATGAACTGCTGGAAGGTACACATGAGATTCTTGAGCCAAGATCTGAGGAACCCGTGCACCTGGGAGAATCAAACATATCCACCGGATCTCTGTCATCACTAAAGAATCTTAAGCCTGACTTTACCTTTAGTGACCAATTCCTTAAGGACAGACCCTCGGACATCGAGTCTGACAAGCAAAATGATGAAAAGGAAGAAGTTCAGTCTATGTTCTCGGTCACCATTCAGCAAGACACATCAACCATTCCTCCGATGTCAGCACAAATGGTCACTTCATCATCTACTACTCCATCAATCGCACCTTCACCACCCGCTCCTGCTCAAATAACCTCACATCCGCCACCTGAACCCGCTAAAGTTCCATCACCAGTTGTCACAATCAGTGACACTGTCACACCACCGGCTTCACCACCTCCACCTAAGTCTACAGAGCAACTACTCGCAGAAGTACTTAAAAGAATCGAAGTCCTCGAAATGCACCATTTGCCCGAATCCGTCACGCAACTGAATCATCGTATATCCAAGCTGGAGAACCTTAACTTTGATACTGCTGTAGCCGATGCCATTGAAGCAAAAGTTAAAGATGCTATAGAATGGGCAATGCAAGCTCCACTGCTTCAACGGTTTAAAGATCTGCCTACTTGGATATGAGAGCGGTTCTTCGGATAGAATGTATGACACTAACGAGCATCCGGATGAGGTCCATAAGAAGTTATCGAGGTTCTAGAAGAATCGATAAAGCATGATAATCATTTGCAGTTTCTGGAGGACATTCGAGAAAGAGAGGCAAAGAAGAAAAGGAGGACTGTTCTGATGGAAACATTGCATAAAGGTCCTAAATCTCCACCACCTCCTCCTCCTCCAACTGGTGGAGCTGGAACATCTGGAACTGGTGGATCTTCTGGCACAACCACAACTCATAAGACAAATCCACCAACACCTCCACCAAAACCCTCTAATTAAACCAGTTCATCCGGAGGTCAAGGTACTCAGAAGAAGTCTACGGCTTGGACCACAATTGATTCCAGGTTTACACCCACATTCTCTTCTATCTCAGAAGACCAAATGCTTAACGAAGAGTCGTATGTTGTGCAAGAATCAGAATCTGAAGACGATGATGCTTCCACCAAACATATCCCTAAGTTGTCGAACATGAAGATTGGTTTGATGCATACATTTTGGGTAAACGCATTAAAACATCTAGAGTGCACCATCCAAGGATACATCTCAAAGTCAAGCTAACAAAGAAAGACCTCAAACTCCACGAACCTTCATGGTCCATTCCCGAGTCGACTCGATAATCCCGACAACAATTGGGTAACCACTATTACGTCCAACTATAAAGCCCCATTGAAGACTCTCTCCTACATATCACGGGGATATGGGAAGCTTTATGAAGTGGTTTTGTGAGAAGAAGGAATTTCGTCAATCACTCAAAATATCTTGAAGGCCCGGCGTTTGAAATCGTCAAAGTCTTCCACTCTGATGCCAGTCAGCTTCAATACCAGATGGAAGAATGCCATAAAATGCTGAATGATCAAGTCAGTGAGCATATCAGTCATTTTGATGTTAACAACCCTCTTCCTCTCGGCGGTGAACCAGGAAAATTGACAATCCAATCAGAGTTCTTCTTCAACCGTGACCTGGAATATCTATGTGCTCGAACTGCAGAAAGAAAACCAGCTTTATCTATTTCCAAGATGAAAGCTGCAACCTACATAGATCCAGGTCTTGAGCAGATGGTACCTGATCAATTCTGGATAGAGAAAGAACAAGTGTATGACATTGCTGCCTCATACGGCATTTCCCATTGGTGGTTCAAAAAGAAGAAATTCTACATTGATAGACATGGTGCTGAAAAGAAGCGTAAAACAGTTCAATCAAAGCTGCGAATTTTAAGTGTGGTCAGTGTGGAAATCTTCCCAATATATGGCTATGATTATCTTAAGAAGATCATCCTGAGAAGAGCTGACTTAAAAGACCATGTTATTGAAGAAAATGACTTCAAACACTTGTTCCCAAGAGACTTTAAAGATCTGTACCTTTTGAACCTCCAAGGGCATCTTGATCACCTGCATGTTCGAGAAAAGAAGGCTCTCTCTACTGCAGTCAATCTTTAGATAAGGGGCTTAGTCATTCGACAAAGAGTTGGTGATTTTCAACTAGGTGTGGAAAGCTACCAGACTCAAGTCAATCTAACGAGACCTCAATGGGAAGCCACATGGCATGAATTCCGTCACAACTACTGAGTGATTGACTCCCCAGAGCGAGTCCTCTTTACCGACAAATCTGGTCAAGAATGCTAATGAGGTTGTGCGAGCTATACAATTTCGGTGATGGTACGCTCAAGATTGTTGAAGAAGAATTGAACTCAAGGGTGAAGGAAATCAAACTTGACTTGAAGCCGTGGAACAAAACGAGATTCGGACTAAACATGATTTGAAGAGGTGTGAAGAGTTCATTGTTGTGATCGGATGAAGACTTAAGGCAAGAAAGATCTTCCATGACCTTGAAAGTTTTTGGGTGGAAGATTACGTGAAGGACATTACAAGCTTCTTCAAAGAACTGAATGAAGACATCTTCCTGTAGTAGCTTTGTTATGTTTAATATTATCTGTAATGTGGTGATTGTATTATGTACAACCATAACTGTAATGTATATGGTAGTGATAGGTTATGGCTAGTAGGTTCCCTTTTTACTCTAAAAAGGGAACTTAGGAGTGTTTCATTTCAGATCAAATAAAATCGGACACATCTTTCCCCAACAAGTTTTTCTTACATATTTAAATCACTTGAGATCCAAAATCTCAAAAGATTTGAAATTTTTGATCGGGGGAGAAAATGTGATATAAATATGAAATCTGATAAAAGGTGATCATTTGGATTCACATGTGCATACTGCTCTCCCATATGTGCTAAACGCTTTCGAATCTCGAAGCACATATTGAGGGGGAGCATTTCAAAAGGAAAATAAACTTTCAAGGTACTAATTTTTCTATGTTTTAACATAAAGTACCTTGATTGATTTTCTAATGGTTTCTTTATGGCTTTTGTGATTGTGGATGCACTTCAAAAGAACTCTTTTCCCCTATGTGTTAAAATTATTTCAAATATCTCGATGCACATATTGAGGGGAGCAACTTTTGAAAACAATATCCTTTCCCAAAATATCCTTAACAAAGTATTTAAAATACTAATTTTGATCGGAAAGTGATGTCGATATTTTTAGAAAATGTTAATCAAAGAAGTGAATTCTTAACTCTCAATCAAGATTTTAAAATCCTCTTGCCTCCATGTGCCAAAAGATTTCAAACATACGATGCACATGTTGAGGGGAGCTTTTACGAAATATCAAAACAACGCAGTATAAAATGCTTTGATCATGTATCACAAGTACCGGATTGATTTTCAAATGGTTTTCAATTGGTTCCAATGGCGGAAGAACAATACCAAAAGACCGACCAAATTTACTTTATGTATGGAGATATAAGGATGGTTAGGTTAGGTATTTATTCCCATGATCCCGCCAGATCCGGTGGGATCTACCCAGGGACAATCCACTAGATAGTGTAGAAGTCCTTAGGTATGATGAAAAAAAGGAGAAAAATGAGAATATGGGAAGAGTGCCGACTGAGACAGAGCTAGAATTGGAATAAACCTAACAAGGTTCTTGTAATGAAGTCTCGGTAAGCTCCTTATTTACTCTTTACATATTGCTTGCATATTTCATTAACATATCTAAGATCAATATCAATTGATCTTTCAATAAGTTTCAAAACAAAGTTTTTAATTGGTAAACTATTCAACCCCTTCTAGTTTTCTACAATTGGTACGAGCCTCGTTGCTCAAGAATTTCTAAAATAATTTGTATTTTATAAACTTGAAACAATCCATGGATTACGAAAACTTTAAAGAAGGGCAATCTATGCAAAGACCACCACTCTTTGAAACCAATGGATTTATCTATTGGAAAAACCATTTGAAACATATGTAAAATCAAAAGATATAGATCTTTGGTTTGTTATTGTTAAAGGGATTTTAGCTCTATAACAAAGGATATTTCTATTGATGAACAAAAGAAATTAGTTGCTAAAAATAATGAAGCTAAAATGATGATTTATAATGCTTTACCTAGAAAAGAATATGAAAGAATTTTATGTGTGAAACCGCAAAGATATTTGGGAATATTTGATTGTTACACATCAAGGTAATTCACAAGTCAAGGATAACAAAATTGATCTTCTTGTTCAACAATATGAACAATTTGTTATCCCGAAAACGAAACCATTGATTGTGGCTTTGCTCGTTTAATACTATTATTACATCACTTAAAGCACTTGATGAATCTTTTAGTAGTAAGAACTTTGTCGGGAAATTTCTTAGAGCACTCCATCCCAAATGGAGCTAAAGTGACCGCTATTGAAGAATCAAAGGATCTCTCAAAAAAAAAAAAAATGTATTACTAGCTAAAAGACCCGTGAAATTACGGAGTTAACCTAAAAGTCTCTCTCGCATTGGCGATTTCTTGAAGAAAAAATAAAAAGCGATCGGTCCATTATTATTCTTGATAATCACAACGTGGTTTTATTCTTCTTTGTTGCCTCTTGAATTTATTGATTGGTTGATCTAATTTATTATTCGTGGGTCGATGTATTGCTACCATCTGAATTAAATTTGGTTTACCTATTTATCGTGGTCGGTCTTGATTCCCTTTTGTGGTATTCATATTTTTAATTGATTGCAAAGGGTTTAATCTTTTGATTGTCCCTCACATATTTAATTATTATGATGGGTTGAAGTTAAGCGTTCATGTGCAATAAACCCTAGCTTTTAGTTAGGGTTTACCTTTTCCGATTAGTTGTCTTTGCATCTGTCTTTTTGTACGTGGTTTTATTGTCAATTGTGCGGATTGTTTGTGGGGTTTCGAGAGATGGAGAAAGGATTTTCAACAAGGATTCTTCGTTGAAAACCGCAAAACAACCACTAACTTAGCCGATCAAGTTGGTGTGAATCGGAACCTAATCCTTATGCTCGTTGGACATTAGCGCGTGGATGCTAGGTGAAGCGTTTAAAAGGTCTTGATGGTGAATGCGAGTGCGAATATGTTTGGCGTCTTTGAAACTATGGGACTTGATGGTGAGCAGGTGGGCACGTCAATGGGTAACTGGATTCGGACATGGCTAATGTTCCTAATTCGGTTTGAATGTGAATGTGGTATCACCTAGTGTTGCTTCGCATGTGTCCAATTTCGATAAAGTCTATTCGACCAATTACGGTCTTAACATGTCTACACCCGAGCGTGGTGAATGCTTCACCCGGTCGAAATGAGATTGGTAGTGAAAAGAGCGACATAAGGTCATTTGCTAATGTATTAAACCCAAACGTGTCTCTAGGAAAGTTAATTTTCGTGCCTTGGTGAATGAGACGCGCATTTATAATCATGATACGGTGCTTCCGAAGGCTGCTATGGAGGGTGTATTCAACCGGTATGAAAATACACTTATTGGCTTCTTTGTTGGCAACAATGTTGCTTTTCATTTGGTTAAGAACTACGTCTCCAACACGTGGGGTAAGTTTGGTTTTCAAAAACTAATGAAGAATGATGATGGTGTTTTCCTCTTTAAATTCGATTCTAAAGAGGGTGTTGAGAATGTTCTTCAACGGGGCCCTTGGATTATTCGCAATTCTCCTCTCATTCTCACTAAATGGACTCCTGATGTGCTATTGTCTAAAAGTGAGGTAACTAGAGTTCCCGTTTGGATTAAATTGCATAATGTGTCATTACTTGCATATTCGGAAGATGGGTTGAGCTTAATTGCTACTCAAGTGGGTAAGCCGATTATGTTAGATGCTTTTACTTGTTCCATGTGTGTTGATTCATGGGGTCGCATTAGTTTTGCACGTGCTCTTGTGGAATTATCATCTGAATTTGAGCTTAAACATGTGGTAACTATGGCGATCCCTAATAAGGATGATAGTGGTTTTACTACGGCAAGTATAAAAGTGGAATATGAATGGAAGCCGCCACACCATGCGTTATGTAAAGTGTTTGGGCATGATCTTGCTTGTTGTCCTAAGAGTATTAAGGAGAATAATGATGTTCCCCACCTCTAATGAGGATGAACACGATGATGGCTTTAAGGTGGTGCGAGAATCGGAAAGCCAAACCTAAAGGTACGAAGATGACCGGTGGTATTAATATGGGTAAGGGTCCTAGATTTGCACCTAGGAAGCGTGCATATGTTGCAAAGGCGAAGACACGCAATGCTAGTGGTAATGCTAAAGATACACCGATTACTACGTCTAACTCTTTTGGGACTCTTGAGGTGGAAGATGATTTGGGCATCCCAAGTATTGTGGTGATTCTTCTACTAACAAGGTCAAGGCGGGAAGTCTTCCGTACTACTAAGGAAGCGGTGTTGATGGATCTCGGGGCGGACTCTTGTATTGATATTGGTGAGGCGTCTAAGCCTTGAGGCTGGGACTTCTTCTTGCCAAGCTTGTGAGTGATTCAATGGGAACAATGGATGTTGGTTCTACTCCCATAGTGAGAAAATTGGTAAGCTTGAAAAGCTAATTATTGATGGAAAGCTACTCTTGTGGATGATGATGGTCAACCTATTCCGTCTACCTCTTCTACTAAGAGTTAACCCTTTTTCTAAAGTGGGAGAGATTGAGGTGTCGATTTTGAAGATGAGGTTGTTGCTAACCCATTTGATGAGTCTGCTAATATTTTGGTGGTGGCCAAGTTTGAAGATGAGTATGATGACTATGACTTGATGACTATCTGAAAGCAGGTTCATGATCTTCGAGGAATTTGGATTCCTTTAATGCCATGTATGGCACAAAGTTTCAAGGTCCTAGGAAGTAATTTTATTTTGTTGTGTCATATGTTATCATTTGAGTAGTGGTTTGTTTTCTTGTTTAGAGAATTGGAAGTATCTTGTTATGTAAGCTTTATGCCTATGTAACGGCCGAGATATGGGTTTCACTCATATCCATTGTACTTAAGCGTTTATTTGGTTAATATATTTACCGAGTGCGGGATTACTCCCTTTACCCAAAAAAGGATCTATCAAAATGTCACTAGGCGAGCTAATCGGCAACCTCAAAGTACGAAATGGTGATGGAGAAAGATTCGGAGATCATCAAAGGAAGAAGGAGAAGATCAAATCCGTTGCTCTAAAAGCAAAGGGGAATCAAGTGATGATGACGAATCTTGCTCGGTGAGTGAAGATGAGGAGTATGCCATGGCGTTAGAGATTTTAAGAAGTTCTTTAGAAGAAGAGGAAAGTTAGTAAGACAACCTCGAGAAGAAAAGAAGCCATTCGAAAAGATCGGGATGACAAAAAGGGTAAAAGTGAAAGAAAGTGTTTTAGATGTGGTGATGCAAGTCATCTCATGGGAGAATGTCCCAAGCCACCTAAAGCAAAACTCAGCGAGCTTTTGTAAGTGGTGCTTGGAGTGATAGTGAAGGCGATGAAGAATCAAGCAAGGAAGAGATCGCTCTAATGGCACATGAGTCAAGCGAGGTATGCTTGAAAGTTGGATTGGAACGATGAATGGATAAAAGATAGTGGATGCTCACGGCATATGACGGCAACAAAGTCTCTTCTCATCATACCAAGAGTATGACGGAGGTAATGTCACTTTTGGTAGCAATCTCAAAAGCAAAATCATTGGCAAAGTACGATCGCTCATAACTCCCTAACTATTGAAAATGTTGCTCATGTGGATAGGTTAGGATTTAATCTACTTAGTATTAGCCAATTATGTGATAAAAAGTATAAAGTACTATTTGATGAAAATGGTAGTAAAATACTAAAGATGGTATCACCATAGCTAAAGGAGTTAGGAAAAATAATATATCGTCATGAAAATAGATAAAACATCTAATGACAAACTTTGCCTAACAACGTTAGGCGATGGCTCATCTCTTTGGCATAGACGCCAAGGTCACGCTAATATGAGACTTATACAAAACCTATCCTCAAAAGAGCTAGTTAGGAATTTACCAAAACTTAAATATGACCAACACTTTTGCGACGCTTGCAAAATTGGTAAACAAACCCATAGTAGCCACAAATCTAAAAATATGGTGTCCACATCTAAGTGTCTAGAATTATTACATATGGACTTGTTTGGACCATCCGCTATAAGAAGCTACGGAGGCAACTTATACACTTTGGTCATAGTAGATGATTACTCAAGGTTTACTTGGACGTTGTTTTAAAAACCAAAAATGAAGCTTTTGATAAATTTGAAATTCTTAGCAAGAAAATTCAAAATCTACTAGGTGTTAAAATTGTGTCGATCCGAGCGGATCATGGTCGTAATTTGACAACGAAACTCAATTTGGAAAGTTTTGTAATACAAATGGTATAACACATAACTTTTCCGCTCCAAAACACCTCAATCAAATGGAGTAGTAGAACGTAAAAATAGAACAATTCAAGAAATGAGTATAACAATGCTTAATGATCAAAACATTCCTCAAAAGTTTTGGTGTAACCCGTTGACACTTCTACACATATTTTGAATAGAGTCTTATCGTCCTTTCCTAAACAAAACACCATATGAGCTTTATAAAGGTAAAAGCCAACTTTAGGATATTTTAGAGTTTTGGTTGTAAATGCTTCATTCTTAATACAAAGACTATCTCACCAAGTTTGACCCAAAGTCTTATGAAGGAGTATTTCTTGGTTATTCTCAAACTAGTAAAGCTTATATTATCCTTAACAAAGAAACAATGATAGTCGAGGAATCGTTGAACATAACATTCGACGAAAGTCCACCTCCCTCTAAGACATCACCTTTGGTAGATGATGACTTAGTTGAAAGTCAAATGATGGAAAGTCAAGAAATAATTAATAATAACAAGGAAGATGAACCATTAAATAAAGAGATTGTCAACATCAAAGAATCTAAAAGTCATCCTTTAGAAAAGGTCATAGGACAACTTAATCAAAGAACCTTAAGGTCACAAACCCAAAATCAAAGTAATTATTTTTGTTTTGTATCCACCATTGAACCGAAAAACATCAATGAAGCAAAAAAGATGAGTCATGGGTAATTGCCATGCAAGAAGAGTTAAACCAATTCGTTAGAAATGATGTTTGGAAATTAGTTCCAAAACCTAATGATCAAACCATAATTGGAACGAAATGGGTTTTTAGAAATAAAATGGATGAAAATGGTATAGTATCTAGAAACAAAGCTAGGCTTGTTGCACAAGGCTATAATCAACAAGAAGGTATTGATTATGATGAAACTTATGCACCGGTAGCTAGACTTGAATCTATTAGAATATTACTTGCTTATGCATGTGCTTATGACTTTAAATTATTTCAAATGGATGTTAAAAGTGCTTTCCTTAATGGGTTTATTAACGAAGAAGTGTATGTTGCTCAACCTCCGGTTTTACCGACTTTGAGAAACCACATCATGTCTTCAAACTCAAGAAAGCATTATCTGCCTTAAACAAGCACCTAAAGCTTGGTACGACCGACTTAAGACTTTTCTTAATGATAACAAATACACTATGTGATTAGTAGATAATACTCTTTTACCAAGAAAAGGAATCACAAATTATCATTGTTCAAATATCGTTGATGATAAGGTTTTAAAGGTACCTTTTGAGGGTCGTTTAAGCCATTATTTGATCACTTTTGTATCCGTTATTGCTTAATATCGTTCCTTTTCACTTTTAGGTCTCTTGAAGGCAAAATGCTGGAATGGCACTTATTTGGACGAAAAGGCGAATATCTGAAGAAAATGGCCAAAGTCAAAATCGAGACACTCAAAGGCTGCTGAAAACATAAGGTGGCGTCACGGCTTATCTGTGACGCCGTCGGAGGATTTTGTGACGGGACGAAGCCAAAACTCCTATTTTCAAGTGACGACGTCAAGTTATTAAAGAGTAGGCCGTCGCAACTCGGGCGGCCTAGATGCAATCCGACGGCGTCGGGCGAAGAGACGGCGTCACAAGCATAAGGTGGCGCCGTCGCAAGTCTAACGTGGCCAAGCGAAACCCTAATAGCGGCGACACGGCGGCGTCACAAAACATAAGGTGGCGCCGTCGCATGTGTAATCTTATATATAGAATCCGAATTTTTCGATATTTGTGTGTTGTCTTTTGGAGTAAAACCTAAACCGAACCAAGGCTTGTCTTGTTCGATATTTTAGGGTTCCAAACCCTATCTTACACCAAGATAAGTGTTTTACTTCATTAATACAATTATGTCTTTGATTATTTGTGTGTATGCTTGCATGTTTTACATGTCCGACTAATTTACTTGTGTGTTTGCTTAGGGAATAAGAAACTTAATTATTGAATATTGATTGGTTGTCTCTTATCTTAGTTGACTAATGATCTAGTAATGCGATAGGTCATTCGTTGTGTACTTAATGCTTGATTAAATCTTTGTGAACCTTAGAATATAACTCCTTGAGTAGTTGTAAGCTAAACCATCCAAAGAGTGCCTTAGAGTAAGAGTTTATTATCCTAGTGGGTTTTGTAGGCGAGACCACTTTGGTAAGTTCAAAGAGTTAAGGAGAAAGCATACCCTACAACCTTAGACACACAACGCAACTAAGAATAAGGGCGTGACAATTCAACCACCAATAGGAGATAATTAAGGAGTAGTAAAACCTAAGTAAACACATCTTTAAACTATCATACGAGCACTGCAATAATTAGACATAGACTACATACACCTTAGATTAGATAATTAGATAAGTAGAGTAATCGGTAGAAATACCAACCTCAAATCAAACCCGAGATTAGTACCTTTCCTTTCCTTAAAAAATATAAAAGATAAAAAATAATCTTCCTCAACCCCAACCTTAGCGTAGTAACTTCTCACTAGCATTCCTATTCCCCAGAGAACGATATCAATACCCGTGGCTTACCCTAATACTACACTACAACGATTAGGTTCATTTCCTAGGGTGTTGAAAAACTTGCTCGACGAAAGGAAGTTCCTTTGACCCGAGCGGCGTGTGGCGTTATCAAGTTTTAGGCGCGGCTGCGAATAGAATAGCTAGTTAGTAGTCCACCTCGTTTAGGTTTCTTTGATTGATTCCTATCAGTAAATTTTTCTCATTTTAGCTTTCTCTTAGTCTATCCCCTTCTTCGTGACTTTTGTTCGTAATCCCATCACTTTTCATCATGGAAGGTGATAACCAACCACCACTCATCAACCCACCACCAAATGACTCGCCAAGAGCCCGTACTCTTGGTGAATACTCGAGACCAAGCCACTTAGGCTATAGGAACACCATTGAGCTTCCGACCAAGCCCAAACTACGGCCCACGATCCGACACCATCCGGTTGGTGCAAAGCGGATGTGCATTCCATGGACTTAGTTAGAAGATCCAAATCGACATATTAGGGATTTCCTTAAAATTGTCGATTCCATCGACCTTGATGCTACTACTCGGGAGACCACGCGCTGCGTCTCTTCCAATTCTCTCTGGGACCAAGCTAGTAATTGGCTTGAGCGACTTCCGGCTCCATCTCAAGTTGGGATGATCTTACCTCTCGCTTCCTTGCTCAATTTTTCCACCGGGAGAACCACTAAGCTTAGGAATGACATCTTGATGTTCCAACAACGTCGGGGTGAATCTCTCTGAAGCATGGACTCGATTCAAGGACTTACTTCATAAAGTCCCTCATCACGGCATTGATCTTTGGCTCCAAGTCTAAGTCTTTTATGATCATGTCAACTTACCCACCAAGCGATCCATTGACCAAGCGGCGGTGGAAAACTTAGTGATCTCACCGCGGAAGAATCATGGGGTATAATAGAGGACCTTGCCTCTATGACAACGAAAGTTGGGATGACCCTCGTGAGTCGCCCAAAACTGTAAGGCAATCTCCTTGCCTCCCATTGACTCACAACCTTCCGACCGTAGGATGATCGAACTTGAAGATCAAGTAAAATTCCTAATGAGTTCCAACAAAAATCCTAAGTCTTCACACCATGTGAACAAAGTTTCTTCCTTGTGTGAGCCGTTTTGTGATCCTCATAACATGGACACTAGAACCCGATCCCCCGAACATGCTTCCGTTGACTACGCATCCTCGCGTATTAATGGAACGAGAGGAAGATTCCCTACAATACACGGACCTAGGAATTTCAATGAAACCCAAGAGGCATGGAAAGGCAAGCCCGACTTCTCACGAGGACAAACCAAAGAATTCACTTCAATGATTTTTCATGGCCCCACCTAACGGTCCTAACCAACAAAACATCGAAGGGATGTTGCAGAACCTAGTTGCATACCAAGAAGCCCAAATAGCTAAGCTCTCGGACCGCTTTAACCAACAACAAGCCGAAATGGATAGGAAGATAGACAACCTTTTGAAAGCCATAACCAATAGTGATAGGAAGGTTAGTGTTATCTCAACTCCGAACCTTCGGTGTAGAGATTAAGGACCCAAGTAAGCTAGCTAAGCACGTTCAATTCGTCAATACCATCGCCTTAGTGAAACCTAATGGAACAAATGACGAAGAGGACCATACACTTGAGAATAATGAAACAACCGAGGAAGTAGATGAAGTAGACAATGAATATTTCAATAAGTTTCCTACGGAAGAAGAACTATCTCGCCACCCTCACTTAGTGCGTGACCTCCGTCACATGTATGTTAGGAAAAGCCCTAGAATCAAGTTTGGGAACCCTTGGAATCTTAACATACCATGTTGCATAGGACACCTTTTTGTGGCAAAGGCCTACATTGATCGCAAATCCCCAATCAACATAATGACTAGCACCTACTACAATTGGGTAATGAAGAAGCCTATTCCAACTAGGCATGACCCGATAATCCTAGGGTTTAGTGCAATTTTCTTGGTAGAGTTAAGGGATTGCCCGTTTATGTAGGTAGTTTCACGTTTCCTACGGACTTCATAATTGTGGATGATATTAGCACGACCATAGACCCTAGCATGTCCCACGTTATTCTAGGAAAACCTTTCATAGAAAACACCGGGATGACCTATGATCCCTCGTTAGGAGTAGTGCGATTCAAGGATGAGACCGATGACATAGCTTACCAAATGCCGTTTAAGATTGAGAAGTTTTCATCACTCTCTAATGATGAAAATGAACTTAAACTGTCGGTCTATTATAGGAATGATGAGGAAAGGAAAAAAGGAGTAGATTATGTTATGGCTAAGATTTTGGATTCTATAAGGATTGCTTGAACTTAGGACCGAAATATAGGACCGAGTGGGAGAGGGCGAACTCTTAGAGAGGTGCATCATAGGGCACTTCTACAACATGGAATCCCCATTAGAGACCGTCAAGGTGGCGATGGCGAAGTCATGTAGGAGCACGACTACGAGTCTAGCTACAAGACTCTTAAATAAAGAAAAGCGCTTACGTGGGAGGCAACCCATGCTTAATTGTTTGCTTGTTAGTGTCATATGTCTTTTATTGATTGTTTATTCTCATGTTTAAATTTGTAAAATGCTTTATTTTGTTTTAACCTCGTCTTAATTGCATATAAAGGTATTTTACATAAGGGATAAGTGTAGGGAGGATTACACGTTTTCAAAAGAAACGTAAACATGAGAATAACAATTAACTAAAAGATATATATGTGTGTTTGTTCGAGTCAAATGCTTGTATCGAGTCATAATGGGTGTTTTGCGAAATTTTCCGATTCTAAAGATGTAAATTTTCCGAATTTTTTCGGAAAATCGCAAACCGGTTTTGTCGGGATAACTGACGGCGTCGAGATCGTAACTGACGGCGTCGAGAAGGAGTAAAACAGCAGTTACTTTTTCTCGTTTTCGAGCTACTTATAAATTTTGGAATTTTCGGTCTTAATTTTCCGAAGTGCAGAAACATCCATTCCACAAGCATTATATCCTAGTTTAAATCGAGTCTTATATATATTATTACCGCCGATTTTACGTGAAGGTTTCGTTTGTTTTCTTCAAGTGTGCGGGTTTAATTTATCAAGAAGAAGTTACATAAGATTGGAAGGAGCTTTTCACGCATAAATTCTTCTTGGAAAGGATTTAACCACTACTTCACACGGATCCTACCGAGCTAATCGGGGAGTACTAGTTTCTTCGTTTTAATTACCTTCCATTATCATAACTTTGATACTTTGGGAACATTGGGGACAATGTTCGGTTTAAGTGTAGGGAGGGAAAATAAAACGGGAACTTTGAAACTATGCTTATCCTTGAATATTTGCTTTGTCCAATTGTATTTGTGTAATAAACCATGAAAATATGTCGGTTAGGGTAATTTTGGCACCAAATTTAAAATTTTTCATAACATATAGGAGTGGGCCATTAGTCTTAACAAAAGCGTCTCACGGATAGGAAGTTGCATGACTAGCACAAAAAACCCTTTCCACCTAAATTCCACCCAAAATGTGAGGATCGCCCTTAGATTAGTAGGAATTAAAGCATTCGTCTTTAATGCTTAGTGTGTGAACCGGTAGTATATTAGATTCTAGAACTTGTTTTGTGATGCATTCCGAGATCGCTAGTATGACTACACTTGTGTAGTTAGGAATAACTAAATGATAAGAGGCATTAGGATAACCCTTGTTTGATACTCGTAATATAATTACTTTTTCCACATCGGTTGAGTAATTCCCCCACACCTTTTGCGTTGTACTCATTTTTAGTACACGATACCCCTAGTTAACCCCTCTGAGCCTATCCTTTTCGCGGTTCTCATGATGTTTTGGTTTTTTCGGAATATCAATGAAGAGCATTGTTTACACCCCACCCCCAAATATACACCCAAATCGCCTTAGCCTACCATGTATGCACTCACTTTTAGTGCATTATTGTTATCACCCTAAACCCTTAGTTCAATTATCTGGTTGCTTGCATGAGTTGCTAAGTCGAGTCATATCCTTTGTATAAAGTTTTGGGATGATTGGGATTCATGGGAAAAGTTAAAGTTTATGAAATGACGGGAAGGGAACGTTAAATTCAAATTCCCTTTGTTTGCATAATAATGTACCCCAAGTGTTTTGATCTTTTCAATTCGGGTCAAATTAGTGTTAGAGTAATAAAACTCAAGTGTAGGGATGTGCCTATAAATCCCTATCATTTCGATGTTACCGTAGAGGATGGTAGAGTAAAAGTGTATGAAAAAAAAAAAAAAAAAAAAAAAACATACGGGCTACCATCCTACATCTATCCTTTAAATTTATGTTTGTTTATTTCGATTAGCTAGAGTTTAGAGTGTCCAGTCTTGGCTTAGCAACGCCATTCTTCGTATGCATTTAACATAGATAATTTTGACTTGCCACCACTAAATAGCCTGTCCCACCAAACCCTTTGTTTCCCTACCGTAAGCCTAACATTAAAACCCTTTAAAGACCTCTTTGATAGTCTTTCCTAGGTGCTTACGCCAAAGCGATGGAGGTTTGATCTATTCTAAAGCATATGGTAATCTATGTACTAGGACCGGTTAATGAGTGTTTATCTTCCATTTCCAATTTGTTATATTTCATATACACCCGAGAGAGATGTGAGTATCCAAACACCCCATGTGAGGTGCTAGTATGTAATTTCCGTGCTTGTTATGACTTTTGCAGGGCTTATATGTGTTGTGGACTGTTTCAAACCAATACTTCATGACCCCTAACTTATAAATTAATTGGCTAAAAGCACATTTGCTTGAGGACAAGCAAATACCAAGTGTAGGGATATTTGATAAGGTTTTAAAATGTACCTTTTGAGGGTCGTTTAAGCCCTTATTTGATCACTTTTGTATCCGTTATTGCTTAATATCATTCCTTTTCACTTTTAGGTCTCTTGAAGGCAAAATCTGGAATGGCACTTATTTGGACGAAAAGGCGCGAATATCTGAAGAAAATGGCCAAAGTCAAAATCAAGACACTCAAAGTCTGCTGAAAACATAAGGTGACGGCGTCACGACTTATCTGTAACGCCGTCGGAGGATTTTGTGACGGGACATAAGCCAAAACTCCTATTTTCAAGTGGCGGCGTCAAGTTATAAAAGAGTAGGCCGTCGCAACTCGGGCGGCCTAGATGCAATCCAGACGGCGTCGAAAGTCGAAGAGGACGGCAACACAAGCATAAGGTGACGCCGCCGCAAGTCTAACGTGGCCAAGACGAAACCACAATAGCGGCGACACGGCGCGTCACAAAACATAAGGTGGCGTCGTCGCATGTGTAATCTTATATATAGAATCCGAATTTTTCGGTATTTGTGTGTAGTCTTTTGGAGTAAAACCTAAACCGAACCAAGGCTGTCTTGTTCGATTTTAGGGTTCCAAACCCTATCTTACACCAAGATAAGTGTTTTACTTCATTAATACAATTATGTCTTTGATTATTTGTGTGTATGCTTGCATGTTTTCCATGTCCGCTAATTTACTTGTGTGTTTGCTTAGGAATATGAAACTTAATTATTGAATATTGATTGGTTGTCTCTTATCTTAGTTGACTAATGATCTAGTAATGCAATAGGTCATTCGTTGTGTACTTAATGCTTGATTAAATCTTTGTGAACCTTAGAATATAACTCCTTGAGTAGTTGTAAGCTAAACCATCCAAAGAGTGCCTTAGAGTAAGAGTTTATTATCCCTAGTGGGTTTTGTAGGCGAGACCATTTGGTAAGTTCAAAGAGTTAGGGAGAAAGCATACCCTACAACCTTAGACACATAACGCAACTAAGAATAAGGGCGTGACAATTCAACCACCAATAGGAGATAATTAAGGAGTAGTAAAACCTAAGTAAACACATCTTTAAACTATCATACGAGCACACAATAATTAGACATAGACTACATACACCTTAGATTAGATAATTAGATAAGTAGAGTAATCGGTAGCAATACCAACCCCAAATCCAAACCCCGAGATTCGTACCTTTCCTTTCCTTAAAAAATATAAAAGATAAAAAATAATCTTCCTCAACCCCAACCTTAGCGTAGTAACTTCTCACTAGCATTCCTATTCCCCAGAGAACGATATCAATACCCGTGGCTTACCCTAATACTACACTACAACGATTAGGTTCACTGCCTAGGGTGTTGAAAAACTTGCTCGACGAAAAGGAAGTTCCTTTGACCCCGAACGACGCGTGTAGCGTTATCAGTTGATGACATTATATTCGGATCAACTTGTCAAGAACTATGTGATGATTTCTCTAAAATCATGCACGACGAGTTTGAAGTGAGTATGATGGGTGAGTTAAACTTCTTTCTAGGACTTCAAATTAAACAACTAGAAGATGGCATTTTCTTTAACCAATCTAAATATATAAAAGACATGCTTAAGAAATTTGGTCTTGAAGATTCCAAACCAACTAAAACACCCATGTCCTCGGACACTAAACTCACCAAGGACGAAGAAGGTGAATCATAGATAACACTAAATATAGAGGAATGATTGGTATGACTCTATCTTACGGCTAGTAGACCCGACATTATGTTTAATGTTTGTCTATGTGCAGCTTTCAAGAAAACCCAAAGGCATCACACTTAGAAGCCTTAAAAAGGATTTTTAGATACATTAAGGGAACAACGTGTTTAGGATTATGGCATCCCAAAGGAACGGGTATAGAAACCATAGTGTATGCCGACTCGGATCATGCCGGTGATTATGTCGATAGAAAAAGTACAAGTGGTATTTGCACTTTTGTTGGACATTGTCTCACCTCATGGTTTGCAAGAAGCAAACGGCTTTAGCCATCTCAACTCATCAAGCCGAGTGCGTCTCGGCCGAAAAGCATGTCAACAAGCTCTTTGGATGAAGCAAGCTCTCGTGAGATTACGAATTCATCTCAACGACATTGTGATACTGCGACAACAAAGGCCATCGATCTCAAGAAGAATCCCGTTCAACATGCTCGTACAAAGCATATTGAAATCGTCATCACTTTCTTAGCGACAATGTTCAAAAGGAAACATTTCAATCGAGAAAGTATCCTCCGAAGACAACATTGCCGACATCTTAACTAAGCCTCTTAAACGAGAACCTTTTAATCTTCTTAGACTTGGTTTAAGGTTAATGGAACCAAACATGTAGGATAAACATAGCCTAAAACATTAGAATAGTCAAAACAAAACAATTTTGTTTTGTATACCATCTTGTAGTACGGCACTAAACGATAACACGACGGAACCAATATTTTGGTACCGTGCGGTCCGTGGTGTCTCTGTACAAAACCGCTACCTACAAAACATCTTCTTCCTTAAAACCCACTTTACCAAAGCGTGTAAACATTAAACCAAGCTCATTATTGACATCTTCCCACTCACTAATCATGAAGATAACATCATTGTAAGTATCCTAACTACATTTTATCTCTTAATTACGAGTCTAGGATTCTTATTTATGCACAAAACTATCACAAATCATTACATGGGGTTTTATGTATGCTTTTATACCAAATATGAATTCAATTGGCAAAATGCATAACTGGTCATTGAAATTAGGTACTACATTATCATATTGCATAAACAAATCATGTTTCTCACTAATCAATAGATAATGAATATAAGGCCTTATTCAAATAACCAAAACCCCATGTCAAAAAATTTGAAAAGCTTCTCACTTGTAGGAAAACAATTCTTTTCATTGTTAATACAAATAGAAACGTTAGATTTTCATCACTTGCATGCTCTTGAATACTAAAGGTATTGCATAACTAATATGCATTCCCGGGTATATTCAAATGAAGCCACATTGAATTAGGAGCATTTGGGTTATCTCATGGTATTTGCCAAACACCCCACTAAAACCATTTTTGTGCATAAAATGAGTCGAGATAACCGCAACTCCAAATTGTTTTCATGTAGGCACACACTAGAACCAAAACGCTAATGAGTAGTCTCATTTTTCTTTTTTTAACATATTAATTCTTGTTCTTAGGAATAACCATGGTAGCCGCAAGATTCTATGATCACAAAGACACCCTTAACTACATTCCCAAACACCACAAAACCAAAGGACTTACCAAGGAACAAGTAGAAATATTTAGGGGTCTAGAATCAAGGTATTTCCATGAGGGTAGAACCATTCACTCATCCTTCCTTGAAAATACCAATCTCCGTGAAGAACTAGCCGCCATTAAATTTGATTGTCTCCTTGACATCGATGAACCAATTTGTCCTAGGTTCGTGTTAGAATTCTATGCTAGTGTAACCGGCTTTAGTGATGAAGACGATGATGAATTTTGTCTTAGGTTTAAAATCAATCAAAACGACTACACCATCACCTTAGCCAACTTTGCTCAAGTGCTATGAATTCCCAACCGAGGGACTTGTGTCTACTCGGATAAATGGTCACTCACCGTTCTTGATGCAATCAATGACCGCACTCTTCCCTACCAAACCCGTTTGGCCGATAAGGATGTTATCCGTGAACACCTTTTTAACCCAAAGGGTGATACAACCGAGTTACCCGAAAGGGAAAAGTAAACCAAGATCCATATGGAATGGAGCTAAATGAACTTAAACCCGAATTTAAGAAATGGGAGGAACTACTTAGAGCCAACGTCATTAGCACCATAGGAAATAGGGATCACATAAACGCTTGCCTTTGTCACATGCTCTATAACTTGTCCACCCGACAACCATTCAATTTAGCCTACTACATCGCTAGGAGAATGATTGATATTCCAACTCAAGGATCGGTTGCTCTTCCATACGGGATGCTTCTCACCCGTCTCTATAGAAACTTTGCACCAATTCCACCAACCCCAAAGGGATGCACCTTCACTATGAACTCATCCTCACATCTTTGTACCTTTGGTGATGAGCGAGTTGCTAAGACAAAGGGCAAGAGAGCAAAACCTCCAACTCCATCATCATCATCATCAAATAGCTCAGGGATGGTCTTCCAAGCTCTCATCTTCCACCTCATGAGTATTATCGTCTCTTCCGAGATCGAAAATGAATCGTGAATTCAAGCAAACTAAGGGAATGTTCAAGTGTCTTGGTAGGATGATGAACAAGATTTACAAGAAGTTGGACAAATGAGGGTACTTTAAGGAGTGTTTGGAACAATACATTATCGTTAATGTTTGATACTATTTAGTTGTTTTATTATGTAGGATGATAATATAACTTGAAACAATGTTGTATGCTAACAATCTCATGCGGGGATAGCACAAGTATGCTATCAAATTTTACCCATTTTCACTATAATGTGAAAATCAAAAGCCTTGCTCAAAATCTATGCTCCACTATGTTTATACATGTGTTATTTACTTTTCCTAACTAGAAATGTGTAGTGTAACAACTTTTGAGAAAATTTCGGGTTTCGGAAAAGTCCCAGCACCTAAAACATACTTTGTCTACTTTTACACTACTACGGATCGACGGCACCAACGATTTGGTACCGTCTCATTATGTAATTAATACCGCCGTGCACTGTCAGGCGGACCAGGCGGCACCCTTTTAGGGTTCGGCCGTGTACATTTTGGTGCCGTGGATCCTCCGGGTAATTTTAAATTTCGACTCTTCGTGATTCCAAATTAACATCCATCACGTATAAATCAATCTTAACTAGTTTATACTCTTATTAGAACTAGTATAATTTACTTAGGTATATAAGAATCCATTTCCACCAAAATTCAAAATTTGAAAAATCCACCCAAGGAGCCCTTTAGCATAAAGGAAGGAACCAAATTTTTGGTACCTTCAAATTCGTGGGTAATCTGATTGTTAGGCAATTCCACTCATTAGAACACATTTATTGCAAATCTTTTCTTCTTCACTCCATCTCTCTTGTATGGATTGACTTGGGTGATATGACTAGCATTCAACCCACTTCCAAATCATTAGGAACCTCATATCTTCAATGGTTTAACATCAAATCAAACACATTTCTCCATAATTTTTCACTTCTATAAATTGAGAGGTTTTACCATGATCATCCTCACACCTTCTTCATTCTTACCATTATCTAGCAAAGAAAACCCAAGTCAAAATGACAAAATCCTCTCTAAACCTTGCAAGAAAACCGCTAGAATTAGTGTGAGGCCTTGTTGCTTTGTTAACCTTAGCTCCTCATCCGAGTCTTCTCCACTCACGATCTCATCTCCCATCCGAGATGCTACAAGCCTTACCTTGGCTACACCTACTCAATCACACATTGTGATCACCACTCCACCACCTACAAAAACACCAACTTCACCTCCACCGGCACCCATCCAAAACCCTCACCACCTTCACCACCAAGGTCTCCAACTCTCATTCCTATGGAGTTATTTTCCACTCCACCAACTTCACCAAATCCTTTCTTGGAGGACTTGGATGACTTGCCACCTAGGCCAAATCATCCACCACCATTGCCATCCTTTGGCACAATTGAGCGAATAGCTCATGAATCACCAAGGTCATCTTTTGACCCAAATGCCCCACTAGGGCCAAAACCTCTTCTCTTCCACCCCATTCACAAAGACATTCATGGTCCTTTGTATGGGGAACATCCACTCCCAACATCAATGTCCCCTCATCTTGAGGACATTGAGGAGTGCATGTGGGATGCCAATCCCACTAGAGAGGAGATTCAAGCGGAACTTTACAACCTCCACCAATTCAAAGGCATGGTGGATTCTCACTTAAGTGAGACTATGCAAATGCAAAATGCTTTGCTAGCCTCCATCATGACCACCCCAAACATCCCCAACACATCTACAATTCCACCACCACAACCTCCCCAAACATTCTACCCTCCTAGTTATGGTTGCTCAACTTGTGAGCAAACGGCCCAAACCGTGGAAAGGACCCGGGTTATGGTCCATGACTTTCAAGAGGAAATGAGGTTCATCCTCAATCATATCCTTGAGCGCCTCAACGCTCTTTCTCATCCACCATCTAATTAGGATGGTCATAGATTAGCATTTCTAGTTCTTCTTTTCTTAGTATTATTTTCTTTTCTTGTACTAAAACACATCATTGTGTTCTCCTTTCATGATCTTTATTCATGAAAATTTTAACTAATGAATGGTGTTTTATTATAGTGTTGGTACTTTTACATAGTGTTTGGAAATGCTTGTGAATGATCATTATTAATAACATTTTTTGTAGCTTTATTTTCACAATCCATGTATCTTCCCATTAGGCACCCAATTTAGGGGAGCTTTGATCGAGGGAGATAATGGCTCGAGCTCATTACATTCAAGATAGCCTCTTCTTTTGTTGAGACAAAAGGGGAGAAAATATAGAACTTGAACTTGTTTATATTTGACTTTTCCGAAAAGTCAAGCTGCATACATTGACTTTCTCGAAAAAGTCAAACAGGATACTTCATTGGTAATACTTGACTTTTCTTAAAAGTCAATGCATACTGACTTTCGGAAAAAGTCAACATCATGCATCAACTAGTAAATATTTTGACTTTACGAAAAAGTCAAACACCACACTGCATTATCATTTCCTTTTCAAGTTCTAAAACTAATATTTTTATAATCGATGCGTGTTAAGCAGTCAAGTCTAACGAGACTTAAAACGACTTAAACACAAATGCAATTAAGATCGAGGGAATATAGGGAATTCACGGGTCGTTAAGTCCCACGGAGGATGAATTGGTGTAATAAACACTTCAGATGATAGAATGATCACTAAGGATAGCGATCGATGGGTTTTGGATGGAAAATTATACCTAAAGAGAAAATCTACAAATTAAAGCGACTTAAATGCAAATTAAAAGAAATAAAAGATAAAATCTATTAAATAAACGCTATCACTATTTTTAAAGGCGATGAACGTTTAAAACCTAAAACTTAAAACTTACGTTTAAAATAAAATTACGCTACGTACAAAATAAAATGTAAGTTTTAAAGAAATAAAGGCCTATAAATATGAAAATTATATTTTACAATCCTAATAATAAAAGAAAATTTTAGAAAAGAAAATTATTTTACAACTATTTATTTAATTATTATTAATTAAAACTATTTATTAAGTATTTAAAATGCACTAAAATACAAGAAAATACAAGATTAACCTAGAAAAATGAAATTATAACTTAGAAAAGTCTAAAATATGATAAAACTTATTTTAACACTAAAAATATATTTTTAAGACTTATTATGTATTTATTATTAATTTAAAACTATTTAAAACTAATTAAAATGCTAAAAAAATACTTTTTAAACTAAGAAAATTATGGAAAAATACTTTTTATTACTTTTATATTTATCTTAACCTAATAAAATTGAAAAATAATTTTTTGGACTTTTATAATTTATTTGTATTAAAAGCTATTTAAAATGCCTAAAACTGCTTTTTAATTAAGAAAAATAGCAAACAGTTATGAAAAATTATGAAAATTTCAGGAAAAGTCTATTTTAATATGTAGAATCTAGGAAAATAGAAAAACATGGGCTTGTGTGGAGAAATATGCAATCTGCAGCTACAGCGCTTATTAATAAGACTGAAAAAGCCAATTGATAACCAAAGACCACCAAACTGATAAGGAAGCTATAATAAGTTAAAAGAACTAAAATGGAACAGGTTTCAACAAGTCCTAACCCACAGAATCACAAGCTCAACAGATTTGATGTTTGAGATTAATGAGCAAAACAGAATTTGAGGGGTTACTTTAAACTTATACACAGACTACCAAATAAGCTAGAACTAAAAAGAAATTATTGGAACTTGTATTAGACCTGGTTTACTACCTAGAAACAAAAGATGAGATCAAAACAAGCTAAAATGAGCTTTTGAGAAGCTTTTTCAAAACCTGAGAAACCACTGAGTTAAACTCAGTTAATACTGACTTACTTGGGACAAAATGATAAGCACTTGCAGGCTTATCAAATAAGCTGCAAATGGAAATTTAAAACTTGGAACTTAAAGAGGACCAGGTTAACTATCCAAAGAAACAAAAATCACAGGTTATGGTCAACTAATAAGCTCTATAGGAGCTTATGATTTAACTAGTAAAGCGATGCAGAGGCAAGTTTTGACTTTTTGATTGAAATGAAAGGTTGACTAAACTGAACTTGGATCTTGATTTGTTAATTGATATTGATGATATGTGATTAAATGAAACTAAATTAGGCTATGCTACTGAATTCCAAACATGAAACAAGGTTTTGATTTCTAAAACTTTTAACAGATAAGCATAATAAGACAGTTATAAGTGATTTTGACTTTTAGGCTAATAAGGACTTGTTTTTATTACTTGTATGAGTTATTAGAACCTAGTGAGACATGAGACAAGCAAAAGCAAAGGATTGCATAACCTTTTACATGTGGTGAACAAATCCAAACACCCTTTTCTTTCTTGTCTTGGTGAGTTTTCAAAACAAATCACGATTGAGACCAAGATCTTGATTAAAAACCTTATGATATCATTAAATGGAACTAATGAAGCATTAACTAACAACAATAACAACATACAATTAACAATTTAAGCTGAAGCTATTTTAACTGTCTAAAATGAGATTTTTAATAACTACTGATTTAAAAGAACAACCTATCTATTTTATTGATTAGTTGTGACTAAATATGACCAATAAACATAAACAAACAGGAATTTAAGTTAAAGAACAACTCTAATATTGAAATGCCAAAATGATCAAACTGCTTACAAATGAGATTTCAAGTAAAAGCTGAGAACCAAGGACTGTAACCAATTCCTATATGCTCTCCACGAGCTCTAAACCAAGGCAATCCAAAAGCTACCTTGCTCCAAACTTCTGATCACAATCACCATGGATTTTATTTTTCTTTATTTTCTTGATATTTTTGTGAATTTTGGTTTTGGCTACTAATCTTGCTTTTAAGGTATCTAAAGCTTAAATAAGCTTTATAAGGAGCTTATATGTGTACGAGTCCAAACTAACCACTTGCTAACAACATTTCAACATTTTGAGATTTCTTTGAAATTTGAAAATTCACAAACCGAGATTAGAACTTTAATCTTGAAATTGATTATTGAAAAGTTTCAACATACACCGAGAATACTTAATAAAGTGCTTGAGAGCTAAGAAATACACTGGAAGTAGAAAATTAACTAAAACGACATAAGCTTAAATAAAAATTACTCTAACTCCTTCTTCATTGCTTCTTTCTCTGTCTTTATAGACTTGAAATATCTCTTGTCGACCTCTGAGATAATCCCATCACATCCTGACCATTGGATTGAGCCAGATAATCATTTTTGCCATTTGTCGAATTTGGCGCCATTTTTCAATGAGCAGGTTTTTCACATTAATTGGGTTTGGTTTGGTGTGGAGGTGGAGGGGGGAGGTACTCAAGTGGGGATGGTGAGGTGTAAAGGTGAAAACCAGTGGTTAAAACCACTGGTTTTGGCTAAAACAGCTTTGGTGAAGAAGGTCTACAGTAGAGGCGGTTTAACTGAATTTAAATTTTGGACCGGGTCAAAGTATTTGGGCTTGGATTGGGCTTAGTTATAAAATAGGATCCGTTTGGTTTGTATTAACAACAAGGACCAATCATGTAATTCTCTGAAAGTTGAGGGCTGATCTTGAACATTTTCCAAAGCTCTCACAAGGGTAAAACCTGCCAAGTAAGAATAGTACAAGGACCATTGTTGATAATTTCCACTTTTGTAAATCCAGGGACCAAAACTGCCAATTTAGTAACTATAAGGACCAAACTTGTAATTTTCTCCAAAGTTTTATCATAAGGACCATTTTTGTCATTTATAAATAGAACAAGGTTAAAAGTTGATAATTTTCACTTTTTAAATTAACCAAGGACTATTTTTGACAATTTTCAAAGTTAAAGGACTAAAGTTGTCAATTTGTGATTTTAAACTTGGAAAGGTTTATTTTGACAACTTTTGAATCTCAAGGACCTAAAATGATATTTTACAAGTTTTGAATTACAGGGACCGATTTTGACAACTTTTGTAACTTGGGGACTAAAGCGCCAATTATGCAAACTTGATCGTTTTCATCGATTTTGATGTTTTGCATTTAAAACATATAAAACACTTGTTTGTGATATTTTTATCATTTGATGTGTTTACGAGTGTTTCGGATGTTTTGGCATTCTAACGATATAAAAATGATGAGTATTTAGACACTCATCAATAACTCTTGCACAAACTTTGTATCTTTTATAAAAATAAAATTTATATTTTGTCCTCAACAAAAAGGGGGAGATTGTTAATACAAATATCGTCATTAAACGTTATTTATATTTTTGATCTTTACCTAAGTTTTGTTAACGACAAAAGTAAATTTAATTTATAAAAGCTTAAAGATTGTCAAGTTTAATAGATATTAAAACAAGCTTTTTCAAATAATATCTTCATCATTTAAGCATTTACATTGTGACTAATCATATCTCAATATGAGTCTAATCATTATGTATGATAGTAGTTTTTAGAATGTGTTAGGTTCTTAAAACCAAACACTACTTAAGTACTTGCATATTTCTAAAAATAGAAATACAACATATGACATCATGTGATGCATCATGGAAATCATTGGAAGATTTCATTAGATATTTTGTGTGGATTTGTACTCTTCATATCTTGCACAATCTTACATAGATATAGTTGACTTTGGCAAGATTTTGATATCTTGGATGTCAGACCTGGCGGTACCAAAATGGTACACGGGCGGAACCCTTTTAAGGGTTTCGTGGTCCGTGGACGCTCCTGTCCATATTGGCTATAAATAGCAATGCCAAACCAAGTAGTTTTTCATCCCTTTCTATTATACTCTTATACATATCTTCTCTCTAACCTTTCTAACTCAGTTTCATATCATATTAGTGATCTCTTTTGTAGCAAAGAAGATCGAGTCACATTCAAGCTTCAAACGAGAAGTTGGAAGTCTTGTATGTTTAAGTGTTGTATGATCTTGTGTTGATCCATACTTCATTGTTGTATTAAACCATCATAATCTTGTGAGTGTGAGTGGTTAGTATTTTAGTCCTCAAAATACATTGTGTGTGGGAGTGGTTGTACCCTTGGAAAGAACTCGACATCTAGCTTAGTGTCGGAAATAGTGTAAGCAAAGTTTAAAGGTTTTCTCCATGATGAAAGGAGCTTGTTGACTAGTGAAGTTAAACTCTCGAGTGTGAGACTCGGGAGTGGAGTAGGGCAAGGAAAAGAGTCCTTGTAGACCGAACCACTATAAACAACTTGTTGTGGTTTGATCATTTCTTTCCTTATTTACTCTTTACATATTGCTTGCATATTTCATTAACATATCTAAGATCAATATCAATTGATCTTTCAATAAGTTTCAAAACAAAGTTTTTAATTGGTAAACTATTCAACCCCCCTTCTAGTTTTCTACAGAATTGAATGTGAAAAGGGTGAAAAGAAATAGCCCTCCAATCATTCAACCGTAGGGCAGAAACCGGGTTCAATACATATCTTCTTGGTGGTTACTAAGGTAACACCGTATTGAAGACAAGATGTCATGGACCCGTGGACGCCTTTTCTACATCTTCCCAAGCTACTCAAGTTCCTCTTAAAAGGACTTGTTTCATTCTCACGGGAACCTACATTATCTATCGACTTTCTCTTAGAGATTGTTGATATTGAAGAAGGAGACCTCTCCCAGTCTCCGACTAGGAACCAAATGTGCACTATTGAGTCTAGAGCCACAAGATCATCAATAAATCTCATTAGGACACAAAATTAATGAAGACTTCTTGTTTCACACAATGTGGAAAGTAAGATTATATCTTAAGAGTCCTACGCATTATCCTTGTGGTATTGCCAGAATATCTGAGTGATATGTAAAATACTCACAATGAAGATGAAAATCCTTCTAGAGCCAACATCAAACAAGCTTTTGGTAGGTAACATATGAGATCTATCCAATAGATCAAACTTGTGACAACTGGATAGAAACGATGGGGAGATTCAATATTGAATCAACCTTGGTCCAGGAAATAGATTGACGGATACATTTGAAAAACCGGTCGTTGTGATTAAAATTCTTTTCTCTAGCACATCGACTGTATATTAATATTTATAAAAGGTGTTTATGATTGATAATTGATTTTCCTTAAAACCTTCGTTGTATTGCAAAACACTTTATATTGAAGCGATTACGATTGTTTTTCAAATCTTTTCATCAATCGATGTATCTCGATTATTTGGTTCACTCACTCCGTGTTGTCTTCTTTGAGGCGTTCGGTTTGAGAATAGCTTGAACAAGCTGTGAAACCCTGTCGAGGAGATTCTTGGAATCATACACGATCACGAGCGATGCTTGTCTCGATCAGCGGGAATCGTGGGCGTGTACCTCAATTCAACGAAAGTGATCAAAGACGCTTCGTGCGCTTTATTGCTAATCGTTGTATGCGGTACACCCGACGTTTGCGGTGATCGAATTGAGAGGTCAATCCATAGCCGCATGCTCACACAACACATTCATTTCCAAAGAAATCATGATGTGTGCATCAACGACTCTGATATTTACACTCCATGCTTCTGCTACGCTACTGCAAATATCATGAATCAACTAAAGCTTCCGCAACTCTGATGAGAAGAAATCATGATCCAAAATGTGAGCATGTCGGTCCATAAGTCACTACCTCACATGTTGGCAATCCCACAATCGGTCAATGTAGAGATGTAATGATGATGATGATCTCAAAGTATGCTCCTAATTAGGGGTATTCACGGGCGGTTCGGCTCGGTTCGGTTAGAATTTTAACTATCCATCGCGGGCGGTAGTTCATTTTACTATCCGAAACCGAATCAGTACTAAGCGGGTAACCGGACATCGGTACCGAAATGAGCGATTACCATGGTTGGTCCTGATTAACCATTTTAAAAATTAATCAAATTGAATCGGATGAACAATAACATAAATTAGAACGTAATATGTCAATTGTAGTAAAATTAAATAACATTGAAAAGATTTAAGTCATAAAAATGTTGTTTCGTCGCAATAAAATCATTCAAATTATCATATATAACAAAATAATTAATATTATTTATTTGACGTTGATAAGTACGATCACTTTAATCATATGTAATCCATGGACGTTAGTAAATGATCACATTAGGTAAGTAAAAATCGTTATCGATAAAAGTAATGCAATAAGATAGTTAATACTTGTATATTTTAAGAATGGTTTGTTGAACCCTACAAGTATATTATAAGCGGTTCGGTTCGGGTAACCGTGGATAACTAAAGTAAAACCGAAACCGAACCATGATAAGCGGGTTTTTCGGTTTCGGTTTTCTCGGTTTCGGTTTCTTGATTATCGGTTTTGCGGTTTCGGATTGAGCGGATCGGCTCGGTTCGTCGGTTTCTCGGATTTTTGAACACCCTACTCTAATCACATATCAATGAACCACTCCAAGTCAAGGAATCACTACTATTGCATGATGTTTAAGTTCTTTGGAGATATGAAGTCTCTGAGCTCGATCATCAATGATTAAAGTTTAATTGCTAGGGCGTTTTCCAATGTAATTATTGGGGTGACCTCCTGGGGGAGATTGTTAGGATTTAGAAAATCCATGATGAAGTGTCGGTCACCCCAACATATGTTCAACATATTATAGCTCGTGAGCGTGTTAGTATATTAGTTAGATTAGCGATGAGTGTAAGTAACACCGTGGAAGAAGGACGGTCTTTACCCATTGTATGCTCGATCCACACCCGAGGAGGCGTAGTCATTTGTATAAATAGCCCTCTCCCACAAGAGAGAGGTTGGATGTTCATTGAGTAATCTAACATTCCATTTGTTTTATCTCTCTTGAACTCTCCACTTTCTCTCTCTAAAACCATATATTCATACGCCCCATATTTGTCATGGTTTGATGTGTTTATGAAATCCAATATGTACACACTTCTTCTCAAACCAATAATTAATTGACACATCTATTAGGCATACAATTAGTCACACATTTTAGGCCGCCCAATCATTTTTCATACGAGAGTTGTTGGCTATTTTTATTTCTTTCAATTAGTTCTTCATTTTCTAAAGTGTTGTCAATCTCATCTCGATCCTCAATTTAGTTCTTTAAAGCTTCATCTGTGAAAAAAAATCCACTGTTCATTTTTACCATACGCTAGTCGACCATAATATGAATTTTAGTTATTTCTACAATTTGCATCATGAAATTCCATAACTACATATGCGACCATGGTCAAAAGCCATTAAACACAATTCTACAAGCACCCAATTAGGTATCACGACCTCCTCTAGAAAACCAAAATTGAACATATAAGGAAATACCAAAACAAATACATATAATCTAAAATTGTACTTTTAGTGGAGACCTTTTATAGATAAACTATTCAATTTACAACAGAGTGAATGTGGCAAGGAGCGGCCAAACAGCTAAGGCTTATGTTTTGCAATCATAAAAAGACTAAAAAAGATAGCTCATGTGTTAGAATAGTGATAAGGATTTAAAAGGTACACTTTTCAGGGGTCATTTAAGCCCTTAATTGATCACTTTTGTATCCGTTACTACTTAATTTCGTTCCTTTCCACTTTTTAGGTCTCTTGAAGGCAAATTCTTTGGAATGACACTTATTCGGACGAAAAGGCGAATATATGAAGAAAATGGCCAAAGTCAAGAATCGAGACACTCAGTGCTTTGGAATTGAAGGGACGGCGTCAACATCGCTTACTGCCGCCGTCGACACATCTTGAGACGACTCAAGAGCCAAATTGCTAATTTACAAGTGGCGGCATCGGGTTTAAAGCAGTGGGCGTAACAACTCGAATGCCAAGATTTGGATCCGCACGCGTCATAGGTTGAAGCCGACGCCGTCCACGAGCATAAGGTGGCGGTCGAAGAGTTGACGTGGCCAAGCGAAACCCTAATGGCGGTGACCAGCGGCATCACAATTAAAGAGTGGCCGTCGCATTTTGTAACACTATATATAGAATCCGAATTTTTCGGTTTTAGCGAGGTAGTTTTGTGGAGTAAAACCTAAACCGAACCAAGGATGTCTTGGGCGATATCTTAGGGTTCCATACCTATTTTACAACAAGATAAGTGTTTTACTTCATTGATTCAATCATGTCTTCAATTGTTTGTGTGTATGCTTGCATGTTCTCCATGTCCGGCTAATTTACTTGTGTGTTTGCTTAGATAATATGAAATCTAGTTATTGAATATTGATTGGTTGTCTCTTATCTTAATTATGATTGACCTAGTATTGCGATAGGTCATTCGTTGTGTTATTAATGCTTGATTAGTCTTTGTTGAACCTTAGCTTATAGTTACTAGTGGAATTGTAGGCTAAATATCCAAAGATAACCTTAAGTGTTAAGTTTATGAATCCTAGAGATTTCGTAGTCATTAACCTTAGGTAGCTTCAAAGAGTTAGGGATAACGCATACCCTACGACCTTAGAAACACAACGCGTTAAGAATAAGGACGTGGCATTCAACCATCAATAGGAGATAACTAGGGAGTAATAACATCTAAGTAAACACATTTTTAATCATCATAAGAGCACACAACAATAGACATAGACTATACTCACCTTAGCTTAGTTAATTAGATAATTAGATAAGTAGAGTAATCGGAAGAAATACCAACCCCCAAATCCAAACCCCAAGATTCGTACCTTTCCATTTTCTAAAAAACATAAAAGATAAAAATAATCTTCCTCAACCCCAACCTTAGCGTAGTAATTTATCACTAGCATTCCTATTCCCCAGAGAGCGATATCAATTCCGAGGCTTACCCTAGTACTACACTACAACGATTAGGTTCACCGCCTAGGGTGTTGAAAAACTTGCTCGACGAAAGGAAGTTCCTTTGACCCCGAGCAGCGTTGACGCGTATCAAATCGGAAAGAGATACATTATAATAGTTTGTTAATACAAATAAACCGTAAAAACGTTTATTACTATTTAGCGATCTCTTTGTGTTTTGTTGATAACAAATATAATGTTATCATAAGTAAAATTATTAGGATACATGTTATTTTTGTAAAGCATCTTCATATAGTCATTTAATACAAATTGTTGTAATGATTCATTTGTTGTAATAGTTTATTAGGAAGGGTAAAAACTACAACCCATGACCCATACCCATGGAGCATATCCATAACTCATGGAGTTAACCCATACCCATTTTCTAGATGCATTGCATCTATTAGATACATTGTATCTATTTAGATACCCATGGTCCATAATCTAGGACCCATGACCCATGACCCATGACCCATAACCCAAAAACCCATGGGCAAACAGGAGCGTCTCACGGATCCCTCAAGTTACACTAGACGGATCCCTCAAGCAAGGGATCCGTGCAACATTGGCAAGAATTTTCCTATAAATAGAGAGCTATTTCTTCATTTTTACTCACCCCTCTTCTTACAAACTCTTTCATATATTCTTACACTCTTCTAACAAAAGATCACTTGATCTATAGAGTAGTTCTTATTTCTTTTATTGTGATTCTCATATAGGTCCTTCTAAGGCGAGATCACGAGCATTCTAAGTCATCCAAGCAAGGCGTCCTTGATTGATTTGTTCTACCACAAGATTTACATGGCGAAGATCTTGTATTTCATATTCACATATTTGTTGTGTTATAGTAGTGTTGGTTTGGTCCTCAGTGTTACGGACTCGGTATTTAGCTTTGTCTGGGAAAAGTGTAAGCAACGTTGTGAAGGATTCTCCGCCAAGTTGCGGGAGTTTGTTGACATAGTGCTTGAACTCTCGAGTAGGTTACTCGAGGGTGGAGTAGGCGGAAGGTGTCCTTGTAGCTAACCACTATAAATTGGTTGTGTCATTTCTATCCTTTACTTTACTTGCTTTCTTTACTTGCATTACTCTTAGATCTATACTTTCTCTTCATCCATACGATTTCACATAACATCGAATCTAAAGTTTTTGAAACTAACTTAAAATCAGCAAAACTATTCAACCCCCTTCTAGTTTTTCACAAAGTTAATATTTTTTCAAGGGTTTGTTATTTTTAGTCCTAAGGGTCAAGTTTAAAAAAAAAATTGCAATATAAGGTATTATATTTAGTTGATTGGGAGTAGTTAAATTCAAATATTAAGCGGTTATTCAAAAAATAAAAACAATTTATGCATGTCAAAATTATAGCTTTTAAAACATAGAAAACTACGCTAAACAAGATTTATTTATTACTATTATTAATATTTTTTTAATTTTATTTATTTATTTTTTAAAACAATTGATTGGTCAAAAACTCTATTGAAAGTGCTTTATTTCACAAGCAAAAGAACCGTCTTAAAAAACCACAAAAATTACCCAGTGCTAAGAATACCAGCTTTTAAAAGTGGAATCCACGAGTTTGAATTTAATGGGTAGAAAATTAATCCTCTTGTGGCTACAGAGGTTCACATGCGCCGACTTCGAACTATCTAAAAGGATAGTCGTCTTGAAACTAATCGGCTCGCAATTAGGGTTGTGTCGAGTAAGAGCTAAGCCCGAGCTCAGCGAGGCTCGAGCTCGGCTCGAAAAATAAAAGCTTGCTCGAGCTCGGCTCGATTGCTCGTCAAGCTTTAACCATCCAACTTGAACTCATTCGAGTAGGATTCAAGCAAAGCTTGAGCTTAGCTTGAAAAGCTCGAATTATATATATGAAAGCTCGAATATGTGGCAACCGATATTTGCGGTGAATCGAGCTCGAACAAAATAGCGGATACACTATTCAATGTCGAACAAATTGCAAATTGCAATGCCACAATATATATATATATATATATATATATATATATATATATATATATATATATATATATATATATATATATATATATATATATATATATATAGTCTTCACACATAAATTGTACATGATCTCGAATCACAAAGCCGGAAGAGAAATATTTAATCGTTTGAAAACCAAATAAAATTCTGATAACAACATTAGGGCTTAGGGTTTAAAGGATACGTCTAGAATATAATATTTTATCTTTTATGGAGTTAGTCTTTATAATTAGGTTAATACTCAAATTAGGCCTTATTTACATATTTAAAAATAATATTAAAATATATATATACTAAATCTCGAAAAACTCGATAACCGCTCGAGCTTAGCTATCAAAAGCTCGAACTCGACTCATTATATGTTTCGAGCCAGTTTATTGGACTTGAGCTCGATCATGAGCTTGATAAAAGCTTGACTCGATCAAGTCAAGCTCGAGTCACGTGATAAAGTTTGCCTCGTTTACACCCATACTCGCAATGTCGGGTCGAAAACATATACAAATAAAAAGATATATCAAAAGAAAATCCTAACACCCACCACAAGAAAGCCAGAAGTAAAACAATCCACTTGTGACTTTGCTGCTCAAACTGAAACTCAATCTTCACTCGCTATTTATCATCTCCACACCACCGTACAACCACCACTAATGACGTCACTCTCACCCCCATCTTTCACAACCTCCGACCACCCTCACAGACTCACCTACTTCCATAACCCTAAACTCACCAAACTCAACCACTACCACCACAAATCATCATCATCATCATCACTCAATTCGTCGAATCTTCTCTCTCACTCTAAACCTAGGGTTTCAAATTCATCGATTATATGTCATTCTCACTCCAGTAAAACCAACGGCAACGGTGATGATGACGTAAGCGGATGGGATAAGGGGATTAGAGTTGTGGTTAAGTGGTTTGATGAGTGTATTAATGGATTTAGGAATAATAATAGTAGTAGTTATGATGATGATGATGACGTGGCGATTGAGGATGGTGACGTGGAAAAGGGTGGTGAGTGGGATTGGGAGAGATGGAAGAAGCATTTTGTCGAGGTTGATCAACAGGAGAAGATTGTTTCCATCTTGCAGGTATCGTGTTTCGGCGCATTTGGCCACGCTCCATGAAGTAGCATTTAGGAGATGTTTTACGCATTATGAATATAACTATAGCTACGTTATCAAACGTTTTTATATATAAAAAACAGCTACGGCTTACAACTACTACTTACGGCTAACTTTTTAGCTTTTTTTATTAGCTCATAAGTTTTGATCATCTAAGCTCCCCTGTGGTATCGTTAACATGCTTATTCAGTTTTGATAGACTAGTTGGATATAGTAGACTGTTAACGAGTATCTGGTTATTTGAGTGGTGAAATAAGCAAACTGTTTAAATAGGTCGGATGCCAAACGGTTAAATAGTGCTATTGTTAATCTGATTGTTGTGTTTTGTTACTGTAGAAGCAAGTTTAGCGCTATCTATTGCATTGCATTATGTTACAATCTGATTATTTGATTCTCTAGAAAGCACTCCTACTAGTAAACACTCCACGGTATCTGTACACGTTTTTGGTTGCTTTTTGAGTTTTGATACAGTGGATACACGGTTTTGTGAGTGATTAGGAACTCAGGATTGCTTATCTGAATTGCTTTTATGGTGATTAGTGAAGGTAATTAGCAGTTTCAATTAAGCAGTTTGATGTTGTTTATTTTAATAAGCAATAAGCAGTTTAGATCCAGGAATCCTAAACGTTCCCTAAATCCAAACTTCCATTTAAAGAATTTCTTTGAGTGGTAAACGCAGATTTAGGGTTTAGTACTAGTTGAAACTTGAAAGCATTATATACTGAGGTTTAGGGTTTGGTACATTGATTATTTCAAGATTTGTTATATGAAGAGGGACCAGTAATTATGCAAATGCTTTGGGTTTATAAGGTTCCCCTAATTTAGTTGAGGAATATTTAAGACATTGTTTTATAGTCAAACGATTGCTTAGATGTGTATGAAGTAGAAATAATAGATTTTAACACTTTATGCTATGGATGTAGTGTAAGGGTTGAAGGTTAAATGTTGTACTTGGAAAGTAGCCTGCAGGTAGTTGCAACTAAGCTTTAGAGATTAAGATACGATTATCACGTACTTGATATAGTCTCATATTGTTGTTCTGTATTGGAATATAGAGCATGTCTTCATGTGTTCAACACTATTTCTTGTAGAAGCAAGTTCAACACTATTTTTTTGTGTTGTGCTTTGCTGCAGATAATTATATGTTTTTGATTATTTAAAAAACTATAAGTAGTTCTAGTTAGGAATCCTATTTTTTAAAACTTGGAATCCTATTATTACACACTCCTATAATGATTACCGTATCCATTGTCGTTTGGGATTTTCTTATCCAAATTTCTTATCCGACTAGCAGTACTGAATTATCAGCTTGAATAGTACTTATTAAAAAAGCAATGAGCAGATAAGCAGTTTATATTGAGCAATCTTAACAAATTTCTACATCCAAATCTCCATTGAACAAATTTTGTTGAGTGGTAAACGGAGGTTTAGGATTTAATGCAAGTTGAAAACATATACCAAGGTTTTGGGTTTAGTACATTCATTATTTCAGTATATATGAAGAGTGACAAATTATAATGCAAATGCTTTGGGTTCATAAGGTTCTCCCATTTAGTTGAGGAATATTTAAGACATTTGTTTTGTAGTTAAACGATTTCTTAGATGTGTTTTAAGTAGACATAGTAGGATCTAACACTTTTCATGGTATGGATGTAGTAACGGTTGAAGGTTAAATTAACCTGGAAAGTTGCCTGCATGCAGTTGCTACTAGCCTTTTAGAGATAAAGACATGATCATCACATACTTTGATATGAATATATGATTCCAAATTTACCTATGTATTGGAACTTAGAGCATGTCTTGATGCTTGCTGGGTGTAATTTTGATTTGGATCTAGTTACTTGGTGTTCATGTAGGCTGTTTTGGTACAAGCGTTACCAGATTATTCCAGTAATGAATTTATTACCTTTCGCTGAGGTAAAATTTGTACACATATGTTGTTGCAGTCACAACTAAACCGTGCTGTTGTCAGAGAGGACTATGAAGATGCTGCTAGGATTAAGGTGGCAATAGCAGCAGCTGCTACTAATGACACTGTTGGCAGAGTGATGGCTCAATTGAATGTAAGAGAATGATGTTTTTTTATCTATTATAGTTGAGAACACATTTACAAATTTAATCTCTGTAACCTTGTTGATGTTGCAGAAAGCCATAAAGGAAGAGCGTTACAACGATGCGTCATTCATACGAGATTACGCTAGTGCAGGTTTGGTGAGTTGCTACAGCAATTATTTGCTGCTTTATTAGTATAATAGTTATGTATAATTGTCTGAAGGCAATATTTTCTTATGCATGCTTAATTTATTTATGTGATTAGGTGGGTTGGTGGGCTGGATTTTCAGATGATAGCAAGGACCCGTATGGTCGGATAATTCGTATAAGTGCAGAACATGGAAGATACCTCGCAAAAAGTTATAGTCCCAGGTAGAGTAGCTACTTTCCACGACATATTTAGATAGACTTAATACAAACATAGACTTAAAGAACATAATTTGATAGGCCCACTCTTCAAGTAACTTAAATGGTTCCTGTAATAAAAAGACGTAAAAACCCCAAATGGTAATTACAGTTAACAAAAAATGTCACAGTATAAATCATGAGCTGTTTTCGAATGAAACAGAAGTGGGTACTGGGTAGTACTAAAATCATGAGCTCTTCTAGTATCCAGAGCTAGTTTTGAATTGCTTAATTGATTAGCTGAAATTGTCCACAGTTAAACCTTTGTCTTTTAAGCGGCCTTTTTTTTTTTTTCCAATAAACATCTTCTATATTTGTTAAAGTTAGAAGAATAATGAAAGCTCTTAAACTCCAAGAAGCTGCATGTGAAACATACTCATAGATAGAATACAACCTCTTGAGTGAAACAAGACTCATAATTCAGTACCACTTCATTATAATTAACTGCTTGAGTTATGTAGAGGAGTTTCAATAACATGAATTATTCTAATTTAATGTTTGATCATCTCTGGTAAAAAGTCTTTGTTAAAGCTTAGCCATTGTCTTTGCATTTCAGGCAGCTTGCTAAGGCTGCAGATGGCGCCCCTTTGTTTGAGCTATTTATAACAATGAACGAGAAAGGAGAATACAAACAACAGGTTAGCTTTCTTTATATGTCCCACACTCTCAGATTCTGTTATCTTTTGTTTCCCTTTACTTAGTTTACTATGGTATTTAATTTACGTGCTCAGGCTGTATACTTGAAACGGGGTGAAGGTGGTCAAGATTTCCCAATTATTTCATCCAAGTCATCAGGTCTTATCAGCAGCGTGGGTCCCCTGGACTCCATGGGAAATAAAAGTGATCTATTTATAGAAGATAAAGAAGATACAGATGATGGTGATGATATAGCTGAGGAATCTGGTTTTGGAAATATCCTGCGAGATATGATTCCCGGTGCAAAGGATGTGAAAATTAAGGTTATGAATGTGACATCACCGGGAAAACTCGACAGGGATTTAATATCCAAGCTGGTTGAACAAATTATGGAGGAAGATGAAGCTGAAGATGATGAAGAAGAAGATGAAGATGATGATGCTGAAGAAGAAGAGGATGATACAGATGAAGTCAAAGATGAAACTGATGTAGAGCAATATGATATTGACATTGATATCGATACTGGTAATACAATGATTGATGGTGAAGCTAATAGTCAAATTGCAGTTAAGGTGGTAGTTGGTGGTTTGGTACAAAAGGTTTCCAATGACATATCTCATGAAGATTTAATACGAGTGCCAGCTAAGCTAGAAAAGAAAACCCGGTCTTCATTCACTTTCTCTATAGAAAAAGAAAAGCAACAACTTTCTTCAGACAATGAACAATCTTTAAGGCAAAACGATGTTAATGTCAAAGGGATTCGTAGCATAGATAGTGTAATGCTTGATCTTGCTAAACATATTGGAAAAGGAAAGATACCCATGAAGGTACACCATTTTCTCGTTGTATAAAAGATGAATTGATTGTTTAGACTACTTCTATAAAATTAAGTTTTTTTTCCTTTTTTATTCTTCTCTGTTTAGGTTCTTAAAGATGTGAACCAGCTGATAAATCTGAGCCTTAGTCAGGCTCAAAATCGCCAGCCTTTATCAGGATCTACAACATTCAACAGAATCGAACTTCCATCGACTCGAGATCCTTTAAATGGTGAATTCAATAACTGAAAACTTTTACTGTTTGGCTTTCAAAATCTGATTGAGTTGGAATTCAAGATTCCGTTTCCTTGTTTGTTTGGTTGCAACAATGGTAAAGCATTCTCAAATGTTTCTGGGAACCAATAATAAATGGTCATTCTAATACTTTTTGGGAATAAATCGACAGAGGGCAATTCTGTTATTTTTCATTGTTCTCATTTTTTTTCATTATGTTCCTTGCCAGGCAAATGCATGAAGATTTTAATTCTTTTTCATATATTCCATCCTTTTAAAAATATTTTGCAAACCAAACGCTCCCTAAATTAGGCACTAACCGATCCCTTGCACTGTGACAGGACTATATGTTGGTGCACATGGGATATATACTTCTGAGGTTATACAATTAAAACGTAAATTTGGCCAATGGCAAAAGGATGTTGGCATGAAGGAGTTCTCAAATGTTGAGTTTTATGAGTATGTAGAAGCAGTTAAGATTACAGGGGATCCTTATGTTCCAGCTGGTCAGGTAAATGCTGCACATTATTTTACTTCTCCCTATTTAAGAATCATTTATACCACTCTTTGCAACTTGTTTTTGAAAATTTTGGGACTCTACTTTGCTCTGTTTTTCTTTTTACAGGTTGCATTTCGTGCAAAAATTGGAACCAAGTATCAGCTTCCTCATAGAGGCATCATCCCAGAAGAATTTGGAGTGGCAAGTCTTCAACTATTATTTTATTTAATTTTATTTTCTTGCTGAGTTATATTTTCTGAGATCTTTTTGGACATTCAGATTGCTCGATATCGAGGACAAGGAAGGCTTGCAGACCCAGGATTTAAAAATCCTCGATGGGTGGATGGTGAACTTGTTATTCTTGATGGAAAGGTTTACACTTTTTTTTATTGTCTAAATTTAATATAGTTAGAACTTGAATTAAATTTAAGCTGGGTTCTTGTTCATAAATGATTACGGATTCCATAATCCTACTTTTTTTGGTCTTTTGTAGTACATTAATGGAGGTCCTGTTGTTGGATTTGTATACTGGGCTCCTGAATCTCATTTCTTGGTATTCTTCAATCAGCTTAAGTTGCAGTAGTAGACGCTCTTTGTACATGAAGTTTCACAAATCTTTTTTCTTGCTGATTCAGTTTTATTAGGTAAAATCTCCATCCATCCCACGCTCAACACATATGTTTACAGTACCTAAAATTCTTAATACATAACATAAATTTAAATTATAAACTAGATATAGGTTCATCTCTTGTCAATATATTTATTAAGATTTAGCTAGTATATGCATTTTTCTATTCCATCAAAACTTATTGCGGTTTTTTTCCCATTGTTTTCTAGTGTCTTGGGAGTACTGAGTGTGGAGCAGGGAAGTCTATACCTATTAGCTTTTAAACTGCATAGTCTTTCATCACTCAGCTGACAAATGTAAATTATGAGCGATTTGATGCATTAGTACACTGAAATATAAGTAAGATAATCTTGAGGTAGATTAAACTTTGGCACTGGAAATATGTTATCCAGGTTAAGTTAATAGCTGTGTTGCTCTTTTTCCCTTACGGTTTCCATTGCTGTGAAGAGATTTCACTCTTGTTTTTGAAGTAAACCCCAGTTGCTTGAATTGATATGATCTTCCTGGAAGGTTTTCATTTTTATCCAGGCAATTAGGCAAGTAAGTACTGTAACTCAAAGTTTTCAACCTCTCAAATTTCCTTATTTGCTAATGTGTAGTTCTTTATGTGTATTTCTTGAGATTCTACAGGGCTTGAATTTGCTGCTTCATAGCTTTATTTCCTGTGTTTTAATTAAAATAAACTTCTTGTCATTGTCGAGGTCACTTAAGTACAAAAATCTGTAAGATCAGTTTCCTTTTATCTGGGTAGAAAGGGAAATTTGTGGTTTAGACATATATTCAGATATCTTGTTAGGTAACGGCTATTGTGGTATCAGCATTATGTTCTTACGAGATTTTGGCAATAGCATCAGTGATTTATTATTTTATTATTTTTTTCATTTTTTTTTTTGGGAAAAGCAATAGCATCAGTGAATAACCTCAACAACAGCACTGAGTCAACATCATAAATTACTATCAGATAAGATTCTGCCCGTTTTCCGCTAAAATGCTTTGTAATGGTAAGATTTTGTTTGTAGTAAATTGAATTACGGTAGTCTGTAATTTATAGATTTTCTATAATCTGTTAGTTTTCAATATGTAAATGTACTAATATCTTTATAGTAATTGTTGACACAGAAACAAAGGTTGTACACAAGACTTTACAATCCACACAAACACTTGTGAGACTCACAAGAACAATGCACAAATGCAAGAAATATAGGTAACTATTCGAGACCATTTCTTGAATTGTTGAATCAAATTACATTACCCTATGGACTGAATAATAGTTTAAATAGGGAGATTTTGTGAATCGCTAAGTTTCCTTCGTTGCTAGTGACATCCTAAGTTTCCTACGCAATGGAAAAATGCCGTCGCTTTCCTTTAAGGATTAGGCGATTAGCTAACCATCGCGTTATGCATTTTGGTGATGAATCCTTGTGTGTGTCAGATTTTGTTGGAAACCAAGGGACACAACTAGAGCCTAGTTCATACTTTACAACTATGATTGCTAAAGTTTTTCTCTAGTAGTGGGTGTGGGCATACTGTAAGCAGAATCACAAATAGCCGTCTTATATGTTAACACAATTGCTGTTCTTGGAGGGAATACACGAGACGTCCGGGCATAGGTGGTTGAAATGACGCCCGGAACACCTGCCGACGTTTTTGGCTATTTACGTGACCACTATCGCAGGTGTTCCGGTTGTTCGGTGGTACCACCAGTGTTCTATCTTTTTGGATTCCTATTGTGGAACCACATTTGTGCCGACTATGGTACCGCTATTTGTGGTTTTGCCCGGCAGTATTCACACGTCCACTACCACAAGAGCTATTCTTTGTCCTTCACCACTATTACCACTTATAGCTGTGAACCAAAAGTAATAGACTCTATCTCGGTGACCTGGATTTCGAAAGATCTTACACAAGCTACAGTTTCTATGTGCAAAAGCATTGAAGGGGTCATTTGTTTCAATCGATTGAGCAATGGCCTCTAAGTTATGAGTTCTGATAGATGGTTTTGACTTATTGTGCCGCTGTCATGACACATGACTGCTATCACAATGACACAGGACTTATACGGACTCTCAATTGATTTGAATATCTGTGAGACATAACTTGGATGTTTCAACCACCACGTTCACTGTACCGCTAAGGTAATCTGATTCAATATTTCATGAAAGACAGGGTTCTTGCATTTGTGCTTTAGTTTTTGAACATGTGAATCTCGCAAGTTTTTCTTGTTTTTTAGTAAACTCTACAATTTTGTGAATTAATCTCTGTTTGTTATTCAACAATTACATGATATGCCTAACTATTATTCCTAAGCGATCAAAAGACCCTTTTTAGGAGTATCAATATAGATTTAGAGGATTAACTACTGAGTAAAGGAAGTGTCGTTAAGATATTTACTACACATAATCCTAATTCTTCTCCCCGAGTTACGTTATGTTTTAATCCTCTGTTTTTCCTAAATAAAAGGCTCTCTCTTTTCTTCTACCAAAATATGTATTTACATACGTTTGGCGAATTTGTTCTAAAAGATTAGTATAACTAATTCGAGCGTCTATGACAATCACTTTTGTTTTTTTCTTAATCGTTAAATACACTTTGCAGTGTCAGTGTCAGTTAGCTGTGTTTTAGCAATTGATAGTAACATGGGTGATTTATATCATAATAATAACTAGGAGTGATTTATATCATATAATAACCGATTCTCTTAGAATAACAACACCTTCAGTTGTACGTGATTTTTGGCCGATCATGGGTGATCGTTCCGATCTCACTTCTTCGCGCTTGTCCTTGCAACTTTCATTCAATGTTCTTAGTTGAATTGTAGGTGTTCCAACGATGTATATATACTCCATTCGATCAGGTTTTGGTTGTTTTTTAGGGTTTAAGTTATATCTTGTTCGAACAGTTTTAGGGTTTTGGGCTTGAGAGCCTATTCGGTTCGTTTATTGTTGTGATTTCGTCATCTACGTGTTGGTAGCGTGGTGGTTATGTGGTTTTCTAAGGTTGGTGGTTATGTGGTTACTTGGTTTTATCCTATTTCAAAGCAGTTTTAGGGTTACGTTCTCGAGACTCTACTTGGTTTGACTATTGCTATGATTTCTTGAAATCATTGTTGGTTTTTTGGTTACATGCTCACTCTTTCTATGGTGGTTGTACGTTTCCATTGTCCTTGGTCCTAGTGAGTGTTTCGATGGTGGTCCAAATGGGCTTACCAATAGTTCGTTGATCATACACCTTCGTGATCGTCATTGCAATGGTGATGTACAAGATATCACAAAACAATCTCTATCTACTAATCTTGTTGTTTTCGAGTTCGAGGAGGCTGAGGTAACGTTTAAACGTATAGGTATTGGTTACGTGGGGTTTGTTTCAAAACACATACTCTTCGTTCTAATTGTCGACATGGTAAGGGTTATGATTTTGTGCCACCTTCTGATTGTATTGATGGTGTTGTTAGGTTTGTGCTCTATGACCTTACCAAACTACAAGTTCCTTCTTCTTTGGAGCAGCTTGATCATGTTGGCGATTTGGTGCAAGACCAACATGGTGATTTTACTTTGGCTCTCTTTGATAGTTTGCTTTCAAAAGGGTTGCGCATTATCAAATCCATCCTTCCAAGTGTCGTTTGAGAAAAGTTTTTCTCAGGTCTTCAAAGGAGCTCTTCATAAAGTGATTTGCACACCTGCTGACATCTCTTGCTGGGTTAGTTTGCTAGTATTGCCTCTTTGTCTCTTTAAAACCTTTTGACCGCAGAGTAACATTGAATGTAAGTTTGCTATTAAGCATCAACGCCAGGAAGAGAGTATCGTCAATGCCATTCGATCTTGGAGTATGCCAGGTGGTGGTGGTTTGCAGCTTGTGAGGGAGACTTTCGTTGAATCTTCCCCTACTTTATCAGATGTTGATGAGGAAGAACTTGATTTGGGTGAGCGAAATATCAAGAAATGTGAGAGGAAGATTTGTGATGGCTATTATACTGCGGCATTCAGAGTTCTTTTCACTTCCGGTGTTGCTCCCTATAATGATGCTACTCTTAAGGACTAAAAAATAAGCACCCATTCAAGCGTGCTCCCTTTTGCCACACATACCTATTGATCAGCATCACCTTATTGCAATTCCAACTATTGTTTTAGACATGATTAAGAGTTTCTTGTCGCACGTCTTGTGGACGGGATAGGTTACGTGCTTAACACCATATTTATTGCTTGAGTGGAGTTGTTGTTGCTACTTCTGATGAGTTAGTCTCCTCTATCACCCAAATGTGAATCTCTATCTTGATGGGAAATGTCCCAAGATGTTGGGTGAGTATATTGCTAGTGCTCCTCTAACACCGATGGTTAAACTAGGTGGTGGTATTCGTCCTGTAACTGTGGGTATCGTTTGGAGGCGCCTGGTTTTTAAGGTTAGTGCTGTTATGATTGGTCAGTCTTTGGATGGTTATTTAGATGATGATGATCTACAATTTGATGTTGGGGTGTCGGGAGGATGTGAGGCTATATTTTATGTTGTGAATCGTTTGATTAAGGATCGTGGAGGTGATGTTGGTCTTTCTATGTTGGGTCTTCCACTCTTCCTTTGACCAAAAAAACTTCAGTCTTATCAACGTTAAGATGCAAGCCACAACAAGGACCATCCTTCATAATTAACTCTAAAACCTTCACCACAACTAAAGTATCTCCAACAATAGTGCCATTATCCAAATACCGATCCTGCAGAGAAAGGCTAAAAGAGTATAATCTTACATATCTAAGGATGTAACACTAAGGCAAAAAGCAGAGCGCCCGGGGGTGGGGGGATCACATCGGTTAGAGTAACTAACAGAATTCCACCCAACGTAAGAGAGCGGGACAACGGAGACGAACTTCTTGTAACATAACCTCTCGATCTACCAAATTGAATGCATTTTTAAAATCTACCAACAACATCGAAAGACCAACATCATCTCCACGATCTTCAATCAAATGATTTACGGCAATATAGGCTCACCTTTTGCCCGACACCCCAACACTGAACTCTAGATCGTCGAACTAACCATACAAATAATGACCAATCATAACAACACTAACCTTGGAGACAAGACGCCTCCAAAAAATTCCCACAACTATAGGATAAATACCAACACCCAACTTAACCAACTTTGTAAGATGAGCACTAGAATATGCTCACTCAACATCTTGGGACATTTCTCATCAATAAAGAGATTCACCACTTGGGTAGAGACTAATTCATCAGAAATAGCAACCACAACTCTACTTAAGAAATCCATAACGTGTTGGGCACGCAACCCATCCCGTCCACAAGACGTACCACGATGAAAACTCTAAATCATGTCTAGAACAACAGTTAGAGATGTGATGAGGTGATGATGATCAATAGGTATATGTGGTAGGGAGGGAGCATGCTTGAAAGGGTGCTTGGTCTTTAAGTCATCACAAGTAGCATCATTATAAGGAGCAACACCAGAAGAGGAAAGAACTATGACTGCCGCTTTATATTCCTCTTACACTGCTTGATATTTCGCTCACCCAAATCAAGGTCTTCCTCATCAACATCTGATAAAGGAAGGGAAGATTCAATGAAAGTCTCCCTCACAAGCTAAGCTGCAAAATAACACCAGACACACTCCAAGATCGAATGGCATTGATGATACTCTCTTCGTAGCGTTGAAGCTTAATAGCAAACTTACACTCAATGTTACTCCGTGGACAAAAGGTTTTAAGGAGACAAAGAGTCAATACTAGCAAACTAACCCAATAAGAGATGTGAGCAGGCTTGCAAATCACTTTATGAAGAGCTCCTTTGAAGACCCTAGAAAAACCCAAACGACACTTAGAACGAAGAAGTAACCCAACAAGAGATGTCAGCAGGCGTGCAAATCACTTTATGAAGAGCTCCTTTGAAGACCTAAGAAAAACCCAAACGACGCTTAGAACGAAGAAGAAGGAACTTGTGGTTTGGTAAGGTCATAGAGCACAAACCTAACTCCATCATCACCACAATCACGGGGTGGCACAAAACAGAACCCTTGCCATGTCGACACTCAAAACAAAGAGTATATGTTTTGAAACAAACCCCACGTAAAAACGTTACCTCAACCTCCTCGAAAACATGAAGATTAGTGGATAGAGATTGTTTTGTGATAGCTTGCACATCACAATTCCGTGTCCACCACCATCGTGACAACCAATAAGACCTACAAAAGGGCAATGAAGTCGCACCACCACCATATCAAGTCATCACAGCTGGCTGCAACAATCAAAAACCACAACCCCACCACGAAAACCACAACCACAACACCACCATTTTGAGTCTATTTGTTGAGTTGTACCCGTAAAATCACAGCACGGGCACAACAGCAAAAGACAACCACAACACCACCACAAAAACAACACTGCTGTGAAGAAGGGACAACCACAATGGAAACGAGAAGGGTCTCTAGACAGAACCCCAAAACCGTTCGAAAGAAAAAATAACGAAACCTTAAAAAGAAGAAAAGCGATCGAATGAGATATTCCCAAACCGTTGAATGAATCACGATTCAACATAGACTGTTGAATTAATGATGCAAAGGCGACCGGGAACCCTTTGCATGAACCGCTAAGGGAAAGACGATCATGTTGATCTCCATAATCACCCACACATACATTTGTTTTTAATATTATTATCATTATTATTATATTTTTTTGTCATGTCTGCTGATGCTTTTAAAATTCTATAAATTGAAATGGTAGGTAAAATAGTCTGAAGTACATAAACCGGGCATTGATAGACATTATTGTCATTTTAGCTAGTTCAAACGTCATAGTTATATATAAGGAACAGACACGGAAAAAGAACCAGCACACCATATTTTTCTACAGACAAGGCGTTACATACGAATCATACATTCATGGCTGAGTACATGAAAAGTGTTATCCCTTTACTTTAGTGCACCAAAAGACACATTCTTAGCTATTTTGCGCCTCTCCTTTTGCCATGTAAAGACCCATATGATGCATTATCTCCTGCAATAAATCGATGCTTCAATAAGTGACATTTTGTATACGGAAAGTTACAGACTATCTAGGTATAATTTTTTCTTACCTGTGGGTGAGCTAGGCCATCTTTAGTTTCCGTTGCTACAGATGCTGGAAAATCAAAGGTAGCACAACCCCCGGAATACATGATTACATCTATCAATGGTGCAAGGAAACCGCGGTTCCTTGCTGATAACGTGGAACAAACAAAATCCAGCACACATATATCTGTGCATATCCCTGCCACCAACAACTTCAACAATACATAAAAATATAAGTAGTAAACATATATCTGAAAAAGTGGTTACCAAACAAAGCAAGAGTGTCTAAGTTGTGTGTTTTACACGCTCAATCAAGTTTTCTGGTAGGTGTAAGCCTAATAAGATACTTACAGTTTGGATGTTGTTGGTTTTCACCCAGTTTACGAAAACGTTTGAACCATCTTCTTGAAAGAACCTATATATCCATCGTAACAGTCCTTGCGCCTAATGGTTACATTTGGCTCTTTCTCTAACCACTGTAGAGCTGTATAAAGATAAAAAGAAGTAAAACTTATAAGTTTCATTGTCATAAACATAGAGTTTCATTTATCTGATAAAATACAGCTAGCATATTGAAGAAGATATGGAACATAAAAGTGAAGATACCAGGAACCAAATTAGATTCATCAGAGCCTGCAACACAGTGAGCAGGATAAGGGTGCTCTAGTTTTCCTGGCTGATGTGTATCTAAAAATGCAAGAATCGGCCATTTGTTCTCACAGAACACTCTAGACAGTTTCAGCGATTCATCTATCATACCCAATATCTGGTCATTTGGCTCTCTAGGTGCCTTCACAAACACACGTATCACAACATAAACTCTTAAAATAGATCATAGCATATATTAGGTTTATATAAACACTTGTTCTTACACAAACTCACCAAATTTCCAGCTCCAACGGTACAGAAGCCGTTGATGATGTCGACAAGAACAAGTCCAGTTGTGACATCTTCAGGTATGCATACTGATTCTTCCTCTAGTGGGATTTCTTTCTTTAGAAGTTCAAGTGTGTGTAGCACCATTTTTAGTTATTGAACTTCAATAATGCTTAGCAAAACAGAATGGTCTAGATCTTTGAGTAGAGAATTCTTAGTTATATTGGTTTCTTGTGGAATTATCTTACAATCTTTTTAGGTAAAAGACAGATTATGCTTCTGTATTTGATAAATGACAAAATGTGAGCCCCACATTAACCTCTTCATTTTCAAAGAAAGATAGTGACACCAGGTTGAAATTTTGTTCCCAATCAATCACTTATCCTCCCTAGTAATTTTTTTTAGTGACCATGATTCATGATATATGGGCGCGTGGGTCACACATGTTGGGCAATGGGTTCCAGTCGAAGAGGGCAGCTTTTTTGTACTAGTAGTTAGGTTGTGAAGACAGGCCAACGCCTTTTTATCTAATTTTCACAAGTAGTGAATGCATAAAATTGATTACAAAGAGATGAGGTTCTCCCTCTTCAGGTTATCTGGATAGGGAGAGCTTTTTTGATTCATATGAACGTGAATTCACAGAGTTAATAAGACCCTTTCCAACCCTCACTACTACAAAAAAGACAATAGAGTCCGGTTGAAACACCACATTAAGCCAGGTTTTCGATTAGGGCTCAAAAGGGAGGGACTCTAAATTCAACAACATACATACCTATAACATTCACATATAAATTCAATGGAACAAAATGGAGGACATACGACTCACCATTACCAGTGGCAGTGGTGTTATGGTGAAGGGAGGAACGCCGGTAGAGGTGGCGATGGCATGGTGAAGGGAGGGAGGCAGTGGCCGGTGGACAAACAACAATGACGGTGTATTATTTTGTGAATTGAAAAGTTGAATTAATCCCCCAATGATTTTGTGAATTGAAAAGTTGATTTAATCACGGCCAATGATATTGTGAATTGAAAAGTTAAATTAATCCCGCACAAAGTAACAGAGCCCAGCTGTTAACCAAGGCTTTATTAGGGACAGCACCTAATGGAGCCCGGTTAGTTAAATTTGCTATCGCAATATCGATATATCAGGTTTCTTAAAAGACATGACATTTGAAGTAAACAGCGTTAATTATACCACTGCAAGATGTCGCAGTACCTATCGCAATGCATCGATTGGTATCTTACTGTCATTGATTATGTTCTAAAAATATCATTTTCATATCGTGTGACATCATTGAGACTATAGCGATATATTTTTCAGGAAAATATTGTCAGTATCAAGTTCCCAATGCATGATATGAAGAGAGAAAGGGTAGTCTTGATATTTTTTATTTTGGAGCATGAAAACTAAAGAGTGTATTTATGAAGCACTTGGTGATAGAGAGTGAATAGCAGATGCAAATTCATTGATGAAATATACTATCCGAGGTGCATAACTTTAGCATGATCAATCATGTCCTGACCCATATGCAAATTCAGCCCATGTTTTGCATATGGGTGAGAAGTTAATGGTCATGAAAGACTACCATGCATACTTGCACTTAAGTAATCTTTACTCTTTGTGATGCATCTTAAAAGAGGAAAATAAAATTTTCTTGTAAATAACTTATAGGGGCTAAATATGTCATAGACATAAAGTTGAGGTGTTTTTGTTGCAAGAGTAATTGTTAAAGTATATAAACTAGAATCATGCACAACGTAAATATTAACCCTAAAACCGAAGTTTGAAAGCACAAGGAACGGCTGGAACAAGTTGTCTATAGATCATTTCCTTTCGAGCTTCGATGCAAACAAAACCATAGGTATTTTTTTTTTTCGTTTCTGAGTTACTTAATACTAGTTATATAGGAGAAAACCATTAGTAAAGCTCATATTGTTATTAATGCTTCTTAGATAGTAGATTTGATATTTGTTTTACACCTTATAATGGCGATTAGATAGCATAGTAGTAGTAAATCATGAGATCTGAGGCCAAAAAGTTTATTTTTTCTTAGTTCCAGAAGCTAGTTAGAGTTTCATATGGAAGAGCTTCCTCTTGATATACGTGAGGAGATGCTCGTAAGATTGAAAGCAAAGGATCTCTTCCGATACAAGAGTGTATGCAAGTCATGGAATTCCTTAATCTCAAGTGGTCGTTTTGCTAAGTCTCATCTTAACTACTCTCTCAAACAGAAAGCAAAAAATAATGAAACTGGAGATACAAGGATCGTTTTAGCTGGTCCGCGTGATTATAATTGTGATATTATTGGTTCTTCTAATGGTCTAGTATGCCTACGTTTCAGAACCGAATTGTTAGTTGTTAATCCATCAACTCATCAGGTGATAAAACTAGAAAATCCCCCCCAAATTCCTGGCCTTACCAGGCTATTATCTTTTCCTCTTTTGGGTTTTGGATATGATTCATCCCTAGACGATTTCAAGGTTATAGCTGGGTTCAGAAAGACACGTAATGATAAATATCGTTTTCTAGTCTTAACACTGAAATCAAACGTTTGGAGATTGGTTGCTGGAAAATTTGACTATGACTATAAGTTCACTAATGGTGTCTTATGCAATGGGGCGATTCACAGGTTTGCGACTGATCGAAAAAACAACCCAATAGTTGTTTCTTTTGATCTATCCAAAGAGGTTTTTAAGGAAATCCCCACCCCCATTCCCCTACGAGGACATGACTTGTTCTCTGGTAACCACAATCTAGGGACTATGAAAGACCGTCTATGCTTCTTTCGTGGTAGCTCAAGAACTCCCTTTCACCAACGTGAGTTATGGCTGTTGAAAAACTACAATTTACACGAGTCAGAGTCAATATGGGAACCAATGCTATCGCTGCCGCCTTGTGATGATTCTGGCCACCAAACAATGATGGACTACATTCCACGCAGGAGTTTATCTGGTCATATTAATATATGGATGCTAGAAAAAGATTCTGGTGCTCCTGTAATTGTGAAAAGCGTTAGATCTCCCCATGGTAATGCTCATATCTGGTTATCCACAATTTCGGAATGTAATTGTAAATATGATAAACATGTTTATGTTGAGAGCCTTGTATCTCCCTTTGGTAGGGGTAATGACAAAGGTAATTGTAATGCGGGGAGAGTGACGATGGCAATGGGGGGAGACTCAATCGGAAAAGAAGGAACTGAAACTAATAGCTACAAGACATTTATGGGTAAAAAATGCAGACGCCGAATACGGATCTACAAGAGTTAGTACCAAGAATAACATAAGAGCCAACGGATGGAGGTAATGGAGAGCTTTGCCAAATATAACGAACATTTGTGATGTTATATCATTACTTACTCTTTACGTGTAACATAATATTTGGTAATCACATCCTTGAGTCCATCGAGCGTGCATAGTTTGCACTGTTATTTTTTCTTTCTTTATTACTTTACGAACTTGCATTAAAATTCCAGCCCATGCAGCTTCTGTTAGGGATCTTTTGGGGAAAAATCTCAGTAAGTAACTTTATTTAATTACTGTACTAGTTAAAAATTAAATTGCTCAAATGGGTTGAAAGTCGCCGAGGCGTTATATCCATGTTTTTTTAACCTAGCTTATAAATTAGTTAACTCATGAAATTTATATTATTCTTGAATGACCCATTTAAATTTTGGGTGTTCATGAGAAGCCCGAGATCATCATATTGTGGACAAGTCTTCTTTTTCTCATTCTCAGGATCTTACTTGGTGCTAGTGGTCAAGGCTGCCAAGGCCTTCAGCACATCATCCAATAGCTTTGTAGTCTCTTCGTATCGGTTTGCTTTCTTGTTGCATTGCATCGAACCTATCATTGATTTCAATACCGAAGTGTGCGAACTCGGTTTCCAGACCCTCGATCTTCTTGTTAGCCATTAAAGCTTTTGTGTGTTTTTTATTGGATGAAAAGTCCCTCGATAAACAGTACCTCTGGTCTAGAATCTTGCTATGATCAATGCCAATTTGATATGAACTAGGGCTTTATTCTTATTAAGATACCAAAATAAGGAACAAAATACAAGATACTTTCGAGATGTAGGTGACCTCCCAATGTCTATTGACTCCAAAATCTGCATATCCACGTTGCAATTAGTTTTTCCTCATTTGGTTCCTCGGTAACGGACACATAACACGTTGCAATTAGTTTTTCAATCATTGCATGCATTAAAGAGTTGTACCGTGTACATCATGATGTTGTACTATGTGCTTCGCGGTTTATACGGTTGAGTGGTTGACCCATAAGAGGGTCCTTATAGTATATCCCTTATATAATATCTTATACGTAGTACATTAATAAACTTTTCGGGATTGGAGATATCCGAACCGAAAACCATATTAAAACTTTTGTTAGCACCAAACACCCGACTCAAAACTGACTAACCTAAATCTATTTGGAGTGGGTAGTTATTTGAGTTTACCCGTTTAGTGAACATCCATACACGGTAGATTTTAGTAAACATTTTGGCTTACCAATACAAAATCGTCACAGAGTAATCATACAAGGTGCCGTTTGGTTTGTTATTCGGAATGATAATCGGTATGGATTTGATATAGGGGTGGAATAGAAATAATTATAAGTTGAGGTATCAATCTCATAAATGTTGTGTGGTAGGATAATTAGATAAAAAATATAGTATAACTTATATGAGGGAAAGTGGTGGGCCCGAGAATGCAACAATCATATACTACCCTTTTGGTATCTATGAAGTATGAAATAAATTTGTATATCATTTCTACTTTTGATAGTCATTCCAAGATACCAAACACTTTAAATCGGAATGATATTCATTCCTCCATTCCGATCGGGAAATACCAAACGTACCCAGTGTCATAGTACAATCATAATACTATTGTATTGGACTAAGCGTTATAAGGAAATTTTTGGGGAATTGCATATATATCCCTCCAAAACTTAATAATTGCGTATATATCCAACTCAAACTCATAATTACACATACATCCTTTCAAAGCTTTTTAAATGTCAAATATATCTAAATAATTAATTTTTATATAATTAAAACTATAAACTTTACAATTAAATATACATTGACAATAATACCCTTATTCTTCTTCCTCTTCTTAGTTACATAATAGATCTTGTATATAACAACACACAAAACTACTGACACAATTATTTAGTTAACACCATTAATTTTAAACAATACAATATCAACTCTAATAAGTGTTTGTACTTGGATTGGTGGGTATAATTAGATTTATCAACGTTTTATATTGTGTGCGAAAACCCATTAACAATGTGTTTGTTTTTAAATGGGATTGGGGAAATTAATATGAATAGACATTTAAGGGAATTTACAGGTTTTTAATGTCATTTATGAAATACGAAATGAGAAATGGGTTGAGGAATGAGGACAACAAGTCAACAACATTGAAAATTTCAAGTTTATAATTGTTCAAATAGTGACAAATGAGAAGGGTCGTCATCTAGTTGGTGAGTTGAAAATAAAACCATTGGTGAGAGATGTTTGGCATGTGAAGCTAAAAAAAGATTGATGTCGGAAATGGTTATGGGTTTTGTATTTGGTTATATATGTAGCCATGAAAAAGGAAGAAGAAGAAAGGAAGGGTATAATAGTCTATGTAAGGTTAATTTTGTATTTTCTTGTTTAATTATATAAAAAATAATTATTTGGAGATATATGTTATTTATGAAGTTTTAAAAGGATATATATGTAATTATGAGTTTGAGTTGGATATATATGTAATTATTAAGTTTTGTAAGGATATATATGCAATTCCCCCATAAAAAAAATACATTCTTTAATAGGACACAATGTATTTTCGGGTAAAGCAGGAGTAAAAGTTTTAATTCACTTGTATGAATACAGGTAACCTATAAAGTGAAAGACCATGTTCAAAATCTACATTTATAAAAAAAATAATAAAAAAATGACGGAGCTTAATTCTTGCCCGTATAATTTATGGATTTCTTTGCACATTACGGAGTAGACCAATCCACGACCTTCCTTGATCGATTTGGTTATTTCAGTTTATTTGGTTCGTTTAGTTCGGTTAAAAAGTTTTTCTGATAAAACAAAAAACCGAACCAAAAACCAAAATTTTAATCCGATTTGATTTTCAAGTTGTGTAGAAATTATACCAAAACAACTAAACAATGAGTTAATCACCCAACCAACCACCATTTTGGTGATTTATTCTTTTATTATAACAATATACAGAGCGGGCTTGTCCCCAACACGGATGCAAGCCAATACAATATAAAGAGAAAGATGGCAGTCCTCCTAAAGAGTGCTATAAGATACAAAGACTCACACACTAACAAATTCTAACCAAACCACACTAGCAGATCAAGATGATTTAAAACAATACCAGAAACTATAACCAAATTACAAAACAATAACAGAATCACAATGATGATGAAACCCATACGTAGTCTTGAGAGAAAACCAAGAGTGTGTGTAACTTTGAGAGAGAGAATTATGAAACCCTAATCCGGATAATAGCTTATATAGAACTAAGTTTCAATATAGACCCTGCACAAATAAAACACTCACAACAAACACCAAAAGTTAAGTTAGCAAAAACAAGCTAAGAAAAGTTACACATTAAGCCCTTTAAGTTTCATAAGTTTGTAAAAGTTATTTATTTCAATATCCTTAAACTTATGAAACAAACAAGTTTAACTTGCCAAGTTTCTTAACTAGAAAAGTATGATGCACAGACCCAAGACCTTTAGTCAATATATCTGCAAACTGATTTTTAGACTCAACATTCACAGTTTTAATCAAACCTAAAGAAACCTTTTCCCTTACCAAATGTACATCAATATCAAAGTGCTTGATCTTTTCATGCATAACACAATTTGTTGCAATATGAATTGCAGACTTGTTATCACAACACAAATCAACTTGAACCAACCAAGTCTCTCCCAAATCCTCTAATACTTTCAATATCCACATCACTTCACAAGTAGCAGATGCCATACTTGTGTATTCTGCTTCTGCATAAGATTTAGAAAGAGTGGTCTGCTTCTTGGTTTTCCAAAAAACAAGATTATAATTAACAAACACAAAATATCCTAAAACTGACCTCCTTGTCATAGGACATTTGGCCCAGTCAGAATCAGAATATGCAACAACATTAAAATCATTTTGAGTTCTATCAAAACCAATACCATTTCTAGGAGCAAGTTTCAAATACTTTAAAACCCTTAAACCAAGATTAAAATGAGACCGTAAAGGAGCATGAATATGTTGACTCAAACAGTGAACAACATAAGAGATATCAGGTATGGTCATAGTAAGATAGATTAATTTTCCTACCAACTTCTGATAACTAGTAATATTTTTCAAATACTTATCATCATCAGTTTCTTTATGAGCCAGCACATAATTCTCAGGTAAAGGAGTCATAACAGGTCTGCAAGCAAGTAATCCAAACTCATGTAAAAGCTCAAGACAATACTTTCTTTAGTTCAAACATAAACCAGTTTTAGTTTTTTGAACTTCAATTCCAAGGAAAAACTAAAGTTCTCCCAAGTCTTTGATTTTAAATTTGGTTTTCAAAAACTGTTTAAATTTTTCAATTTCAACTTCACAACTACTAGTGATGACTAAATCATCCACATAAACAAGTAAGAACACCACAACCTTACCACTCTTTTTTATGAAAAGAGAATGATCATTTTTAGACTGCATAAACTCTGCTTCAAACAAAGCTTCATACAACTTGTGATTCCACTATCTGGGAGCTTGTTTAAGCCCATACAAAGATTTTTTTCAACCTACAAACTTTGTTACTTCCCTCTTTAAAATACCCAGGTGGAGGAAGCATACACACTTCCTCATTATGGTCACCATATAAAAAACATTATTGACATCCATTTGAGAAATGTTTCAATCTTTTTTAACAACAACACTTAACAAACATCTAACCGTTCCTATTTTAACAACAGAACTAAAAGTTTCTTCATAACCAACACCTTCTTTTTGACCAAAACCTTTAGCCACAAGTCTGGCTTTATACCTTTCTACTTCACCAGTAGATTTATATTTTATTTTCCAAACCCACTTACTACAAATTGGTTTTCTACCAGCTGGTAAATTATTTTCTTCCCAAGTATCATTTTCATGTAAAGCATATATTGCATCATTCATAACATTAACCCAATTAGTGTCTTTACTAGCCTCTTCATAAGTAGTAGGTTCAACAGTTTTATTCAAATTAGACACAAAACAATAATTTTCAGCACTTAACAAAGCATGATTAACATATCTATTTAACCCATACCTAACTTTAGTATTTAACACATAGTCACTCAATTTAGCAGGAAACTTAGAAGCCCTAGAAGACCTTCTATGACTAGCAGACCCTTCCTCAACTTGATTTGGAAAAACATTTTGGAACCTAAGACCATCAGAAGAACTTGAGCCAACATTTCCCTCAAAGTTAACATTTTCATCTAAAGGAGTTGCAAAATTCTCATCATGGCCAGATTGCAGTAAACTATCAGGTTGTTGTATCTTTTCAATATTTACAACCTGATCACTGTTTACTGCCATATCTGGTTGATGGATCCTACCATCTCTACCAACAGATGTTGCTTCCTCTCTATTTTCACTAAGATTATCATCATTGGGAGTAGGGACGGGAGCTTTGGGTTTTGACACAGACTCGGATTCAACAAAATTAAAAAGTGTAAGTTTGATACTTCAAACTCAGATTCTGAATCACTTTGTTGACTCATCTTATATGGAAAAATGGTTTCATAAAACTTAACATCTCTAGAGTACAAAACAATTCTATTTTCAAGACTTAAAAGTTTGTATGCTTTTTCTCCACTAGCATACCCAATTAAAACACAATCTTTAGATTTTTCAGAAAATTTGTCAGACCCTTTGATAATAGCAGCAAAACATAAACATCCAAAACTCCTAAGGTGAGACAAATTAGGTTCCCTATTATACACCAAAGAGAAGGGTGACTTACCCTTTAAAACAGAGGAAGGAAGCATGTTAATCAGATAAGTAGCAGTTTGAACACAATCAGGCCAATAGACAAAAGGAATCCCCCCTAAAACATAAGACTTCTGGCAACATTCAGCAGATTTATGTGTTTCCTCTCAGCAATCCCATTTTGTTGAGGTGTATATGCACAAGTTGTTTGATGAATAATACCCACAGTATTTAAAAAATCAGGCATTTTATTATTTATAAACAATAACTTTGATTTTCTTATTAAATTGTGTCAAAACTAGATTATAAAAACACACAAACATTCCAAAAACTTCATGTTTGGTTTTAAGCATATACACCCACACAGAACTACTATAATCATCCGCAATGGTCAAGAAATACCTATAAATCTCCCTGCTAACCACTTTATATAGACCCCAAACATCAAGATGAATGAGTTGACCAAAAATAGCAGACTTATTTTCACTTAGAGGAAAAGAGTCCCTTGTTTGTTTTGCCTTATGACGAACCTCACAAGGACCTTCATGATTTACATTAGACAAATTCAAAGAGTTTTTTTTTAACAATTTCAAAACCTAATTAGCATAGTGTCCCAACCTATTATGCCAATCTTCTTTAGACACATGACAAACAAAAAACTAATTTTGATTAACCATAGCAGACTTATCACATTCTCTATCAAAAAGTACAAACCACCAAATTTACTACTAGTCCCCAGAACATTCTGCTTTTTCAAATCCTAAATATAGCATTTAGTCTCATCAAAACCAACACTTAAATTGCTATCTTTAATCATTTTATGAACAGATAACAAACCAACACAATACTCAGGAACAACCAGACATCAAACAAAACCACATTTTTTATTAAGTCTAAGATTACTAACATGAGTAATTTTGCCCAAGGTACCATTTGGGTGTCCAACAGTTAATTTCAAATCAGAAATATCAATTAGACCAAACATTTTTTCAGTATTATTAGTCATATGCTGATTAGCCCATGAATTAATGATCCAACCCAAATGATAAGAGACCCCATTAAAATTGATATTAGCACTAGAAAACTTATAAAATGTTGATTAAAAAAGACATTGCAATTGAAAAAAGAACAAGAACCACTACCTGCCATATTGACATGAGCAGCAGAGCAAGTTTTGTCATTCAAAAGGCTCATCAAATTCAAAACCTTTCATTAGTAAAAGACAATGTACTACCATTTTTGACATCATCATTGACACGAGACATACCCTTAACTTCAACATTATTACTTTTATTGTTAAAACTAGTTGCAGGTTTCAAATTAGGATGTTTCTTAAAACCAGGAGAATATCCAATTAATTCAAAACATTTGTCAATGGTATGTCCTTTCAAACCACAATTCTTGCATAGGAAACTATCATAATTTCCTATATTATTATTCATATTGTTACTAGACCAGTTGTTATTAAAAAAATTTCCTGTTATTCACATTAAGGTCTAGACACAAAAGCAGATATTTGAGGCTTCTCAAATTTCACAGAAGTGGTAGCAATCCTTTGTGGGATTCTTCCCTAGAAATGATGACAAAAGCATCTTTGACCTCAGGAAGGATTTCCTTAGTCAAAAGACTGCTCATAATGGGCTGATAAATGTCATCAAGACTCATTAAGAATTGCATCAATTTTAACAACTTAGCATGATCAACTAATTTAGTTCTAGCTTCACAGACACCGTAATTTGGTAAGAATGTCAAATTCCTTCATAGAGAATTCAACTTATGAAAATGTTCAGACATAGGAAAACCACCTTATTTAAAACTATTGATTTTCTGAAGCAAATTAAACACAACAAGCACATCAATTCTATCATAGGTATATATTAAATCTTTTCAAACAACAACAACATTATCAAAAAACATATGACCAAGATACACATCTTGAAATAAAGAAGTTAAAATCCAGTTTAACACAACAAAATTACATCTATCCCATTGAGCTTCTAACAAGGGGCTACCAACATAATCACTTCTAATATAAGTACCATCAAGAAACCCCATCTATTTTTAATCTGAATAGCCAATTTGATAGCTCTAGCACAAATTCTATAATTCTCAACCCTAGACAATTTAACAGACATAATAGATGCACAATTAGAATCATTTGCATGAATATGCAAAAGATTATTTTGATCCAAACTACTAACCATAATAGCCATAATGACTCTCAAGAAAATAAACAAACAATCACAGCAAATAAACAGACAAGAAATAACCAACTAAACAGAAAATAACAGATACACCAAACCACCAACAATCAAAAATAAACCACCAATAAACCAACAACTCAACTTCCAAGACTGCCTAATTCCTAACATCCTGCACTCTAGACTCAATAACAAAACTGAAAATAGTAAAAAGAAAACTCACACCCAAGACTAACTTAGCCCAAGTTGGCAGACTATGATTGGCCAGAGCATGTATTCACACCACTCAAAGTGGCTGATCAAGAAGTTAGCCAATCCGTTTACGCCCACTAAACTTAGAACCAAATAACCCTAAAGAAAGAAAAAGACACTTATAGTGCTATAAACCAGATGCAGCAGAAAACACTATCAATCACTCTAGATTCACTTAGTCTAGAGTAATTAAACCAAGATTCAGCCTAGAAACCACAAATCCATCAGATTCCAAAAAACCCTCAAAATGCCAAACTAGGTTTTTCAAGAATCAAGCCAAAAACTTAACATTTAATTGTTAATTCTTCAAGAAACCAACACCAAATCCTTCCAATTGAACCAGAAACAAAAACCTCTAAAATCCGAGGTTTCAAGAAAAAACCCTAAATCTTCAATTGATACTCAAACCCTTCGATTAAACTAAGAATCAACACACCTAAGCGTTGAATCGATCAACTCTACCCAAGATCCTCAAGAAGCCAATCAATCATAACCTAGGCTCTACTACCATGTAAAAATGGTACCAAAACAACTAAACAATGAGTTAATCACCCAACCAACCACCCCTTTGGTGATTTATTCTTTTATTATAACAATATACACAACCTGCTTGTCCCCAACACGGATGCAAGCTAATAAAATACAAATAGAAAGCTGATAGTCCTCCTAAACAGTGCTATCAGATACAAAGACTCACACACTAAGGGTGAGCATCGGGCCGAAACCGACCCGTCCTGACCCGAAACTGACCCATCCCGAAACCGACATCCTAGAAAACCCAAACCGAATCCTGACCCAATATTACTCGGTATTACTCGGGTCGGTTCGGGACGAGTCGGTTTTGGTCATTTTTCTCAGTTTTGTTTGTGTTTTCTCGGTTAATGCTCACCCGACCTGAGTCCCGAAATCATGGAAAATCCAAACCGAGTCCCGACCCGAGTATAATGAAATTGTGTCGGTTTTGGTCGGTTTGTGTCGGTTTTCAGGATTCGGTAGGTTTTGCTCAGCCCTATCACACACTAACAAATTCTAACCAAACCACACCAGCAAATCAAGATGATCTGAAACAATACCAGAAACTATAACCAAACTACAAAATAATAACAGAATCGCAATGATGATGAAACCCAGATGTAGTCTAGAGAGAAAACCAAGAGTGTGTGTAACTTTGAGAGAGAGAATTATGAAACCCTAATCCGGATAATAGCTTATATAGAGCTAAGTTTCAATATAGACCATGCACAAATAAAACACTCACAACAAACACCAAAAGTTTAGTTAGCAAAAACAAGCTAAGAAAAGTTACACATTAAGCCCTTTAAGTTTTTTTAAGTTTGTTAAGTTATTTATTTCAATAGGTTGACTCGAATTAATCGAATTACATAATTTATATATGTTTTCAATTTATTTATACAAAATTTTAGCACCAAAAAAAATTTAAGCTTGAAAATGTTATATCTATACTTAAAAGAGTTTTAAAGTCACTTTTATATAAATATATAAAGAATAGATATATTTATGTGAATCCGGTTTTCGATTCGGTTTTCATTTTCCTAAAATCATATCAAAACTGAAAATCGAATATTTAATTTGGTTCGATTTGTTTATAGCAAATTTGGTTCGGTTAAAATTTAGTTCAGTTTTATTCGATTCAATTCGATTTTGATTTTCGATTCCTGTGGCTGTTACCCAAATTATGGATGCGCCTAGTATAATCCCAACATCTATGACCTTTTATGAGTCCATCATGACACCTCAAATTATATTTCTATCTAAATAAATGTATGCATGTATACATTAGAAATGAAAATGATGAATATACTCACTATATATACATATTTTTTTTGAACTACAAGTTTTGAATACATAATGTACATAGTATTTAAGCATGTTTTGAGTAGATATACAAATATGCTTTTTTGTGTGGGTTTATATATAATTGCAAAAATAAATTAATAAATTGATCACACAATACCGAGTGTTTGGGTGGAGTCGAGCAGTTGAGCAGTCGAGCATGACCAAAATGGGAAAATGCCCAAAAAATGACCATGTAATGGATCATGCATGACTTTTTGGCTTATTTTGAGAATTTTCTCAAAATATTATTGGTGCGTACTTATGCCACCACCATCTTCCACCATGTCGTTCCAAAGTCCTGAAATCCCAAAAACCCAAAAACAGAAAGAAAATCCATTGAAGGAATCATAAAAATATTGTCTACGCCCATTAACAGAAAATAGACAAACCTATGGACCATATCTAACAATTAATAACATCACAATCAAGATTCTAGGTCGATTTATATTTTGAAAAAAATCTTACTAAGAACATGTATTATAATAATGGCATAAAAAGGATGAAAACTAAAACTTACTTACACTGTGAAGTATGAAACAAGATTTGATGGTGAACCCATAGTTTTTTTTTTTTTTTTTTTTTTTTTTTTTTTTTTTGTTTTGTTTGAAGTGCTTGTTAGTTGTTAGTGGTTGGTCTAAGATGACATCCAATTGGCGGTATCCGAGACCCTTGCTACTCTTTGATAGCCTAAAAGGGTAAAAGTCTCGGGTGAGACTCGAAGTTGAGACCTCCCCTAGCCAAACATCTCCTCTCCAAGGTACCTTGTTAAAATGGTACCAAAACACACAAGTACTAATCACCCAACCAACCACTCCTTGGTGATACTTTTATTATAACAATATACACTGAAGATAAGTCCCTAACACAGGTTCTTACCAAGAACAATACAAAGAACAAATTTGTTGTCCCTCTACAAAGGTGCAACAGTAATACAATCAACCCACACACTAGAACAATAAACCAAACTACTACTGAGATCAAGATGATCTAAACAAGTATAACAAAACTACCCAGAAAACCAAATAATACTTGATAACTTTTGTAGGTGAGAAACTGTGAGAGGAAACTGAATGAATGAACCCTAGATTCGGATCTAAGCTTATATAGGAGCAATATTCACTTTACACCCATGCACAAATAAACACTTACAAAAACATACCAATAGTTATTTGTTAGCACAACATAACTAAAAATATTTACCAAAAGACCCTTTAAGATTCATAAGTTTGCTATAGAATGTTAAGTGTTATTTCCAACACCCCCTCAAACTGATGAAGCAAAAAGATTTTCCATACCAAGCTTCTTTACCATAACTGCATGTTGTGCAGTTCCAAGTGCCTTAGTTAGCACATCAACCGTTTGATCTTTTGAACCAACTTTCACAGTTTCAATTAATCCCGATGCCACCTTTTCTCTACAATGATGAACATCAATATCAAAATGCTTAGTCTTTTCATGAATAACAGGATTAGCAGCTATTTGCATAGCTGCCTTATTATCACAACACAACTTAACAGGCAACAATATTTCAGTTACTTCAAGATCTTTTAAGACCTTAAGTATCCACATAACCTCACAAGTAACAGATGCCATAGACCTGTATTCAGCTTCAACTGAAGATCTTGACAAAGTGTTTTGTTTCTTACTTTTCCAAGAAACAATATTACCATTAACAAAAACACAATATCCTGACACAGATCTCCTGGTAACTGGACATTTAGCCCAATCAGCATCAGAGAATGCCACAACAATAAACTTCTCACTTTTCTTAAAACTTATACCATTTCATGGAGCAAGCTTAAGATACCTCAAAACCCTTAAACCAATGTTAAAATGAGACTGTAAAGGAGCATGCATATACTGACTCAAACAATGAACAACATAAGCAATATCTGGTCTGGTCATAGTAAGATATATAAGCTTTCCAACAAGCTTTTGATAGCTTGTTATATTCTTTAATAACTTGTCATCATCAGACTCTTTACAGTTCAAAACAATATTTTCAGGCAATGGTGTCATAACAGGCCTACATGCAAGTAAACCATACTCATGAAGCAACTCCAAACAATACTTTATTTGATTCAAGCATAATCCATTTGTAGTTTTTAAAACTTCAATACCTAAGAAATATTTCAACTCACCAAGATCTTTAATCTTGAATTTGTTGTTCAAAAATTTCTTAAAACTTTCAATTTCAACTTCACTGTTACCACAAACAACCATATCATCAACATAAACAAGAAGAAACATCACAATACTTCCTTTCCTTTTGATAAACAATGTATGATCATTTTTAGATTGTTCAAAACCAGCTTCAAACAAAGCTTCTGACAGTTTATGATTCCACTGTCTAGCAGCTTGTTTCAAGCCATACAAAGACTTATTTAACTTGCAGACCTTACTACTACCCTCTTTATGATAGCCTGGGGAGGAAGCATATATACATCCTCACTCAGATCACCATAAAGAAAAGCATTATTAACATCTAACTGAAACAACTTTCAATCATTTTGAATTGCAAGACTAATAAGACATCTAACAGTGCTCATTTTCACCACAGGACTGAAAGTTTCATCATAATCAAGACCTTCGTTTTGAGTGCAACCTTTAGCCACTAATCTAGCTTTATATCAATCAATTTCACCACTAGCTTTATATTTAATCTTATAGACCCACTTAGAACCAATAGGAGTTCTCCCATAAGGAAGATCAACTTCAGTCCAAGTATCATTTTCATATAAAGCATGTATTTCATCATTCATTGCACATCTCAAATTAACATCTTTAGAAGCCTCAAAATAAGTAGGCTCACTAGATTTATTCAGATTAGACACAAATCAGCAATTTTCAGAAGTGAGCAAACAATGACTGGCATACTTACCAATACCATACCTAACTTTATTATCAAGAACAAAATTATTCAACTTAGCAGGCAATCTAGAAGACCTAGAAGATCTGCTAGTGGTTCCTTCCTCTGTTTGATTTTGAAAAACATTTTGAAACCTAGACTCATCTGAATTATAAAAACTGTTTCCCTCAGACTCATGGTTTTCATCTAAAGGAGTTGCAGACTCTTCCAACACTGGTTGCTGTGAGCTAGCCGGAAGTTGCATCTGTTCAGAACTTTTATCCTGCTCACTGCTCACAACCCTACCAGGTTGAGAAGGACTACCTTCTCTACCAACATATGCACTATCTCTATTTACACTATCAAAATTTGCATAATTGGGAATGGGACTAGGATTTTTGGTTTTTGACTTAGACTCGTTATAATAAAAAAAAGTTTAGATGAGTAACTTCAGAAGCAAACTCTCAAGTTACATTTTGACTCATTCTTAATGGAAAAACAATTTCATAAAATTTCACATCCCTTGAATAAAGGAATGCTCTATTTTCTAAACTCAAAAGTTTATAAGCCTTTTTACCACTAGCATAACCAATCAGAACACATTTTTCAGATTTTTCATTAAACTTATCAGACTCCTTAAGAATAGCATCAAAACACAAACACCTAAAACTCCTAAGATGAGACAGACTAGGTTCCCTACCATACACAAGAGAAAAAGGAGATTTCCCATTTAACACTGATGCAGGATTTCTGACCAGGTTTTACATTTATAGTAAGTCGTCTACCTATGGCCTACCTAATGCACTAATGGACAGTGTACCCGGTCGCATGTAGTGAGGGAATGGTAAGACCGAGGTCGTCCCAAGAACGGTTGATTCCTAGCTGTCTAATTAATTAAATTAGTCAAATAAATAAGTTTTAATGTTAGGATTGATAATATTTAAGGTGTCACGTGATCAATAGGGCTGGTTCTCTTGTAAACACGCTAATGGGAAAGATAGTGATGCAATTCTCAAACCGAGATCATCCACGAATGGATCGTGGCAAAAGTCGGTAGACTCCTATGGTCAATTCGTCTACCCTATGATTCTTAAAATCCTCACTAAGATGAACAGGTCACCCGGGATCATTCGGTAATCTAATAGCAATCATTAAGAGCCGGCGCTTACTATCGCATTACATGGGTTCTAGAAGTCACTAGATTCCTGCTTCAAGTGGGGTTTTAAGTCGCTAGGACAACATTTGGTCAGTTCGTCCTAGCCTATCAGCAAAGGCTTCCACCGGAGATCAAGCTACTACCCTTGAAAGTCCAGTTGTTTTTAGTCCCCTAAGCCAAGTCATTAAGTACCTCTACATGCAAGATTCAAAATAATGATTGCCCGGGCGCTAGCATCTTAGACACTCATCCCTAACTTTTTAAGTTCATCCAAACGACAGGTGATCATTTGGTCAGTTCGCACAAGCGAAGAAGGGTCGTCAGTTGGTCAATTCTTACTCTTCCCACTCAGTCTACCTACTTAGGGTCGGTTGGTCAATTCTACTAAGCAACTAGACACTACCGCCATTCAAAACTACCGAAATTAGGTGGCTACCAACAAACTACGATGCATACACTAGAAACAATTAATAACATAAAAGCATTAATAATAAAAGAATCAAAACTAGGCTAGGACCTAGTTTCCACATCCCCAAAATACCCTAGTGGAATGACAAATAAAACTGCATATAAAACAATAAATAAACAAGGACATAACATCAAATAATTAATTAGCTAATAATAAATTAAAAGACACTTAATTAGAACACAATAAGAATTAATTCGCCAACAATTAATTGAGAATCAAAATTACAATTAACAACAATGAAACCAAAATAATTATATGAGTCGAAAAACAATTACATATCGTGCCACGGATAATGCTATCGTCCCTAGTTAGGTACCCGTTTGCCCCTTAAATCGAACCAAGCTGCTTCTGTCTTCCTTGTTTTCTCTTCGAGCGGCTATAGGAACAGAGAAAAACAAATTCTCCCAAATTGATGCTTTAGTTGTACGCATATGCATGTATATATAGTAAATGATTTTAGGTACTTTGTCATTAAAGCCCCTGAACTTGCGCTACTTTGCAGGCTTGGTCCTTGTGGTTTATTCCATACATATAACACATAAAAATGTGTTAAATATATTAATGACTTTGACGAATTCAGCCCCTCATCGTACTTCTTTATTTATTCGTTAGTCCTCGAAGTGAATAAAATTAATATAAACTTGCCGCTTCAGTCCCTGAACATTAAAACTTTGCGCCCAAGTTATTAACTACGGCGTAACTAATTCACCGGGTTACGCCGTAATCCTCCATCCGCCTATATTTATCCACTCCATATTTATCTCTACGGCGTAACTAATTTACCATGTTACGCCGTAACCTTAACAAAAATAATTACGACGTAACCATAAGAATTGGTTACGCCGTATCCTTTCAAAGCATCATATTTACGCCGTAACATTATTAACGAGTTACGGCGTAATCTTCACACATAAATCATTGGCCCTCGTAGTGTGAGTTACGGCGTAAGTAAATTGTGCACTTACGCCGTAATCTTTCTTCAAAACATATAATTGGCCTTATATCACATATTTTCCGCTCCAACGCCTCATTTATCCTGAAATGCAATTATGAACGAATATGAATGAATTAAGTACTATATTAATACAAACGAGGCCATAAACACGGGAATTTGATATATAAAATATCAGGCTAATTTAATGTTATCAAATGTCTCTCCACTTGAACTCTACTTGTCCTCAAGTAGACCCAATAAATAATTCTTAATTGAGATTAAAAATCACCTAAGCTAGAAAATTTCAAATCGAGCACCTTATGAAAAGGGAATTGAAATCACACTCTCTCTCATAATGCACATGTTTATTCTTGGGTGATCACTCAATTGCTCAGTTATGGCGAGTATTCTATCATAGGCTTGGCAAAGATACTAATCTCCACCACTAGAGTCTATAGATGCAGCTATTCTAAAAGGCAATGGGTTGACACAACATAAAAGCTTAGGGGTTATTTTGTCATTACTAACGAGCTACGGTGAAGGGGACAAAAACCAATGATACATGACCAAAGTCATGGCCAAGACACAAATGATTGCTCGCTTCCTCACCTAAAATCGATTCATGACCAAGGGTAGGATAAGACATGGGAAAACATTTAATGGGTGTCCACAGTCGCCCCACCACTAGTCGCATTCAATCCCATAGCAAAAACCGAGGGTCAAGAGTCAAGGGGTCTTCAATAATCCAATACACGAGTTAATGCATAAGAAATAATTTAGGCCTCATAAACTCCATAAACTTAGGCAAATAAGATGCATTAACTCGGCCTTCATCATTAACGAAAAAAAAAGTATATGCTATAAATTTTTTTAGCATTTGGGTAATTTTAGCACATATTTCGATCAAAAACAATATAATCAACAATTTCTATCTCCTATCACCCCACTTGAAATGTACAATGCCCCCATTGTACGAATATTGATTAAAATTTGAAAGGCGAGATAGAAATGTATGAGTTTCTAATTTTATCCGTAAGACAAAACGAATTTGTAAAAAATTGCGCTAGTTGAACAAGGCAAGAATACTCAACACAATACGACACATAAGCTGATTTATATTACAAACTATAAATAAACTAACAAATGCTTGCTTGCATTCTCATTTTTTTTTATGCAAGACAAGGTATACATGGATAAAAAAAAAATAATACGAACAAATAAAGCATCTCCCCACTTGAGATCTAAACCCGATCTTCTTTAACAACCCTTTATTCAAAACCCGCGACTTCCACCAGTGGAACCAAAATTAACCAATAGCGCCCGAACCATGGACATAAGGAAACTACAGGGTAGGCTAAACGATAGGTGTAATGAAACAATTATATTGGGTGAACAAAATGAAACGAATGGCTCAAACAGGTATACTAGGGGTATCTTGCACTAAGGACGAGTGCAACAAAAAGGGTTTAACAGGGGGATTGATCGATCGATGTGAAAAGTCAATATACACAATACATATATGGGCTATTTGGGTTTAATCCTAAAATTTCCTTATATCCTAGCTGCACCGATCACACCAAGTTACCTCGATGTAATGCTCATTATAATGGGCTCGAAAAGATATGCAAGGCCTAGTTCTAAAGTCTACTACGATACCACCCAGACACTCTTTTTATGGAATTATGTATAAGGGGAAAACGGAAAGGCTTATCCTCACACAATAGAAATATATGGTAGGTGTGCTTAGTCTAGATTAATCCAGTTAAGTAAAGAAAAACATGTCAAAATATTTACTAATGAAACACTTTTCATCAAAAACTAGAAAAATAATGGCAAGTAAAATCAAGCGGGTGTCTATGTCTAATCCCTTCCCCCCACTTGGATCATACTAAGCATATAATTGAAAAATAGGAAGGGTTAGAGATGGAATGAAAAACTCCCCTGGATTTGCTCGGTATGATTAATAATGCATGTTCAAAAACATGCTCCAAATGTGCCTCCTCGAGCAACATCCATCTACACATAAACTTTCCATCATCAACGATACTCAACTAGGTCGGATAAAAAGTGTTTCCTTGCAGCCAAATATCTTTCCATAATCCATCAACCTATATTGCTGCAAGAAAAACTAATACCAAAAAGCATAATTCCGGATAAAAAGCAAAAATAGCACGAGAAATAAAAACAAAAACAAAACCTAACTCACGTTTGTAGGAATCACGATTGCATTTAGCGCATGCAACAAGCCTTTTTAAACCAATCGGTGTCCCTAGTGGACAAGTGAAGTCTCGTGAGGGTTTACAGGGAACACACCCATAAAGCTCATTTAATTACTAATACAAGGTTATGGAATGCTTTGAAACTGTTTTTAGAAAAAATTTCATCACAGGAGATAGTTACGGCGTAACTGGATCGGCCCAGGTACGGCGTAGGTATAGTTGACTTAAGAAAAATGTTTAGCAGGAAAGGATTACGGCGTAACTAGATCGGCCCAGTTACGGTGTAATAAGAAAGCCCGAGAAAGAAGATACATGGAACAGGCACATTACGGCATAACTAGATCGACCTAGTTACGTCGTAGTTATGATGAATTAGGCAGATGGCCTTACTGATCGCCAGTTATGGCGTAAATGGATCGGCCCATTACGCCGTAGTTACTTTTTGATATTGTTGTGCCCAAAGTGTCAACTTCTTCCTACATGTTCATCTATCTTTGGTCTTTAAACCTGCAAACAAGATAAGCAAAACATGCCAAACCAACTACAAAACCTAAACATCACAAAAATATCCAAAAAAGTCTATGAAATAAAAACAAAGAAAACTAAATCTAAGATAGGGATGGGTAGTCTCCCGATGAGCACTTTTCTTTAATCTCCTGAGTCTTTAAGTTAGACTCCAACAACCATCATCAATAGCCATCAATTGGACGTCTCCAATCATGTCCATTGCTCTACTAATCTCGGCTTATGATCTTGTCGAGATTTCCTCCACTTGTTCTTTTTGTACCTGCACAAAAACACTACCGTTGCATTAAATGTGTAAAATAATTTCAAAAGCAACAAGTAAGGATAATAATATACTAACAGATGGTTCAGACTTGGTTACGGTGTAATACCACTACCAACTACGCTGTAACTTCAGTCTGATAGCAATCTGTTAAATAATAAGAATAGGTTACGCCGTAACAATTATAACTATGTTACGACGTAACTTGATATGAGAATAGATTACGTCGTAACCATTGAATGGGTTAAGCCGTAATCTCAAGACAGAATACATAATTGTAGAATAATATTAATCAAACAACCAAAAATACGAAGACCGTTCCCCGGCAGCGGCGCCAAAAACTTGATGCAAGATTTTTGACCAGGTTTTACATTTATAGTAACTCGTCTACCTATGGCCTACCTAATGCACTAACGAGCAATGTACTCGGTCGCATGTAGTGAGGGAATGGTAAGACCGAGGTTGTCCGAAGAACGGTTGATTCCTAGGTGTCTAATTAATTAAATTAGTCAAATAAATAAGTTTTAATGTTAGGATTGATAATATTTAAGGTGTCACTTGATTAATAGAGCTGGTTCTCTGGTAAACAAGCTAATGGGAAAGATAGTGATGCAATTCTTAAAATGAGATCATCCACGAATGGATCATGGCAAAAGTCGGTAGACTCCTATGGTCAATTCGTCTACCCTATGATTCTTAGAATCCTCACCAAGATGAACAGGTCACCCGGGATCATTCGGCAATCTAATAGCAGTCATTAAGAGCCGGCGCTTACTATCGCATTACATGGGTTCTAGAAGTCACTAGATTCCTGCTTCAAGTGGGGTTTTAAGTCGCTAGGACAACATTTGGTCAGTTCGTCCTAGCCTATCGCCAGAAAGGCTTCCACCGGAGATCAAGCTACTACCCTTGAAAGTCCAGTTGTTTTTAGTCCCCTAAGCCAAGTCATTAAGTACCTCTACATGCAAGATTCAAAATAATGATTGCCCGGGCGCTAGCATCTTAGACACTCATCCCTAACTTTTTAAGTTCATCCAAACAACAGGTGATCATTTGGTCAGTTCGCACAAGCGAAGAAGGGTCGTCAGTTGGTCAATTCTTACTCTTCCCACTCAGTCTACCTACTTAGGGTCAGTTGGTCAATTCTACTAAGCAACTAGACACTACCGCCATTCAAAACTACCGAAATTAGGGTGGCTACCAACAAACTACGCATGCATACACTAGAAACAATTAATAACGCAAAAGCATTAATAATAAAAAGAATCAAAACTAGGCTAGGACCTAGTTTCCACATCCCCAAAATACCCTAGTGGAATGACAAATAAAACTGCATATAAAACAATAAATAAACAAGGACATAACATCAAATAATTAATTAGCTAATAATAAATTAAAAGACACTTAATTAGAACACAATAAGAATTAATTCGCCAACAATTAATTGAGAATCAAAATTATAATTAACAACAATGAAACCAAAATAATTATATGAGTCGAAAAACAATTACATATCGTGCCACGGATAATGCTATCGATTCCCTAGTTGAGTGCCGGGGCAAAACCCCGAAGGGTTTGCCCCTAAAATTGAACCAAGCTGCTTCTGTCTTCCTTGTTTTGTCTTCGAGCGGCTATAGGAACAAAGAAAAACAAATTCTCCCAAATTGATGCTTTAGTTGTACGCTTATGTATGTAGAGTAAGGATCAAATAAGAAATAAAAGTAAAATGAGAAGGATGAGAAATAACCACAGCCGCACATTTTAGATGCACCAACAAAAAGATATGCATTTCCCATGAAATTCTCCTTCTACATTTAAAATGTGTGGCTGAAAACATTTCTCATTCTTCTTATTTTCATATTTCTTTCTTACTGGATCCATCCCCTATGCATGTATATATAGTAGATGATTTTAGGTACTTTGTCATTAAAGCCCCTGAATTTGCGCTACTTTGCAGGCTTGGTCCTTGTGGTTTATTCCATACATATAACACATAAAAATGTGTTAAATATATTAATGACTTTGACGAATTCAGCCCCTCATCGTACTTCTTTATTTATTCGTTAGTCCTCGAAGTGAATAAAATTAATATAAACTTGCCGCTTCAGTCCCTGAACATTAAAACTTTGCGCCTAAGTTATTAATTACGGCGTAACTAATTCACCGGGTTATGCCGTAATCCTCCATCCGCCTATACTTATCCACTTCGTATTTATTTCTACGGCGTAACTAATTTACCATGTTACGCCGTAACCTTCACAAAAATAATTACGACGTAACCATAAGAATTGGTTATGCCGTATTCTTCAAAGCATCATATTTACGCCGTAACATTATTAACGAGTTACGGCGTAATCTTCACACATAATTCATCGGTCCTCGTAGTGTGAGTTACGGCGTAAATAAATTTTGCACTTACGCCGTAATCTATCTTCAGAACATATAATTGGCCTTATATCACATTTTTTCCGCTCTAACGCCTCATTTATCCTGAAATGCAATTATGAACGAATATGAACGAATTAAGTACTATATTAATACAAATGAGGCTATAAACACGGGAATTTGATATATAAAATATCAGGCTAATTTGATGTTATCAAACACAGAGGAAGGTAACCTGTTGATCAAATAAGTAGCAGTTAACACACATTCAGACCAAAACACAAGAGGAATCCCCCCTGAAACATAAGACTTCTAGCAACATTAAGCAGATGTCTATGTTTCTTTTCTGCAATACCATTCTGTTGTGGTGTATATGCACAACTAGTTTGATGAATAATACCTTTAGTGTCAAAAAACTCATTCATTTTATTATTAACAAACTCAATAACATTATCAGACCTAACAATCTTGATTTTCTTATCAAACTGAGTAAAAACCATGTTATAAAAAGACACAAACATGTCAAACACTTTATCTTTCCTTTTTAACATATACACCCAAACAGACCTAGTGAAATCATCCACAACAGTCAAAAAATACCTATACCCTTCCCTACTAACCACTTTATAAGGTCCCCAGACATCTAAATGTATGAGTTCCCCAAAAACTTTACACTTATGTTCACTTATAGGAAAAGGGTCTCTTGTTTGCTTTGCCTTATGAAAGAATAAGATCTATGACATATATATTTTTTTTTAATTTTGCGTATTTCATGAATGATTCATGATTTAAAAAGAGAGTGAAGGTTTGTTGTTTGTGAAACGGGGTGGGACTGAGACCATGCAAAAGAAAAAGAAAAAACATGGTTTGTGATGTGCGAGAATGGATTACATAGATAAAGAAGTCAATGGTGGCTAGGTAGGTGAAGGGGAAGTGCGGCTCACTATCAACTCGTCATTTGTTAAAGGAGGTTATAGCGATAAGAAGAGTGGGTGAAGAAAGTGTTAAAATTTACACAGAAGATGTAGGTAGCTTAATTTTATAAATAAATTACCAAATAAGACTAGTCACATACCACTTTTACCAATTTGAACCAATTTTATTCATTTACCAAAATGAACCACGGCGCACAATTTTTCACCCCCTCCTAGCTTTCATGTGTGCCTCCCTTGGGTTTCTTGATTTTTTTTGACTTCAACACAGTTTTTAAGTTTCTAGCATTTAATAAAACAAAACAACTTACCTACCTCCACCTCCCTTATCCTTGTTTACTTACTTTTTCAACTTTTTCTTTTTCACTGTGCAAACACCACATCCATATCTACCTCCACAAGATCCATCGCCTGTGTGTTTTTCAACCTTTTCTTTCAACCAATAAACCTTGTTTTTTTGAGGCGCACATAAGGTTCCATCGTCCTTTTTGTATTCTAGGCATAAGTTTCCATGGCCCTCTTTCAGATTTTTATGTTGTTTTTGGTTTTTGACGACGCACATAAGAGCTTAGGGTACCATAATATGTTAACAAGGAAAAAGTATCGCCACATCAGCGCCACATCATTTCAACACCAAAACATTTAACACCAAAAAAGCACCCGTTATCATAACACCAAATAACACCATATTTTTAGGATCCACATTTTAAAATACAATTTACAAATTATACCCTCAACAATTTCATTCATTAAATATTCTAATAATTCATTAATAAATTAAAACATACAACACAAAATAAAAACGTTACAAACGAAAAAATACGCCTAAAAAAAGTTACGATATAAAAATACAATAAGGAAATAAAATAAAACTACTCGGGTGGGGTTGGCAAATTATATTTTTCTATGATTTTTTCTTTTCCATTTCGATCCAATACGCAGCGGTCAGATCCATCTCCTTCGTGTTAATACCGAAAAATTTAAATTCTTCTTAACGCATTATCTTCCGGTCTTTCTCTCTAGCCGCCTCGTACGCCTCTTGGGCCGCTTCTCGTCTAAGTTGAAGCTCGGATGACATAGCTTCTAATTGGCTTGACAAACTTCCCCCAGTGCTCGTAGTGGTATGGGATTTTTTTTTCTGGCGCGTGCTTTTCCGGCCGGACGTGGTCATGCATCATCACCGAAGAGCTCTTGGTGGCTTTCTCCAGGGACGTCTCCAGTTAGGTCAACCAGTTCTAGCACGTCCCATTTTGCATGGGACTTCAAAATTTCCCACGCGTCCTCTTGAGCAAATGAAATACCTCTATGCTCATCACGATACATTTTCTAGCGTGTTTCATATTATCCATTTCATTTTCACCAATTTTTGCCAAACGTTTAGCACGTTTGAAAACCGCGTTGAACTTTTGGCAATTTCCGTTCACCGTATGCCACTTGCTTGTTAACATATCCTTGTTGTGTGGTTTAATTTTTTTCTTGTTGAACACGTTCATAACCTGATACCAAAACGTGGTGTACTTTTGTGATACTCCGACATTTAGATCCTCGGAAACGGCCACGTAACACGAGGAAAGTAGTATTTCCTATTCTGGTGTCCAACGTAATGTAGTCTTGCTCACGTCAGGATTTCTTTCATCATAGACATCGGATTATTTGGATTTTTTAAATACGTTTACCTCCACTTTTGGGCTTTTGGGGAGATTTAGCTTCAGGGACGATTTGAGATTGTGAAGATTGGGTTTATTGTTCGAACTGTGGTGGGTTCTGTGGAAAATTATGGAAACCGACATTTTGCCACATCATATACATTTGTTGTTGTTGATAAAGTTGTTCGGGTGTGAAGCCAAGTGGGTTAGGGATACCGGATGAAGACGCGTTTGGGTTCGGGTTTGAAGAAAATCCGGCGTTCGAATTTTCAAAACCTAGTAAGTTCAAAAATTTCACACGAGCTCCGATATATATATATATATATATATATATATATATATATATATATATATATATATATATATATATATATATATATATATATATATATATATATATATATATATATATATATATATATATATATATAGTTTGGATCATTTAAAAGTTGATCTCAAGAGAAAAGTGAAAAGTAATCTCAACCATTGATCACCCCTCTTCCCTCCCTTTTTTCACACCAAACCAGGGACCTAATTGTATTTTCCTTCATTCTTTAAGGAACTTTTGTAAATTCGCACCCCACCCCCACCCCCCCCCACCCACCCCACCCAAAATATTTTTTCCTTAAAAATTTTTTTCTGAGGGCCAAAATTTTTTTTTTGGGCCAAAATTTTCCCCAAAATTTTATAACACTGATGCACCTTTTATTTTGGTGCATCACGCTTATAAAATTAGTTATAACTATGATGCACCGATTTTATAACCTAGATGCACCCAATTATTGTTACCTAATATGCTTCAATAACATTGCAATAACTTAGTATACTATGCTTTTAAGGGCATTAGGTGTAACCGAGACGGATCCATGGTAGCCAGTGGCGCCGCATGCTTTGTCATTGGATAACACAAGTGCATATTAACAATCGTGAATTGATGAAAAGTATGTTAACCATGTGATTAATAAAATGACTACGAAACATGTTAGGATAGTTGATTTCATTGTATATTAACCATGAGATTAATAAAATAAGCGTGTTGAATCGCTTAAAATCTCTTTTTATACAAAAAGGTTGAGGGTTTTAATTCAACGTTTTACGTAATAAGTTAATCATATGCGATTGATGCACTTTTTATATTGGTGAATCACGGTTAAAAAAGTAGTTATAACTATGATGCACCAATTTTATAACCGATATGCACCCAACGATCATTACCTAATATGCTCCTATAACATTGCAATAACTTAGTGTACTATACTCTATAAGGGCATTAGTTGTACAACCGAGGGGCGGATGGTAGCCATGGTAGTGCGCATCTATTTGTTATAACATGCTTTGTCATTGCGATAACGCCAAAGGCATATTAACCATCGTGAATTGATGAAAAGTAAAACAAAATAACTCAAACATGTTAGGATAATTGATTTCATTGTATATTAACCATGTGATTAATAAAATAAACGTGTTGAATCATTTGAAAAATCTCTTTATACACAAAGGTTGAAGGTTCTAATTCAAAACTTTTATGGAATAAGTTAATAACATATGCGATATGATGCACCTTTTTATTTTGGTGAATCACGGTTAAAAAGTAGTTATAACTATGATGCACCAATTTTTATAACCGAGATGCACAAAAAAAAGGTGCATCACGATTATAAATTTTTAGAGGAAAAAAAAAAAAATTGCCCAAAAAAATTTTTGGCGGGAAAATTTTTTTTTTTGGGTGGTGGGTGGGGTGGTTTTCAAAACTTACCCCAGAAGTTTGAGATGTTTCAAAATAGACCCTATAACTTTTTTTCTCACTTTTCTCTCTAATTACACTTTTCTCTAGAATCGCACTCTATATATATATATATATATATATATATATATATATATATATATATATATATATATATATATATATATATATATATATATATATATATATATATATATATATATATATATATATATATATATATATATAGAGAGAGAGAGAGATTGGATCATTTAAAAGTTGATCTAAAGAGAAAAGTGAGAGAAGTGATCTCAACCGTTAGATCATCCCCTCTTCCCTCCTTTTTTTTCCTCCTAACTACAGGGGCCACTTTGTAACTTTTTAAATTTTTTAGGGCAAATTTTGTCAATTTGTCTCTATTTTTCACTCTATCATATAAAATGCCTAAAATTTCCATTGTTTCATTTTTTTCTTCTTTTTCATTATTCGGTTCTCTCTAGAAACCGTCTTTTCATTTCTTCCCAGTTATCATTGCTTCTGATCTCCACACATCCTTTATGTTTCACGCTCCACATCCTTCCAATCAACACAATGGATACGGTATTATGAGAGTATACTCCACATCGTGTGAATTTCTCTAATCGAAGATCAAAGTAAGTTTTATAACTAATTTTGATTATAATTTTGTTCGTTATGCTATTTAAAATAAACTATAAAGCTTAAATATGTGTTTGTTATTGTCTATTTGCACTTATGATTGTTCATTATGACTTAAATTTTGTTTTTTGAAATTTTATTCTGTAAGCATTGGGTTTGTTCATACATGTATCAATTTTATGCGTTTTGTGATATGATGCACTATATAGATTAGTTGTTGTAAACAAATTTTGAGAAAAAAAGACATGAAAATGTGTTTACAAAAACTGCACGCAAGGTGTTTGATAAAATGCCGAAATGATATTTTTTAACTGTTATGCATTGTGATGCCCCGTTTAACACTAATATTATGTTAATTTTTTTGAATTTATTGTCGTTACTTACACTATAATTGTGATGCACTGTTTAATTTTTATATTGCGTACGGTTTTCAACTTTTATTCATTAAATTCAAGTGTTGATGTCCTAATTATGTGAATAGATTTTAGTTTACGATATAACTGTGATGCACTATTTAACATGGTTATATATGTTGATTATTGATTTTTTTTACCAGCCAACACAACAACAATCGCGTTCAAGGCGCTCAACTTATGCCCCTAAAGGTGAAGGAGAAGGTATTTCTCAACATTTTTTAATCGAACAAAGCAATTTTTCGTATAACATTACTGCATATGTAATTTTGGAACCTTAGTTATGGTTGATGATGCCATAAATTATTAAATTTATGTTTGGTTTCAAAGGTTTAATAAGGGATGTTGGCATGACCTTCTTAGCTGGGAGGTTTGATGGTATCATTGGGCTTGGATTCAAGGAATTATTTGTTGGTAACGTTGTGCCACTGTGGTATGTTTAATAAATTTCACTACAATTCTGAATAATGGATAGTTTTTTGATTTAGCTATTTTGCTAGCATTCCTATGTTGTTCATCACGCTTACATAAGAGAAAAATGGTGCCAACAAGGAAGGAACATATAGCTACAAAGACATACTTTGTGATTTTAATTCTCATTTTCAATTCCTAATTAAGTCAATTAATTACAGAGATGACATCACTTGTGCAAATGGCATTTTTATTCTTTAAAAGTAGATTCTTGTACATGAAGGTTGTTGTCGGGGCATAGTTACTTGTGTAATAAATTTTGTGTACAGGGAAAATATGGTCAATCAACATTTAGTTAAGGAGCGTGTATTTTCATTATGGCTTAACCAGAATGGTGAGGAAGCCGAAGGCGGTGAAATCATCTTTGGGGGTGCTGCTTCAAATCACTATAAAGGATCATTTTGTATTTTGCACATCATGCGTAATAATTTGTTATAGTTGCAAAATTGTAGCTACTGGTTTGATATCTCATTCACCCCTTTTAGAGTTTTGTGTCATAGGCCATCGTTGAGGCTCATGCTAACCAGATTGGATGTCAGAATTTTCATTAATATAATAAGTTTTATGTAAGTTCATTCATTGCACTAATATTTCAACACTCAGTTATTGAAGTATTTTCTTCCTAAATTAGTTTATTAAGACGTATAGTAGTAATCGTTGTCCTATAATATAGGTACACAAGAGGAAGCGGCAGAAGCTTATGCTATAGCAGCCATAAAATTCAAGGGAACAAGCGCAGTAACCAACTTTGACATTAGTAGATACGACGTTTCAAGAATACGCCAAAGTTCAAGCCTGATTGCAGGGATCTAGCCAAGTGGTCTCCTAATGACACCAAGCCCACAATGGTTGAGAATTCCAGGGAGCCTCTACTCGTTATAACAAATGAGGCGTGTGATGATTTTCCTGAAATGGTTTGGACTGGAAACCAGGATCAGCAACAAGGTTCATATAATATTCTAAATGAATCTCCAGCACTACAAGATACAAGCTCGAGAGATACCGGGCTCACACTAGATGATTTTGATCAAGGGTCAGATGAGAATGGAGGAGATTGTGCAGGATGGAACCGAATTTAGTGAAGGAGGTGACTATGTTTTGTAGTAACTAGGAAGATAAACACACTTTATAGACAAATATATATTACATATCATACATGTTATCATATATGTTATCATCAAATCATATATTTTAGTTTAGTAGTATTAATACCATGTATCAAGGTCTTTTTTACCTTAAAAGAGTGTTTAAGGAAAGCTTATATCAGTATATCATGACTTATGTTTAGTTTGTATAAACTTTAGTTCAATAAGGTGACAAACTGCTATAAAGTATTTTCTTTATATGTGGATATATAAAGATTTAAGAATGATACATTGAATGAGAAGAAAATTTGCAATAATGTGTAGACAAAGACTGACATGAAGATACCATGGCTGATAATTTTAAACATAATTTTTTCACCTAATACATGATACTTTTAACATAAGCTTGTTCCATAGCACTCGACGGAACCCACGACACTAAAGAATTAGAAGCCTATACAGCCGCCTTCTGTTGAGCTTCAAACTGTCACTGCTCGTGCGTCTTTTAGGTAGCCGATGTTTTCTTTCACTCTCTTATCGGTCACCAGTAATCTAGAAACGAGCCAACTAATAATAAAGATCCTTTCTGGATAGGTGTCGTATGCCCCAATAGACTGAAAGAACTCGATGAGTATTTCCTTTGAAGATAATTAAAGACCCCAGCTTCTTGAGAACTTCTCCTTTCTCGATTCCAGCAAAAGGGGAGTACTCGGTCTACCCCTCGAGCCTCTTTTACAGCTTTACCACACTTGACGTGCCAATTTTTCCTAGTTGTTCAGAGATACCAAAGAAAAGATCAATTTCAATTTACTTTTCGATTTAAATAGTAAACATGCAAATTGATGCACTAATATGTCCAAACAGATGTTATAAATAGATGAAAACAGATAATAATATTAATAATATTCAGTTCCATAATTACTTGTTCTGATTATTTGATTTTTTTGGAGGGTTTGAGATTGTTTATTACCCTCATATTTTTAACATTCAATGAATCCAAGTTTCCACAAGTTATTATAAAGACTACAATTTTTTTTGCTATTTTCGGACGGTCAACTAGATACATTCCAACTTCTTTCACCTTAAACACATACTTTACAAGTGGATTCTGCAAAATCAAACATGAAAACGAGCATCAAACATTGTATAAAATCTCAAAAATGTTTTTTTATGGTTAAGCGGTGTAATAATAGCATATCTGTTGGTAAGAAACTTTGTATCCGATAATCATGAGATGTGTTAGATTAGCGACTCCATGCATGAAATCTGATGATAAGAAAATATACAGCTTTTATTTTACCATTTTGACCCGTTCTACCCCTTTTTTTTACCTATTTGACCTGTCCTAAATATATAACAATGGTAATAACACTGATAGTATTAGCAAAAGGCATCGTGCTGCTACTGATGATGTTAAACCCAAGCCTCTACATTGCTGCACTAAATATACAATAGATGCACTAAAAAAATCTAACACGTTTCCTATTTAGCTAACGTTTCTTTTACATGTTAGACCCGTTATAGAAAGAAAAAAACCCAAATTGACCCATAAATAGGTTAGTAGCTTGAAAATTGTTCTCGTCAATTACCACACCATACAAAGTTTTAAGATATGAGTTGAACTTGCTTCGAATTTCAGCAGATTGCTCATAAACTAATGGAGCTTTTCATTATGTCAGGTGCTGAAGTATGATGTTAGTTTTAGAACAGTAATCAAGTATGGTTATTTTCTAAATTGTTAAAATTCATGAAGGAATTCTTATGGTTTCTCTAATCAAGATGATTGATAAATTAAAAAGAAAAAATTGTATATATGCCCTAATTCAACAAAGAGATGCCCTAACTTATAATTTGGTGTTCTTTTTCATACTAACATGGTAATTGGTAAGTATCATGGAAAAAAGAGGCAAATTAGAGATGTTACATGATGACATGGACTCACCTGGGCCAAAATCACTGCTAAAAAAACTTGACGAAGAAGAGTAGACTTCCCACCCATGTTCGGTCCGGTAAGTAAAATTAATCTATGCATGATGCTTTTCACCGACTCTTTCTCGATTTAGTATCCAAAGCTCCGAATATACTTTTGATAGTGGAATCCAAGAACGGACAAATCCTATAAATCAACAATGTAAAATTAGGGTGCAAGGCTTTGATTAATTAACATGTCATATCTTAAGGGCAACAACAATGATGTCAAACATAATTTCCTTAAATATAAAATTGAGGTTATGGAGGCTGGAGCTAGAAAACTAGAAGGGGTTGAATAGTTTACCGATTAAAACTTTGTTTTGAACTTATTGAAAGATCAATTGATATTGATCTTAAGTATGTTAATGAAATATGCAAGCAATATGTAATAAGTAAATAAGGAAAGAAATGATCAAACCACAACAAGTTGTTTATAGTGGTTCGACCTACAAGGACTCTTTTTCCTTGCCCTACTCCACTCCCCGAGTCTCACACTCGAGAGTTTAACTTCACTAGTCAACAAGCTCCTTTCACCGGCGGAGAAAACCTTTACACTTCGCTTACACTATTTCCGACACTAAGCTAGATGTCGAGTTCTTTCCAAGGGTACAACTACTCCCACACACAATGTATTTTGAGGACTAAAATACTAACCACTCACACTCACAAGATTATGATGGTTTGATACAACAATGAAGTATAGATCAACACTAGATCATACAACACTAAACAAACAAGACTTCCAACTTCTCGTTGAAGCTTGAATATGACTTGATCTTCTTTGCTACAAAAGAGATCACTAATATGATATGAAACCGAGTTAGAAAGGTTGAGAGAAGATATGTATGAGAGTATGTTAGAAAGGGATGAGAAACTACTTGGCTTGGCATTGCTATTTATAGCCAATTTGACAGAGCTGCCTGACGGACCGCGGACCCCTTAAAAGGGTTCCGCCTGTACCAAATTGGTACCGCCAATCGACAAATAAGATATCAAATCTTGCCTAAAGTCAACTCTATCTAAGTAAGATTGTGCAAGATATGAAGAGTACAAATCTTCACAAAATATCTAATGGAATCTTCCAATGATCTCCATGATGTAATACATGATGTCAAATGTTGTATTACTATTAATAGAAATATGCAATGCTTAAGTAGTGTTTGGTTTTAAGAACCTAACACATTCTACAAACTACTATCATACATAATGATTAGAGTCATATCAAGATGTTACTAATCATAAATGTAAATGCTTGAATGATGAATATATTGTTTGAGAAAGCTTGTTTTAATATCTAATAAACTTGACAAGCTTTAAGCTTTTATAAATTAAATTTACTTTTGTCGTTAACAAAACTTAGGCAAAGATCAAAATATAAATAACGCTTAATGACGATATTTGTATTAACAATCTCCCTTTTGTTGAGGACAAAATATAAATTTTATTTTTATAAAAGAAACAAAGTTTGTACAAGAGTTATAAAATATTAGTTTTAGAACTTTGAAAAGGAAATGATAATATAGTGTATGAATTTTGACTTTTATGAAAGTCAAAGAATTCACTAGTTGATGCATGATGTTGACTTTTCGTAAAGTCAGTATGCGCTTGACTTTTTAAGAAAAGTCAAGTATTATCAATGAGGGTTCCTGTTTGACTTTTAGAAAGTCAATTGTATGCGCTTGACTTTTCGTAAAAGTCAAATATAAATAATTTCAAGTTCTATATTTTCTCCCTTTTGTCTCAACAAAAGAAGAGGCTATGCGAATGTAATGAGCTCGAGCTATTATCTCCCTTGTTCAAAGCTCCCCTAAATTGGGTGCTTTAATGGGAAGATACATGGATTGTGAAAATAAAGCTACAAAAAAATGTTAGTAATAATGATCATTCACAAGCATTTCCAAACACTATGTAATGACACCAACAACATAATAAACAACATTCATTAGTTAAAATTTTCATGAGTAAAGATCATGAAAAGAGAACACAATGATGTGTTTCTAGTACAAGAAAATAAAAATTATCCTAAAAAAAAAAGAAATAAAAGAATAAACGACTATTCTAAAACCATCCTAAAGTGATGGTGGATGGGAAAGAGCGCTGAGACGCCAAGAATGTGGTTGAGGATGAACCTCATTTCTTCGTGGAAGTCATGGACCATAATCCGGGTCCGTTTCACGGTTTGACCCGCTTGCTCACAAGTTGAGCAACCGTGCCTGGAGGGTAGAAAGTTCATGGAGGTTGTGGTGGTGGAATGGTGGATGTGTTGGTGGTGTGGGGATGTTTGGAGTGGTCATGATGGATGCAAGCAAAGCACTTTGCATTTGCATTGTCTCACTTAAGTGAGAATCCACCATGCCTTTGAATTGGTGGAGGTTGTGGAGTTCGGCTTGAATCTCCTCTCTAGTGGGATTGTCATCCCACATGCTCTCCGGAATGTCCTCAATATGAGGGACATTGATGATGGAAGTGGATGATCCCCGTATAAAGGACCATGAATGTCCTTGTGAATGGGGTGGAAAAGGAGAGGTCTTGGCCCTAATGGGGCGTTTGGGTCAATGGATGACCGAGGTGATTCATGAGCGATTCGCTCAATGGTGCCAAAGGATGGCAATGGTGGTGGATGACTTGGCCTAGAGGCAAGTCTTCCAAGTCCTCTAGGAAAGGATTTGGTGATGTTGGTGGAGTTGAAAATAACTCCATGGGAGTGAGAGGGAGACCTTGGTGAAGGTGGTGAGGTGTTTTGATGTTTGGATGGGTGCCGTGGAGGTGAAGTAGGTGTTTTTATTGGTGGTGGAGTGGTGATCACAATGTGTGATGAAGTAGGTGTAGCTAAGGTAGGTGTGTATCATCTCTAATGGGAGATGAGATTGTGAGTGGTGAAGATTCGGATGATGAGCTAAGATTAACAAAACAACAAGGCCTTACGCTCATTCTAGCGGTTTTCTTGCAAGGTTTTGGTGATGATTTAGTCATTTTAACTTGGGTTTTGATTTGCTAGATAGTAGTGAGAATGAAGAAGGTGTGAGGATGATCATGGTAAAGCCTTTCAATTTATAGAGGTAAGAAATTGTTGAGAAAAGGTTTGATTTGATGTTGAACCATTGAAGAGATGAGGTTCCTAATGATTTGGAAGTGGGTTGAATGCTAGTCATATCACCCAAGTCAATCCATACAAAGAAGATGGAGTGAAGAAGAAAAGATATGCAATAAATGTGTTCTAGTGAGTGGAATTTCCTAATATTCGATTACCCACGGATTTGAAGGTACCAAAATTTGGTTCCTTCCTTTATGCAAAAGGGCTCCTTGGGTGGATTTTTCAAATTTTTGAATTTTGGTGGAAATGGATTTTTATATACCTTAGTGAATAATACTAGTTCTAATAACAAGATAAACTAGTTAAGATTGATTTATAAGTGATGGAAGATAATTTGGAATTACGAAAGAGTCGAAATTCGAAATTACCGGAGAATCCACGGCACCAAAATAACACACGGACGGTACCCTGGGGGTGCCGCCCGTCCGCCTGCATGTGTATGGCGGTACCAACGATATAAAGGACGGTACCAAAATTTTGGTGCCGCCGGATCCGTGAGGTCGAAAATTGGACAGAGTTCGCTTTAGGTGTCGCAAATTTCCAAACCCGAAATTTTTCTTAAAAGTCATTATACTAAACATTTCTAGTTAGGAAAAGTAAATAACACATATCTAAACATAGAGGAGCATAGATTTTGAGCAGGCTTATTGATTTTCACAATATAGTGAAAATGGGTAAAATTTGATAGCATACTTGTGCTATCCCCGCATGAGATTGTTAGCATACACCATTGTTTTAAGTTATATTATCATCCTACATAATAAAAACAACTAAATAGTATCAAACATTAATGATAAAGCATTGTTCCAAACACTCCTTAAAGTACCCTTATTTGTCCAACTTCTTGTAAATCTTGTTCATCATCCTACCAAGGCACTTGAACATTCCCTTAGTTTGTTTGAATTCACGATTCATTCTCAATCTCGGAAGAGATGTGTAATACTTTGAGGTGGAAGACGAGAGCTTGGAAGACCATCCTGAGCTATTTGATGATGATGATGAAGGAGTTGGAGGTTTAGTTCTCTTGCCTTTAGTCTTAGCAACTCGAGCATCACTCAAAGGTACAAAGATGTGAGGATGAGATCATAGTGAAGGTGCATCCCTTTGGGGTTGGTGGAATTGGAGCGAAGTTTCTATAGAGACGGGTGAGAAGCATCCCGTATGGAAGAGCAACGGATCCTTGAGTTGGAATATCAATCATTCTCCTAGCTATGTAGTAGGCTGTTGAATGGTTGTCGGTGACAAGTTGTAAAGCATGTGGCAAAGACAAGCGCTTATGTGATCCCTATTCCCTATGGTGCTAATGACGCTTGCTCTAAGTAACTCCTCCCATTTCTTAAATTGCTTAAGTTCATTGAGCTCCATTCCATATGGATCTCGGTCTACCTCTTTTCCCTTTCGGTAACTCGGGTTGTATCACCTTTGGGTTAAAAGGTGTTCACGGATGACATCCTTATCGGCTAAACGGGTTATGTAGGAAGAGAGCGGTCATTGATTGCATCAAGAGCGTGAGTGACCACTTATCCGTAGACACAAGTTCCTCGGTTGGGAATTCCTAGTACTCTAGCAAATTCACTTAAAGTGATGGTGTAGTCATTTTGGTTGATTCTAAAGCTAAGACAAAACTCATCATCTTCATCACTAAAACCGTCACACTAGCATAGAATTCTAATACGAACCTAGGACAAATTGGTTCATCAATGTCAAGAAGACAATCGAATTGAATGGCGGCTAGTTCTTCACGAAGATTGGTATGCTCAAGGAAGGATGAGTGAATGGTTCTACCTCGTGGAAATACCTTGATTCTAGACCCCAAATATTTCTACTTGTTCCTTGGTGAGTCCTTTGGTTTTGTGGTGTTTGGGAATGTAGTTAAGGGTGTCTTTGTGATCATAGAATCTTGCGGCTACCATGATTATTCCTAAGGACAAGAATTAACATGTTAAAAATAATGTAAATAAATTTTAACGCTTTTTAATTCTAGTGTGTGCCTATATGAAAACAATTTGAGTTGCGGTTATCTCGACTCATTTTATGCACAAAATGGTTTTAGTGGAGTGTTTGGCAAATACCATGAGATAACCCAAATGCTCCTAATTCAATGTGGCTACATTTGAATATACCCGGAGTGCATATTAGTTATGCAATACCTTTAGTATTCAAGAGCATGCAAGTGATGAAAATTCTAACGCTTCTATTTGTATTAGCAATGAAAATGTTTTCCTACAAGTGAGAAGCTTTTCAAAACTTTTGACATGGGGTGTTTGGTTGTTTGAATAAGGCCTTATATTTATTATCTATCAATTAGTGGGAAACATGATTTGTTTATGCAATATGATAATGTAGTACCTAATTTGAATGACTAGTTATGCAATTTGCCAATTGAATTCATATTTGGTATAAAAGCATACATAAAACCCCATGTAATGATTTGTGATAGTTTTGTGCATAAATAAGAATCCTAGACTCGTAATTAAGAGATGAAATGTAGTTAGGATACTTACAATGATGTTATCTTCATGATTAGTGAGTGGGAAGATGACAATAATGAGCTTGGTTTAAGTTTTACACGCTTTGGTAAAGTGGGTTGTGAGGAAGAAGATGTTATGTATAAAGTCGTTTTGTTTCAGAGACACCACGGACCGACGGCACCAAATTTTTGGTTCCGTCCGTGTTGTCGCTTGCGTGCCGTACTACAGAGCGTATACAAGACAAAATTGTTTTGGTTTGACTATTCTAATGTTTTAGACTATGTTTATCCTACATGTTTGGTTCCATTAACCCTAAACCAAGTCTAAGAAGATTAAAAGGTTCTCGCTAAGAGGTTTAGTAAAGATGTCGGCAATGTTGTCTTCGGAGGATACTTTCTCGATTGAGATGTTTCCTTTTGAACATTGTCGCAAGAAAGTGATGACGGATTTCAATGTGCTTTGTACGAGCATGTTGAACGGGATTCTTGTCGAGATCGATGGCTCCTTTGTTGTCGCAGTATCACAATATCGTTGAGATGAATTCGTAGTCACGAGAGCTTGCTTCATCCAAAGAGCTTGTTGACATGCTTTTCCTACCGAGACGATTCGCTTCAAGAGTAGAGATGGCTAAAGCCGCTTGCTTTTTTGCAAACCATGAGGTGAGACAATGTCCAACAAAAGTGCAAATACCACTTGTACTTTTTCTATCGACATAATCACCGGCATGATCCGAGTCGGCATACACTATGGTTTCTATACCCGCCCTTTGGGATACCATAATCCTAAACACGTTGTTCCCTTAATATATCTAAAATCCTTTTAATGCTTCTAAGTGTGATGCCTTTGGTTTTCTTGAAAGCGAAGCACATAGACAAACACTAAACATAATGTCGGGTCTACTAGCCGTAAGATAGAGTAGGCTACCAATCATTCCTCTATATTTAGTGTTATCTACGGATTCACCTTCTTCGTCCTTGGTGAGTTTAGTGTCCAAGACATGGGTGTTTTAGTTGGTTTGGAATCTTCAAGACCAAATTTCTTAAGCATGTCTTTTATATATTTAGATTGGTTAAAGAAAATACCATCTTCTAGTTGTTTAATTTGAAGTCCTAGAAAGAAGTTTAACTCACCCATCATACTCATTTCAAACTCGTCATGCATGATTTTAGAGAAATCATTACATAGTTCTTGACAAGTTGATCCGAATATAATGTCATCAACGATATTTGAACAATAATAATTTGCGATTCCTTTTCTTAGTAAAAGAGTATTATCTACTAATCCCATAGTATATTTGTTATCAATAAGAAAAGTCTTAAGACGGTCGTACCAAGCTTTAGGTGCTTGTTTAAGGTCAGATAATGCTTTCTTGAGTTTGAAGACATGATGTGGTTTCTCAAAGTCGGTAAAACCGGAGGTTGAGCAACATACACTTCTTCGTTAATAAACCCATTAAGAAAAGCACTTTTAACATCCATTTGAAATAATTTAAAATCATAAGCACATGCATAAGCAAGTAATATTCTAATAGATTCAAGTCTAGCTACCGTGCATAAGTTTCATCATAGTCAATTCCTTCTTGTTGATTATAACCTTGTGCAACAAGCCTAGCTTTGTTTCTAGATACTATACCATTTTCGCCCATTTTGTTTCGAAGACCCATTTTGTTCCAATTATAGTTTGATCTTTGGGTTTTGGAACTAGTTTCAAACATCATTTCTAACGAATTGGTTTAATTCTTCTTGCATGGCCATTACCCATGATTCATCTTTTATTGCTTCATTTATGGTTTTGGTTCAATGGTGGATACAAAACAAAATGATTACTTTGATTTTGAGCTTGTGATCTTAAGGTTCTTTGATTAAGTTTTCCTATGACCTTTTCTAATGGATGACTTTTAGATTCTTTTATGTTGACAATTTCCTTATTTAATGGTTCATCTTCCTTGTTATTATTAATTTGACTTTCAATTATTTGACTTTCAACTAAGTCATCATCTACCAAAGGTGATGTCTTAGAGGAGGTGGACTTTCACAAATGTTATGTTCAACGATTCCTCGACTATCATTGTTTCTTTATTTAGGACAATGTAAGCTTTACTAGTTTGAGAGTAACCAAGAAATACACCTTCATAAGACTTTGGGTCAAACTTGGTGAGATAATCCTTAGTGTTAAGAATAAAACATTTACAACCAAAGACTTTAAAATATCCTAATGTTGGCTTTTTACCTTTATAAAGTTCATATGGTGTTTTGTTTAGGAAAGGACGATTAGGACTCTATTTAAAATATATGTAGAAGTGTCAATCAAGCTACACCAAAACTTTTGAGGAATGTTTTGTTCATTAAGCATTGTTCTACTCATTTCTTGAATTGTTCTATTTTTACGCTCTACTACTCCATTTGATTGAGGTGTTCGTGAGCGGAAAAGTTATGTGTTATACCATTTGTATCACAAAAGTTTCCAAATTGAGTTTCGTTGTCAAATTCACGACCATGATCCGCTCGGATCGACACAATTTTGACACCTAGAAGATTTTGAATTTTCTTGCTAAGTATTTCAAATTTATCAAAAGCTTCATTTTGGTTTTCAAAATAACGTCCAAGTAAACCTTGAGTAATCATCTACTATGACCAAAGTGTATAAGTTGCCTCCATAGCTTCTTATAGCGGATGGTCCAAACAAGTCCATATGTAATAATTCTAGACACTTAGATGTAGATACCATATTTTTAGATTTGTGACTACTATGTGTTTGTTTACCAATTTTGCAAGCGCCGCAAAAGTGTTGGTCATATTTTAGTTTTGGCAAATTCCTAACTAACTCTTTTGAAGATAGGTTTTGTATAAGTCTCATATTAGCGTGACCTAAGCGCCTATGCCAAAGAGATGAGCTATCGCTCTAATGTTGTTAGGCAAAGTTTGTCATTATATGTTTTATCTATTTTCATGACGATATGTTATTTTTCCTAACTCCTTTAGCTATGGTGATACCATCTTTTAGTATTTTACTACCATTTTCATCAAATAGTACTTTATACTTTTTATCGCATAGTTGGCTAATACTAAGTAGATTAAATCCTAACCTATCCACATGAGCAACATTTTCAATAGTTAGAGAGTTATGAGCAATCGTACTTTGCCAATGATTTTGCTTTTGAGATTGCTACCGAAGTGACATTACCTCCGCCATACTCTTGGTATGATGAGAAGAGACTTTGTTGCCCGTCATGTGTCGTGAGCATCCACTATCTTTTATCCATTCATCGTTCCAATCCAACTTTCAAACATACCTAAGAAGCGAATAACTCAAACATTTGGTCCCCAATATCTCATGGGTCCGTTTGGGTTAAACATACCATTTATTTGATTCATGTATGGAAATGATGGATAAGGGTTCCATGGCATGTAACTGGAGTTTGATATGGTCTAGAAAGTTTTGATTCCAACCGTTGTGTTGGTAGTTAGGTTGAACGTTGTGGTTGCTCTTAGGAAAGGGCGTTGGCAAAAGAAGTTTTATGTCGTTGTTGAGTAGTTTTGATCTAAATTCATTTTAATAAGTCCTACTCCCGATATAATGGCTGGTTTTAGTTTAACATTATCATTGGTTTTCTTTGTTACTTTAACAAATTCAAGACGGTCCAGACATGTAACATTCTGTTTCACTCAAGTACCATGTACCATTTTGCACAACGGACGGAACCCTTTTTGGTTCCGTTCGTCCGTGGCAGCATGAAGCAGCAGCTTTTGATGTAATGTTCGTCCTTTTCGCCGCTTTGTTTTGACTCTTAGGAATTAATACTTCATTAAACCCTAGCCCATTCATGTCTCCCGGTGTTTTATGGATTTTAACTATTTCATCGGCAATAGCGATGTTTTTGTTAAACCTTTAAACTTAGAATTATTTTCTATTAAAACTTCTTGTGTGAGCTTTAGTTTTTCTATTTCAAGATTAAGCTCTTGACATGATTTACAATCATTGTCATTTGCTTTTCCTTTTCAAGTCGCTTTTGCTTTTTCTTTTAACTCATATACCTCATTTTCCAAAAACTCCTTTTAGTTTTTAGAAATTTATTTTAGTTATGATTTTTAGACTTAGCTCACACAATTGATTATATTGTTTTGCAAGGTGTCATCATCTATGGAAGAATAAGAAGAGTCGGAAAGTACCTCATTTGACTCATGTGCCATTAGAGCGATCTCTTCCTTGCTTGATTCTTCATCGCCTTCACTATCACTCCAAGCACCACTTACAAAAGCTCGCTGAGTTTTGCTCTTAGGTGGCTTGGGACATTCTCCTATGAGATGACTTGCATCACCACATCTAAAACACTTTCTTTCACCTTTGATCTTCTTATCATCCCGATCTTTTCGAATGGCTTTTTTCTTCTCGAGGTTGTCTTACAAACTTTCCTCTTCTTCTAAAGAACTTCTTGAAATCTCTAACGCCATGGCATACTCCTCATCTTCACTATCGGAACAAGATTCACCATCATCGCTGATTCCGCCTTTGCTTTAAGAGCAACGGATTTGATCTTCTCCTTTCTTCCTTTGATGATCTCCGAATCTTTCTCCATTACCATTTCGTGAACTTTGAGGTTGCCAATTAGCTCGCCTAGTGACATTATTGAGAGATCTTTTGATTCTTCAATAGCGGTCACTTTAGCTCCATTTGGGATGGAGTGCTCTAAGAAATTTCCGACAAAGTTCTTACTACGAAAAGATTCATCAAGTGCTTTAAGTGATGTAATGATAGTGTTAAACGAGCAAAGCCACAATCAATGGTTTCATCTTCGTGATAACAAATTGTTCATATTGTTGAACAAGAAGATCAATTTTGTTATCCTTGACTTGTGAATTACCTTGATGTGTAACAATTAAAGATTCCCAAATATCTTTGGCGGTTTCACACATAAAAATTCTTTCATATTCTTTTCTAGGTAAAGCATTATAAAGCATCATTTTAGCTTCATTATTTTTAGCAACTAATTTCTTTTGTTCATCAACGGAAATATCCTTTGTTGTAGAACTAAAATCTCCTTTAACAATAATAAACCAAAGATCTATATCTTTTGATTTTACATATGTTTCAAAACGGTTTTTCCAATAGATAAATCCATTGGTTTCAAAGAGTGGTGGTCTTTGCATAGATTGCCCTTCTTTAAAGTTTTCGTAATCCATGGATCGCTTCAAGTTTATAAAATACAAGTTATTTTAGAAATTCTTGAGCAACGAGGCTCGTACCAATTGTAGAAAACTAGAAGGGGTTGAATAGTTTACCGATTAAAAACTTTGTTTTGAACTTATTGAAAGATCAATTGATATTGATCTTAAGTATGTTAATGAAATATGCAAGCAATATGTAATAAGTAAATAAGGAAAGAAATGATCAAACCACAACAAGTTGTTTATAGTGGTTCGCCTACAAGGACTCTTTTTCCTTGCCCTACTCCACTCCCGAGTCTCACACTCGAGAGTTTAACTTCACTAGTCAACAAGCTCCTTTCACCGCGGAGAAAACCTTTACACTTCGCTTACACTATTTCCGACACTAAGCTAGATGTCGAGTTCTTTCCAAGGGTACAACTACTCCCACACACAATGTATTTTGAGGACTAAAATACTAACCACTCACACTCACAAGATTATGATGGTTTGATACAACAATGAAGTATAGATCAACACTAGATCATACAACACTAAACAAACAAGACTTCCAACTTCTCGTTGAAGCTTGAATATGACTTGATCTTCTTTGCTACAAAAGAGATCACTAATATGATATGAAACCGAGTTAGAAAGGTTGAGAGAAGATATGTATGAGAGTATGTTAGAAAGGGATGAGAAACTACTTGGCTTGGCATTGCTATTTATAGCCAATTGACAGAGCTGCCTGACGGACCGCGGACCCCTTAAAAGGGTTCCGCCTGTACCAAATTGGTACCGCCATCGACAAATAAGATATCAAATCTTGCCTAAAGTCAACTCTATCTAAGTAAGATTGTGCAAGATATGAAGAGTACAAATCTTCACAAAATATCTAATGGAATCTTCCAATGATCTCCATGATGTAATACATGATGTCAATATGTTGTATTACTATTAATAGAAATATGCAATGCTTAAGTAGTGTTTGGTTTTAAGAACCTAACACATTCTACAAACTACTATCATACATAATGATTAGAGTCATATCAAGATGTTACTAATCATAAATGTAAATGCTTGAATGATGAATATATTGTTTGAGAAAGCTTGTTTTAATATCTAATAAACTTGACAAGCTTTAAGCTTTTATAAATTAAATTTACTTTTGTCGTTAACAAAACTTAGGCAAAGATCAAAATATAAATAACGCTTAATGACGATATTTGTATTAACAATGTTTATACTTATGCACTTATTCATACAAACAAATGCTATAACATATTATTTACTCGGATGCACTAAAATGAAATTTTATACATACAAATTCATTAAGTGTCATTCCACTCAACAATAACACTAATTATTTTATAATTTTAACAATGATGCACTAAAATAACATAAAAATTTAAAAGTCTGTAATTGAAAACTTACAGTTTTTGGATATCTCTGGATTGATTTCAATTTTTCTTCTGGTGTTCGACGGATGTACGACGACAATGATGGAGTGGTGGAGATGATGACAGAAATGATGATGACAGTGGAGATGATGACGGTGGAGATGATGACAGGAATGATGATGGTGGCAGATGGAGATGGTGAGAAGCGACTGGTGATGTATCTGTCAAGTGATTGTTTTGTATATGATGTATTGGAGTAGGTGGTGGTGTGGCGGTGATGGCGGCGAGGGCAGTGGTGACGGTGGCGACGATGGTGGTGACGGTCAGTGTTTGTGTTTGAATCGATGTGTGTGTGTGTTTTAATAAGTCTCTAATTAGAAAAGAGTGTCCCATCTTTGTTTTGTGTTTTCATTTTTTTCACCCTAAACTTTTGATTGTTTACATAATCTACCCTGTAACTTTTTTTCACTTTTCTTTCTAATTACACTTTTTCTAGAACTGTACTTTATATATATATATATATATATATATATATATATATATATATATATATATATATATATATATATATATATATATATATATATATATATATATATATATATATATATATATACATAATCTACCACATAACTTTTTTTCTCACTTTTCTTTCTAATTACACTTTTTCTAGAACCGTACTTTATATATATATATATATATATATATATATATATATATATATATATATATATATATATATATATATATATATATATATATATATAACGAGGCATTTGGCATTAATGCCACCTCAATGCCACCTCCCAATCCACCTAATCATTAATTGTTAAATTTCTTGCTAGGATTGAACCTTGTTGTTTTGATAAATAACTTGTGTGTTTACCACTTAGGCAACAAGTTATTTTGATAATTATGTTGCATATTATAATCTATAAACCTATGAGAATCCCCTACAACCAATTATCTACCATATCTATTCCTTAATTATAGCTTAACAATCTTTTTAATTGATATCCGACCTTTTATTCATTCATCACACAAAACCCTAATTTCATTCAAGCTACATCAGATACATGTGGAATGCACACACTTATACGTGATGTCAAAACAAGAACGCATGACTTTGTGTTTTATGCTGCCCATTCCTGGAATTTTTCATTGAGTAATAACCAGTTCACCCACTTGACCTAGCATGGCTTTGAATTTGTATTAGGTTGTGGAGCATGGCCTAGGTCACCCTCCTTTTACCCAAAAACAGATCATTACTCCAACAAGTAGAGCTCTTGAAGTGTGGAATACATGTTTATATATTCTTTAAACCGTGCATACATATACTTTTTAAACTGCAAGCGTGATAATAATGCATGAGTTATTGAACTATTTGCCGCTACTCTGATGTTTATATGCTAATTTTCCTTTACTACAACATATTTATGCTTCTTCGACATTCTTATGCTTTACAGCAGTCGATTGCTGCATATTCAACTTGTATGTTTGAAAAAATACTTATCTTTAAGTAGTTTTTGTAAAATTTATTGTTGATTTTTCACCACTTGCAGAAATCCGTCTACACAGGAGTGGTATGCTGCAAAAGTTTGTGTGGTGTAGCAGTCATCAGAAGGTATTTCTCTTTAAGAACATACGTTGGCTATTTGTATCATTGTTTATAAAGATATCATATATATTATTATAAGTATAATTTGATAATTATAAATTGGAATTATTATTACTTAATATCTCTCTAATCTATGTATATATATTCTGCATATATATTTTTCGGTTGTGGTGTTTAGAAGATCATCAATAATACACGAGGCTGTTCTATTTTGGAGGTAAGTAACTGTCTTGATTTTTGTAGTTTAAAATGCAAACATGTCAATCACTTGCAAAGACTGAAAAACTCATCCACTGGTATTTTAGAAGCAGGCCAAGGTCTCATTCTCTTCTTGGCAATCTTATATTTGGCACTAACGGTTCAGAATTGAAGGTTTTCTGAGCATTCTATATGTCTGTACTCTGTACTTTTCAACTTACTATAATTTTTATATGTTGGGCATGAAGGCTTAGTAGTAATATAACAGATATGGTTTATATAGTTCATCCTGCAATTTAAAGAAGTTATTATGTTTAAAATTATTAATTCTGGAATGTGAGTTACAGTGATCATGTTTTAACTGACAGATGCCAAACGTTTGATTGGCGGAAGGTTTAGTGATGCTTTTGTGCAAAGAGATATGAAGCTATGGATATTCAAGGTTATCCCTGGCCAAGCTGAAAAACCACTGATTGTGGTTAATCACAAAGGTGAAGAGAAAAATATTGCAGTTGAGGATATTTCCTCAATGGTTCTCATTAAGATGAGGGATATTGCGGAGGCATATCTTGGCACCTCCATCAAACATGTTGTCGTAACTGTTCCAGCCTACTTCAACGAATCACAACGGCAAGCTACAATAGCTGCTGGTGCAATTGCTGGTCTTTGACACTAGGATGGTACTCTTGATGTTTCGGTTCTCAATAAGAAGGATCCAATTATTTATACCAAATTGGTATATGTTTTTATATATGGGTTCTGATTATGTATTCGAGGAGTCAAGGATTTGTTCGGAATTCCGGATCGAAGAAAAGGGAGATCAAAATATGGTGCAGAAAAAAGGTTAGAAAAATAGACCGCTTCTTATTTTTCTTTAATCTATGTTGTTTTTAACAATACACACACTGTTTGCAGCCATGTGATGCAGGTCACGGAAGATGGCAGGTACTGTACGTTTGGACATTTTCTTCGGCATACTGAATTGGCGATAAAGAGGTTAAAAGATAACCCAACGTGACCCATTTTTACATTTGGGTTAAAAGTGAACCATTGCATGTGTAAGTTGGCACGATCATTGTTAGACTGTACCTCATTTGGTTTATATTCTTAATAGGTGCTAGAAAACATTGAAACTGTATGCATTTCTTTTATAGGACCACAAATGCATACACTATTGGTCAAAGGAAGAGTCGAAAGATCTGCAACGAATTTGGTTTGGCAAAAGATGTTCGCTAGCACAAAACTGGAAAAACAAAAGCTGTAAAGCATAACGGGGTCCAGATAGGGTGCAAGAAGATTATGGTCCTTTACGGTGTCCTTGAACAAGTCTCTGTACAGACTTATTATAATTCTAATAAAAGTCTTCCATACAAATATATTAGTGATTAATCATAGTCAGGCACACGGTAGGCCCCAAGCCGAGCAAATAATTTTCTATTCTTTTTCTTCCACAATGTAGAATTCTTTTCCGTTAGACCATTACTCATCTTAAATTTTTTTTCTTTGTAGAGACAGAGCAATGGCTGTTGAAGCTGTTGTCTCTGTGGTCATACGAAAAGTAACAAACTTACTAACCGAAGAACCGGAAACTTTTGAAAAGGTTAAAGGACTTAAAGATGAGGTAGAAAAGGTTGTTATGGTGGAGCTTAAGGAAATGCAGAACATTTTAAATCTTGCGGAAAGTAACAAGGTACTTCACGATCGGGTGGTTCAGCTTCTAGGTAAAGTCTACATTCTGGAAGACGCTATAGAATCTTTCGCCGTCTCACAAACCCGTTTGAAAGAAATAAGTTTTGTCAAGAAGCATATTTTTGTCATGGCAAACGAGTTAAAGCTTTGTAGAGAAGTTCCTGATGAGATGGAATATTCTGATGATGTTTACAGACTGAAAGCTATAATTAGAGGATTCAGCAAAGAGATACATGAGTGGAATAATAGTATACCCGCATTGGCTTCGGCACGGCAACCGGGTTCCAGTACAACTATGCAGCTTGAAGGGTACAACCGGGTTCCAGTACAACTATGCAGCTTGAAGGGTACAACTATGCAACCGGGTTCGAGTACAATCGTGTTCCAGCTTGAAGGGTAAAGAGAAACTCAAAGATGAGGACTTGATAGGGAGGCTTCATGGGTTCTTAAAGGGTCAAAGTACTTGATAGTCATCAATGATATTATGAATCTTGATCTATTAAAAAAACTAAGAGGTACCTTACCCGATGCATACAATGGAAGTAGGGTGGTGATCACAACTGCGGACGTAGAAGCTGCTTCATTTGCTGATGCATCAAGCCGTTATCACTTCAAGCCCCTAGACATGGACACGTAACGCCATTCTTATATTGGCTGCCACATCTTCTGGGTGTACGTCACTAGGAACAGGACAATTCTCCATGTCCCAAAGTACAACAATTTGACCAATTCTTGCAGTTAGATCAGCAGACTCACAAAAAAGTTTTCACAAGAATGCTTTGGGTTTAAACATGATATTTACGCTAATTCGGTCTCCTACTGGTCCATTAATCGGTCTCCACGGAAAGGAGTAATGCAAGCCTCAGAATTTTGGTCTCTCGGGTAAGCTGGTTCTTTTCTCACTTCTAATGTTAGCAGACCATCAGAAACGTCAGGTTGTTTCCCAATTTAACACCTTTTGCTGCATACGTAGTGGCAGTGAGCTAAGACTGTTCCATCGTTTTACTACCGGTGTTGTTGTTCGCCAGTTTGAGGGACCACCTTTGGATGCTTTCAACACTGCGGCTTCAGGTAATGGGTTGTCTCATTTAGTTTATGTATTGTTACGTATGTTGACTGTAGTGATATGGTGTACCAACTAATCAGCCTTTTGTCTTTATACAGGAACAACCGACCAGTCCCATGAAGCTGATGCTTTTACAATTACAGGTGTATATAATCGTGCTTACACCGGCATATGGCACGATTTCCCACAGGACAGGTTGGTGCCACATAGCTACATTAGATTTTTCATGCGTCTTGCCTATTTACTAATTGCAAACCTTTGGGTTATACTTATATGACATAATCTGCCGTGTTTTTTATGCAGCATCGGGATACATGGTTTTAAAACGCCCTAGAAGCTGCTCCTGGTTTATACATTTGATGTGATTAAGAGCAAATAATTGTGCAGATTTAAGAGTCTTTTTGTCCTGATTTGATTTGCTATCAATATACTCAGTAGCCAGTTCCAAGAGGGTAATTGCTTTTTGCTTTACATCAGGTGTTAACTGAACAGAATTCCATTCTATTGCAGATAATTCTTTCTGACATTCAAATTGCTGCACGATGGTATCAGGTAGCTTTTTGTACATGATTAAGTAAATGCAACATATCCACAAGACATGTTTATCGGGATTTATGAGGGATTTAAAAAGATCGGGAAGAAACGGAGGGTTTAGATCAGTCGATCTGTCTGTAGAGGATAAGAAGCTGTATACTTTTTCAATAGCATTGTGGATTTCACCAGAAGAGCATAAACAATTAACCAGTTGTAGAAAGAGATCCAAGATGTATTCACTATCCAGCTCTGGATTCCAGTTAGGAGTAGATGCATGACTACAGAGAGCAGTTATTGCATTCTTATATGCAAGCAGTCGGTCATCAAGTTTATCACGACTATTAATGATCATCAGCCACAGCCGAGTCATCTTCTGCTGATGTTGTTGAACGAGAAGGAGTAAATCCGTATAGTTCACCATCTTCTCTTCTAAGGCTTGAAGCGTCAACAAGTGGCTCGCTGCAAAAACATGGAGATGAGAGGGATAACTTACATGCTGCTATTTCCACGCCTATGGTCACTTCAAGAGTAAGTAATGTGTTCATGCATGGCTGTATCTGTGTGTAGGCATTTTGGTTTAGATTTTTGGTGGAGGTTGCAATTTTGACCCAGTAACTTGTGAATGGGTTGATTTGGGGAAAACAAAAAATTGCATAAAGTTTCTACAATTATATTATTCATTAGGCTGTACTATTGATGATTCAATATGAATTTTGTGATCATGTTTTACTCACCAATTATATGACAAAATCTGAAATTATTCAAGACAGAATTTTGTTGTGTTGACAGTACCCGATCTAGACTAAATCTCTCATTGTCTTTGATTTACTTAGAAGTCAACCTGAGGAAGTCAACGTGGTAGCTTTAAAGCATATATGTTCATATCGCCATCCGTTATATGATGGATTCACACGTTTAGACATAGTTCAAAAGTGGCTGTTAAACAATCCTATGCTAATCGAGAAACCTTTAGAGCAAAACGATTCCATTGAAGTTAGGAGGTTGGTTATCACTCCATCAAAAGTCTACTGTCTGCCACCCGAAGTCGAGTTATCAAACCGAGTCCTACGTCACTATCAGGAAGTATCCGATCGGTTTTTACGGGTAACATCCATGGATGAGGGTATGAAAAAGCTAAATAACAATGTCCTTAACTTTTACCCTGCCCGATCGTGAAGGATATAACTTCAAGTCACATAGCACAGAAAACAACCATGTTTAGACGGGTCAGGAATATATTAAGCCAAGGGTTTTATCTATCCGGTCGTAAGTATTTTTTTTAGCCTTTTCAGCTAATCAATTGCGGGATCGGTCTGCATGGTTTTTTGATGAAGTTGGGAAGGTCACATGTAAACAAATACTGCAAGTTTAGTAATAGAAACATTGCAAAATGCGCTGCTAGAATGGGTCAGTGTTTTTCGTCTACATACGCTACTGTCAAGGTCCCGATACATGAGGTTGATTTGGGATAAGGCCGAGCATGAACAAGTTCGATTCTGAACACACAATTCTTGAGATATGTTCATGGACACGCTTACAGCTTGGCTTTCTAAATAGACAGATTATTACTTTACTACCGGCACTAGAGGTTAAAGATGACATCTTTTGGGATATGCAAATGAAGATGGTGATGAATTTGAACCAAATGCTGGTCGATACTGATGTGGCATTTGATGTAATAATCGCTTCGTGTGCCGAGAGTGGGAACACAGCATCTATCATGTTGGCTGTTGGTTTCAAACCACAAACCGAGCCACACCTTCGGGGAATGCTAAGTAGCATACGAGTTGCACAACTCGAAGACCTACGTGAAAAATCTAGGATATTTGTGCAGGAAGGAAGGTGGTTGATGGGCTGTTTCGATGAGCTCGCTGTACTCGAGCAGGGTCAATGTTTTATTCAAGTATCTAACCCATCAGATACTTATCCTTAAGGTTATCATTGTGACATTATTTGGTTAGTGTAGGGTCGGAAGGCAATTTTGAACCATTGACATATTCATGGTGAGCATATTACAAATAAGTCAAGAATGCTTTGTCAAAACGTACAGTTTCATATTCTTGACATGCTGTAGATTATTTTTATGTTTTTTCTGCACATTTCAATATTTAGGTCTTGAAATTTAGGCTGTTGTGGAACCATTTGTTGAACCCATGGATGATGCAGTAGGTCAGCCTATTACAGTAGTGAATATATTCATGGTGAACAAATCCTAATTGCAGTAATTGGTGTGCTCTGTCAAATTGTATGGTGTCATGTACTTGACAAGTGGTGGATTATTTTTATGGTGTTGATGCTGTTGTGGAACCATTTGTTCAATTCATGGATGACACAATGCGTCTGCCTATACCTTATCAGGGAACTGAACATGAACTAAATAGCAGTGACCAGTATGCTCTGTCCAAACGTATGGCGTCATGTACTTGACATGTAGATTATTTTTTATGGTTTATGCACATTTTTATCTTTGGGTATTTTGCAGGCATTAATGCTGTTGTGGAAGAATTTGTTGAACACATGGATGACGCAATGGGTCGGCCTAATCTCTGTGAGGGAAGTGAAAATACCCATCATGAACTTATCAGAAATAGCAGGGATCAACATGCTCTGTCAATATGTATGGCACCATGCACTTGACATGTTGTAGACTAATCCTTTTTAGAGTTCTGCACATGTTGATATACTGGTCTTGATATTTTGCAGGTGTTAGTGCTTTTGCGTAACCAGTTTCTAAACATGTGGATGACGTAATGGGTCTGCTTATTCACTTTGATGGAAGTGAACATATTTCAAATAGCACTGATCAGCGTGTTCTGTCAAAAGCTATGGTGTCTTATTATATTGAAAGAAGTAAAGCCTAGAAGAGTTGTAGTTCCGGTTTCGGCAGATGGAAAGCCTGAAAGAATTGACACGAGCACGGTAGATCTCTGGCTGACTCCTCTGCATCCAGTTGCAAGAAGGTATCTTAAGCATCATTAAGTCAGAAATATCATCTTAATAAAACAACGTGCAAGAGGAACGTTCACTGCTTTTAATTTTGAGATTTTATTATTTATATGGGAAAGCATCAATTATAATTGTTGATGGGCTACATCAGTTACACATCCTCATATTCTTTCTTGCCATCTTTCATGTTGTGTTCAGCGCCATTACTATGATTCTTGGTAGACTAAAGGTACAATATCTTAACTAGCATCAACACGTGTCTTATCTTTTATATCATAATGAGTTATATACGGAGTATCAAATTTCAAGTTTTTTACCATGGTCAAGAATTTAAATAGTATCAATTATAGAATTTATTTCACTGAGAAGAGAGCAGCCATCTTTCTGTTTTGCTGAAATTGGATGTTTTATAAGTTTGATAATTAGGATTTGGCTACGACTTTTTGGCCTTGCAGACTCGGGGTTGGAAGCACTAGGAAGCGGAGACTTTGTCCCCTGACTATGCGTTTCCTACCGGTATATAGGTTACTTATTTGATACCAGTTTACATATCAAGAAGCTATAACTATTTGTTCTTACATGATAAAAATACAGATGCTTCACAAATCAGGCTTACCCATGATACGTCTTTCAAATACATATATCTGTACTTACCATTTATCATCTTTGTTGATTTTGTAGACTAATGGCTACTAATATTGGCCTAGAACCGTTATCCAAAAGTGCAGAAAATCCAATAGCCATCGAACCAGATGTTGTTTCCCTCGCAGATTTGAAGCCTACAAACATGAACAAACTTATTGAAGTCAAGGTATACCGCAAATGGACCGATAAAAGTCTTCCAGACTTAATTCCCACCACGTTGTGCTTTAACTATTAGATAAAAAGGTATGTACAAAAACCTGCTGCACTAACCACCGTGAATGGTACAATTATAACCATATATTTATACATTAACAATAATTGGTATTTATGTATCATAGGGTTATGCAATTGAGGCAAACATCAACTCAATGGAGAAGAATGATTTTGACAGCAAACTTTAGCTAGACTCGCATATGAGATTCATGGATTAGGGTGTCAGAAAACGGACAGATGACAACGGACACTTGATAATGAAATGACACTCAGTTTTGGAAGATACATACAGGTTAATCCTATACCAACAAAACTAATAGTAAACATTGTTCCTATATGGTTAGCTTTGTTACTATATGGGGTATTAATGGCACAATGTTCAACTTTCTTTGTAAAGCAAAGCACCACAATGGACAGAAAGATTGGTGCAAGTTTCGTGATCCCATCGGCAAGTATTCAAGATTTTTTTGCCTTAGGGATGCTTTTTCCGTCGCAATCTATGACAGAATCATAACCCGGATACTAAGTAGAAAGAGGGGAAATGAAAGAGGTATTTCAATCCTCAAAATAGTCGGGATTGGGATGTTTCTATCTATTCTATGTATGATATGGGCAGCATTGGTTGAGAAAAAGAGGTTATCAACTGCAGAGAAAGAGAAAAGCAAGGTTCTTTCGATGAGCGCGTTTTGGTTAGCTCCACAGTACTTGCTTTTGGGAATAGGGTGCTGCTAATGGAACCACATAGCCAACATTGTTGTCCCTTGCACATAAGAGGTGGTTGTTTTATTTGTACTTTTGAGTATCCAACTGCTATCGGATATGCTATGCCGCGTGCCTGTTCTAAGGCTTAAGGTTAGTTTTATGGTTACCGTTCAGTAATTTGGACCCTGCTGGGCAGCACTTTCTCTTTCTCAGAATATGTGTAATCTGGGACTGAAAAAAATACATACTGCAATAGCCTTATGAACACAAGATGATAAGAAAATTTAAAATCTCTATATAATATAAAGTGATAGCCAACTCTTTACTTGTGATAAGTACTCCAATTGCATTCGGTTATTTATTTTAAGGAAAACACACATCAGACTTTTATGTCTGTTTGGAAATTCTTGACAAGTTTCCGACTTGTCCTTAAGACAGGTATGAACTGTCATAATAGGCGTATATAATAAAACCAGGTTTAATAGGAAGATGTCAGTAGCAACAACTAATAACATTTATGGACAAAAACTTCTACAAACTAGCTGTGCATCACTACTTATTAGTTATTAGTTTTTTTTTTTTAAATTGAGCTTGTGTTAAAGTTATGCTGTAAAATACCCTTACAAAATATGAAGCTTACCTTTAAAACATGTGAACTCTTGATATGCATGGCAAGTACAACTGCTATGCTTTTTCATTTATTCTCACAGGCAGTCTGCAAGAACCAATATTTTTCTCAATTGAGCTGCTACTTGAGCCAGTTTGAAGATTTTTTTTTTGTTGATGCAGAATAAACATGATTTCTTGACTCAATAGCAACTCTAGAGTGATGATGTGCACTAGCTTTATATATGGGTTCTTATTATACGTTTTCTGTGTTTCTTCCCTTGTCTGTGAATCGGCTTCTTATGCTCGATCATAGGTCAATTTGTTGCATTATACCTTGTCAAGTAAAAGTGGTATTAGCTCTCGGCCCATACCTTCTCTTATGCTTGCAGATTTAGCATCAACTTTAATCAACATATATCCTGAATTGGTTAGGAGAGATGACACAATATATTTGATATATCAGCTATTGGGGCTGCACACGAATCACACCTATTGGGGCTGCACACGAATCACACAATATATCAGATAAATCATACGAAGACAACGCAAAAAATAGACAAAATAGTTTTTTCCTATAAATCATCATGTAGAAGCTTTTTAGCCACAAATTATTGGTTTAAGTATGCAATTATGTCAATATGTCATTAAGGCAAACTCATGAAAGATCATATGATTTTTGCTCAGAACATCGCTTTTAATATGGGTATTGAGTACTGAGTAGTAAATAGCGAAATGGAATGTCCCTAACCCGTGACATTGTGAACATGTAATTTTAATTTTTTAATCATTCGAAGGATAAACATAATTGCCTTAAAATATTGATCTCTGACAGTCACCAATTTCGTTAGGTATAAATGAACCAACGCGTCATGTGCGTGACGGTTTGCGTGCATATAGTGGGCACACACAATCCCAGGCTACAGGTAAACATCTACCTTCTTTTTAACCATTATATGGATCGTACTCTAATATAGTAGCAATTATTATCATTACAGAAATGTCCAGTAGATTTCAACGAGGTTCTGTTGATTTACATATTAATGGCAGACGCCAAAGTGCAGCAATTCAAGGTCATTATCTTTTGTCTAATGTAGATTTTCAACAACAATTATATGTATTCATTATCCCTAATCTTTTAGTATCTTTTTAGCTATTCGTCTTTTTATTTGTTGGAAAATTTCCAGGTCCAACATCAGAGACTATATAGATATGGGAAGCTGTCAACAGGTTTGTCGGACAGTGGTATGAAGAAAGGTTGAGATTAAAGATGAGTGGGATGCAGAGGCATTAGCTATGAGGAACAAGAGGAAAAGGCCTATGCTTGACAAAATTAAACAAGAGAGGGAAAGAGTGGTTCACGTGAAATTAAAAATTGTGTTTCACGTGAAATTAAAAATTGTGTTTCACGTGAAATTAACAATTGTGTTTCACATGAAATTAACGACTGTGGCACAGAGTAGAAACATCACAGTAAAGCTTGAACCAGAAGTTCAAAGGGAATAGCTTATTTTTCGTTAACTTCAGTTTTTTAACGATATTTACCAGGCTTGCTCGCCCAACGAACAATCTATGCTTTGATACTTTGTTCTTGCATACCATTTTGAAACTTTTTTTCTCTCATATTCGATAACCGTTTATTTCTTTTCGTTCTTAATGCATTCAATAAAAAAATTTGGTACGTGTATATATTATTTTCCGTTAACTTATTTTTTCAAAACAATAATTTAGCTATAGCAAATTATGTCAACGATAATTGCAGGTAGCATATGATAATCAAGAAAGAAAATGGCTACAATTGCGGATATTAGTGTGTTGGCTGCCACATCAAAAATGGTCTAAAGAGCGGTCTAAGAGATTTAGACAATATGTCACGAATCTTCTTACTTCTCAATACCCACACATCAAGGTCGAAAAGTTCCACCTTAGTTAAATATCTTAGTTACATTAATATCTTGGGGACATTTGGCACTTTGTCGTTGTGTTGTGAGAGCTATTATGTGATTATTGCTTTTTCAAATAGCAAGCTTTTGAATGTTGTTAATATTGAAGGAAAGTTACATGTGGTTTGTAACAACCAATTCTTGATCTAAGCCCCATGAATGTCATTTCCATCGGTCGATAATACCAATACATGTACACATGCTGTAGTTGCTACTAATATCCAATCAGGCGTACTTTAATTTCAGTTTGATCATTCTTATTTTGATCATTCATAAAATAAGAAAACGGTTTACATGTAAATTCCATACTCAACCATCTACATGATTCCTCTTGGTCTAAGTGGTGCCACAAGGTAATTCTCACTGGCCAATATATAGAGGTATACATTGAAGCCTTTTCGGGCCTCAATCACCAATCTTTACTTTGATGAAAAATTATATCCACATCAAAAATAGTCTAAAGAGCGGTCTAAGAGATTCAGACAATATGCCACGAATCTTCTTGCCTCTCAAGACCCACACATCAAGGTCGAAAAGTTCCACCTTAGTTGCACTCCTTCTTTACGATTACCTTCCTTCTTTGCTATAGCAAATTATGTCAACGATAATTATAGACATGCCGCCCATTGGGCGGCTTCAATCTATATATATATATATATATATATATATATATATATATATATATATATATATATATATATATATATATATATACATTGAGTTAGAATGAATGTATATGAGATTGAGTTTGAGTACAGGAAGTGTGTAAAAATAATATGTGAAGATGGGTATTTATAAGGTTTTGATTTTTCTAAACTAGCCATTTTTTTAATATCTAGCCTTTACATTCAAATGTAGGGGTAGGTTTTGATTTTTTTTAAACTAGCCTTTGTCAGGGGTGTTTGTGTAAGTTAATTTTTGTCGCTACTCACGTTTCAACTTGAGTTAGTGTAGCAACGCAAAACACAACGCAGGGGCAACGCCGGAGGACCCAGTATGGTAACTTAGCCCAAACACAAGCCACGTCGGCCTGAAAGGCGTTGTGGCGTTACCACACCCAAGCCCGTAATAAGATATGACATCCAGGCGCACATAAGCATCCATATGTAGTGCGCTTGGATTTGTCGGTTTCGGATGCATGCATTGTTTATGGTTTTTGATAGGCTAACAGATAATCGCCCAAAGGTCCATTTTGGTAAAATAAAAGTGCGCAATTCGTTTTGGTATTATCGTATCATAAAGAATTCGTTTAAGAAATTTTCTCTAATTTTCGCAAATATAAAGATAAGGAATGTCAAAGTAAAGACTAAAACTGGCAGAATAGATTTGGGCAAGTAAACGTCCAAGGGCCATAGCAAAGCAACACTACCCTTCAACCCTCAACAAGTGACCTCTATTGTATATTTGTATATATAAACCATTTAGGATTTTTATTTTTAAAAAAGTCTTAAAAATTTAAACTTGCTATTATTAGAATTATTTGTTTCAAAGAAAGATATCAATATAATACAATTAATAATTCTTCCTTATAATTATCGGTTATTTGTAAATATACACATTAATTTGAACATTAAAATTTAAGTTAAAACAATATAAATGCAGTTTTGTAACTACGCAAGGTTATTGTAATGGTCATTGTGTTCTTAACTACATATTGTTATGAATAATTAATATTGTGGCTATCCATATACCTTAACCTCTCAAACCTTTCATCTTTTGTATTCCCACAATTATGATTGTACTAAATACTTTGATTATGAGAGTCCTATAAATTGAGGTTCATTTGTAGTTTGTGAGATCAATCTGAATGAAAATATTAGTCTCGATTCTCTCTATCTTCTTCTTCCATATATTGGTTATGTGTTATTGCTATTAGGCCGTTGTTTCACAACACGTTATCAGCACGAATGGCTTTAAAAGAGAGATCGATATAGACCAAGAAAATAAAAGACAAATTCAAGCATTTTCATGAAGGACACCAATCTTTACTAAGATAAGTTTTTTCTACCTTTTAATTGATAATTAGAATTGCACTATGAATCTATGATAGATTAATTTACTTGATAATGTAAATAATTTAATAATATGATATATAGTTGTTAGATAACATCATATATAATTTAAGCGAATCGTATCATAGTCGATCACTTATATGCATGATAGTTAACAAATTAAGAAGGAGAGTATATGTAATATGATGATGATGGCACACTATAACTTTGCTAGTGTTGCCCTATAATATTCCATGTGATATCTCATTATAGTTTTGATTGCTTATCGATTGATTGCAAAAGTTTTTATTGTTAAAGAATATTTGATAATGAAAATAGGCTAAATATATTATGTACAAAAACATTGTAAGGTGAAAATTTTAAGTTAATTTAATTGTATTATGTTTTTCTTTAATGATTTTATAAAGAACAATACCACTTGTCTAATTTTATTGCAAATATATTTTATGTGATTATGTGATGAAGCATTGCTTTAGGTAATATATATTGAATTCGTATATATTTAAGGAACATGAAAATATGGATTCTCATATAGCTACATGTCATATATTCTTTAGATGTGTTAATGTGGGCTTTTACTTGCTAGTCTTTCTTTTGTTACGCTTACTTTTTCTTAATGCAAAGGTGTTTGATCCATGTGTTACTTGTAGCTAATTGGATTGTATCTTGGTCAAAACCAACTTCACTGGTGTTATTAGTATGCATTGCATAGGCAATTTTTGTTGTTTACGGTGTTAATACACGGTGAGTGAAATTTATTACTAAATGTGAATTGATGCTATATCTTGTCATCATTATTAATTCTAATAATGGTTACTACATTATAAGGAGTACATGTTTAATCTTGACAGTTGATTAATGTTTAATCTTGACAGTTGATTAGTTAAACAAATTATCTCATGGTACTCCTAGAATTACTTAATCAAAATAAAGAAATATGTTAACAAGGCGTAATTTAGGCAAAGCATATATATGGATTCTTGCACTTGACTAAAAACAATGATTATCACTTCCTTATGCAATATGAAATATAAAATATTATTGCTTGTATGGAATAATGTGTAAATCTTGTACAATAAGAGTAATTGCGCATGAATGGTTTCTTGAAACGAGTTGGTTGAAAATATATGTCTTACAAAATTTTTATGAAAAGTTACTGAGTTGTTCATATGTATCAATCATGTGCTTTGAGCTTTGCATATATGCATGTAATTCCAACGTTTCTTGAGAAGGCTTTGTATAGTTTTGCCTTTTATATGCCAAACTTATTTGTACGAGAGTTTCAGAACATGATGACATATACAAATATGAGTTATTTACTTGGGATATTTGAAGGGTGACACAATTTATGGTCGTTGGGCCATTAGTAGTATTAAGATAAGGAAAGACTAAACAAAATATGACAATATAGAAATATTCTGATTATAGTAAGAACTTGAGTTGAGTTATTGATGTGGTTGAAGTAAATGTACTGATATACCTTATAAGATATATGGATGATGACTTCTAAAAAAAAATATGTTGAATACCATGAATAATAGACATCATTAGCTAGTAGGTTGTAGTGTATACGTGTTTCGGTAATAGTGCAACTCGATTATCCTTACGGATTGACTAAGTAGTTCATACTCATTATGTGATGTTTACTAAGTGGTTATTATTGCTTACAAGAAACTATGATAATTGATTAATGAGATGTGTTTAACAAATAGTACAACTTCACTTTTATATAGAGCAAGTTTATTTTAATAATTCTATGGGTTAACATGAATCTTGATTTGAACTATATAGAAGTCATAAAGAGCTTTTATAGATTTGATCGAAGATTGTGATGTTGTAATAAACTCTTTAAATCATCTATTTTTAGCAAAGTCAAATGCAATTGAGGCACATGTGGTCGTAAACCAAAGTTTATGAGCCAAACTATTTCAATAAGTGGCATGACCGGTTGGACCATCCCGAGTCAATAATGATGCGAAATGTATAAAAGAACCATGGGTTCTTCAAGGTTAATTTGTTTGATCTTATTGTTCTTAATGGAAGTTAATGTTCATCCATCACCACCAAATTAAAGTAAGGATTTTAGTCCTATAAAGTTTTGGAAATAACATAAAGGGAATATATGTAGGCCTATACATCCGTCATGTGGATCATTTTGAGTTTTAAAATCGATGCATCGTCAAATGATCATTAAAGACGCAACTCAAGGTTAGCGTGATGAATGGCTCATCTTATAAAATGCAAGCATGGTTTTCCAAATTGTATCTTTGGAAATAATGGTGAATACTTCCATATGTTGGGAAATTTTTGGAATAAGTGTCGAACTTAAAAGTAGCCCATGTTAAATGCGCCGAATTGCTTTTGTTGAAACGTTCATAAAACGACTTCAGTTGATTGCAAAGCCAATAATTGTGAGAACAAATCTCTTAGTTTATGGGGGCATGTTAAAATTATGAATTCGCATCTTGCCAACAATATATAATGAATTCTCCCCATTATAATGGTTTTGGTCACGAACCATATGTTTCCCATTAAAGTTTTGTGCAAATTTGTGAAACCTATATTGATAATCCACCACAATGCACAATAATGGGATGTTGTAATTGATAATTCATTCAAGGGGAGAATGAGCAGCAAGAGATATGGAATGAATTATGATATAAATATTGATCCTCGTACCAATGAATATGAACTTGAAGGGACAATTTACATTCCAGATCTAGTAATTGCCAGACATGTTTAGTGGCCTAAAGAAAGTGACTAGATCATATATACGCTGCTAGTGCTCCGTTTACGATGTGTGTCCCACCAAGAAACCAATGATTGGTAGTAAGTCTATAGCACGTCTGCGTGATAGACTAATCGATTCCAAATGAAAGTCCTCGAATGAATAGATAAAATGGAGCAATAAAATGAAGATGGTCAAATCGAGGTAACAAAGACCCCATAATAATTCTCCTAAAGAGACACTAGACATGAGGTAATTGAAAAAACCCCGGGTACTTGAAAAACTATGAGATCTCAATAAATGATATATTTCAATGTCTAGTAAAGTGTGGAATCGAAAATATAAGTGAATCGACGTCGATGGAGATATTGTATACAATAATGTGCTTGATAATGATTATGTAAATAAATAAGATATCGCGATAATCATAGTGAGGATCATGGAAGCATAAATGCAAGAAGTGCAGATGTATGATTGAGTGGCCAAAAGTAAAAAGACGCAAATAACTAATGAAATATTAAAGTCTCTTGTGACGAGATATGGTTCTTGGGACTTGAAGTCCGTATATATAAATGTGTAAAATTATTGGATATGCATTGGTCATTATGAGAGCGAAATTAAAGTATTGAAACTATTATAACTAAGGCATAATTGATGGCACACAAATATTTTCAAAAAACTTAGCATATAGAGACATGATCTCATGTGGTGGATCCAATAATCTATTTAATATTTATAAGTCTGGCGATTTGATAACTAATCGATATGCGTCTAAAAGATAAAGGAAAAGAGCTCATGTAATATTGAAATTTTATTATAAGATATAAAATGCAAGAAGCATGCTAGTGATTTTTAATGCTTAGAGCATATAAGAAAAGTTCTTGAGAACATTATTTAATTATATTGAATCAATCATAATAATAGGCATATATGTTATAATCGCCTTAGAATATACTAACTGAAAATTGTACCATAAAATAACTATGTTTGCTCATGTTACTTATTAGAACACCTGGTCTTCAATATGATGTAAGTTTCATATAGTTTGATGATTTGAATATTAATGGAACTCCGACAGAGCTTCAAAGGTGATTGAATGCTTAGAATTGAACCTTGAAAGAAAAGATAGTTTATCTGATTTTACGAATTGAATATCTTGAGGATAAAATCCTTTAACATAATGAAAGCTAGAGAAAGATGCTAAATAACTATATATGGTTAAATGACTCTCATGTTTATGAGGTCACGTGATGCTGAAAAGACCCCTTTATTTATAAAGATGATGATCACAATATAGATTTAAAAGTGTGATACTAAAATGCGTGTAAACGATTGAAGTTTTAAGCTTGGTCATACATGATATAATATATCATTCACTTTGAGTTTGTTGGCAATGAGTAACATATTAAGTATGATGATATATTTGCAAGAGATGTATGACATATGGTAATATGAATATGCGAGCAACATGTAGAGAATATTTATTCATATGATTCTATTAATGACACTTTAACGTGCATTTCACTGAATTAATGAGCTTAAGTGATGTGATCATTAGAGGGAGATAAAATACATGTTACATTCTTTTTCGCTATCTTCAAGGTACAAAAGATATGGGTTTCTATTATACTAACTCATCCGAAAGAAATCTAGTTGGTTTTGCGGATGCGGGATATATGTCTAATCCCATACCGATCGGTCCCAAAGCGGATACGTTTCACAAGTTCTAGTCTTGCCATTCCAAGGCATTTTATAAAGCGAAAATGAGTGTAACTTCATCAAATCACAGAGATCTTGCCATCCATAAAGCAAGTCGGGAATGCGTATGGTTGAGAAGTGTGATAGAATATATTTGAGAATCATGTAGGGTTTTCTTCATGCCGAGGCTCCAACAATTGTACATGAAGATAATCAAGAGTAGCAAACCAAGCATATTCTACCGTTCCTTTTCACCCATGACGTGTAGAAGAGTGGTGATATTATTCATTCAAGCAAAAACCTAGCGATTTATTTACCAAGGCATTTCCTCTTGCAACATTCAAGAAGTTGGTTCGGGGCATTGGAATGCAAAGACTCGATAAACTTAAGTGATCTAATCATCGGAGGGAGAATATCGCGATGCACTCTTTTTCCTTAGCTATGGTTTTTGTCCCAGAGTTTTCCAAGCAAGGTTTTAATGAGGCATCATATCTAAGCGTATGAGAATTAATGATGGATAGCCAAGAGGAGTGTTATGAATAATTAATATTGTGGCTATCCATATACCTTAACCTCTCAAACCTTTCATCTTTTGTATTCCCACAATTATGATTGTACTAAATACTTTGATTATGAGAGTCCTATAAATTGAGGTTCATTTGTAGTTTGTGAGATCAATCTGAATGAAAATATTAGTCTCGATTCTCTCTATCTTCTTCTTCCATATATTGGTTATGTGTTATTGCTATTAGGCCGTTGTTTCACAACACATATATGTATAATGAGCATTCATTCTTTAAAATTCAATTTTGTAACTAAATATTTATATAATTATCAATACAATAATCTTAAACTAAAAGGATTAGAAACTTTGCAACTTATTCTCATGGACGGTTACGTAGCCACGTATATATTATAAACATTAAACTTGGTGGATTAAGTTCACGTAATTTATGAGAAACTATTACTATGGTTGGTGATTTTAATATATATTTTGTGTCGAGTTACATCTCATTTTTTTTAATTATTGGATTACATAAATTTATCTTCATAACGATTTGTGTAATACAATCAGCTATATTCATTCACTTTTACGTCATAAACAACATATGGATCTTCTCTTTATAACTGAATTCAACAATTACCGCTCCCAACAACCGATACTGACTTTTTCTTCCTTACTATTATTATATATCGGCGTTAATTACTCTTGCTTTATAACTCACACAATTAAATGTCACATCCTTTTGAAACCCTAAAACCGATTCCCCCTAAACCTCTCTGGCGATTTTTTTTCCCTGCCTACCCTAATCGTTTTCTCCATCCGATCTCTTTGTAGATCGTGTTGGTCTAACCTGTTACGGTATATCTGTTCAAAAATCGTTTTTAGGGGCTGATTTTGTTCTCAATCTGCAGCAGTTATACTTACCATCTGAATCACCTTATCGAGTCATGGGTTGATCGAGTCTCTTCATGGATTAAAACCCTATTTTTTACTAGGGTTTTCTTGTGCGTTATGGTAACGTGGTTTTGTTAGTTGATTCGTTTTGTTTCTTTTGCGTGTTTAGGGTTTGTTTTACTTTATTTGAATGGAGAGGGTAGATGAGTTTGAATTGCGTGCTTGTGATGCTAGTAAGACTAGGTTGAAGGAAACTGACCTGGGAACTTCCGACGCTGGTAATATGATACAAGTGGAGCCGGTTCCACTTGACACACCGGAAGGTCAGGATATGTCTTCAGTGGCTAGTAAAATTAGTGACATTGGTTTGAGCCCTAGTCATGATGCATCTACTCATGACACGCCTGAGGGTCATGATACTTTATTTAAAATTCGTGCTATTGAAAAACAAATATTTTAGGGAAAACTTGTTCTTGTGGGTGACGATGGGCAACCATTAAAACCAGTTTTGACGGTGGATGCTACTACCTCTACTGGGGCTAATCCATTTGAGCATCTTAAGGTGCCGCAGTCACAGAAGGAGCTTGAGGAGATGCTTGCTGCTATTGGTTATTATTCGAAACCTCCTCAAGATACGAGGGTTCCTATGGATTCTAGTGTTAATGCTACTAGTAGTCCTAATATTGTTAATGATAAGGTTGATATGAATACACATGGGGCAGTTGGTATTGAGAAGGGTGGTGATTTGAAACAACCTTCTACATCGTATGCTGGTGTTACTTCTCTTGAACCTATGAAACACACGTCAAACTTTTGTAGGTTGGAGTGTAATAAGAAGGCTAATGGTGTGGATCTTTCTGTCCCGATGAAAGTAGTTGAAGATGTGAACACTAGGTTTGAGAATTCTTTGTATGGGTATTTCCTTGGTCAACGACTTGCTTTTTCATTGTTGATTACTTTAATGCAATAATCGTGGGCTAAGTTGGTATACAAAAGGTAATGATGAATGCAAAGGGGTTCTTCTTTTGTAAGTTCAATTCAAGAAAGGTGTTGATGATGTTCTTGAGAACGGTCCTTGGTTGATTCGAAATGTACCTATTATTCTTAAACCATGGACATTGAACACCAACTTACTTAAAGAGGATTTGACCAACATCCGGTGTGGGTTAAATTCCATGATGTTCCTCTTGCTATGTTTTTACGGCGATGGCCTTAGTCTCCTTGCCACATTGATAGGCACGCCCAAAAGGTTAGATGCTTTCACTAGCCAAATGTGCAGGACTCGTAGGGCCGTAGTAGTTTTGCTAGATGCATGATTGAAGTGAAGTTGGATGAGGTGCTTAGGGACGACCTTCTTGTTGAGATACTGTTACTTGATGGGTCGGGTTCGACTATTGAGAAGATACGGGTTGAATATGAGTGGAAACCACCTCATTGTGATACATGTAAGATTTTGGTCATACTCTTATTGAATGTCCTAAAGTTGTTGAACCTCACCTTTCGACCTACTAAGCGTGTTAATGATGGTTTCAAGACGGTTAATAACAAGAAGAAGGGTAAGCAAGGTGGGTCTACTAATCCGGGTCAAGGAGGGTTTACTAAACCTGTTGTGGGTAAGCAGTTTCAATATCAACCCAAAAAGACTCCTCCTAAACCTAAGAAAGTGGAAGTCAATAAGAAGAATGCTTCTGATGTAGCTAGTTCGAGTGGAACATCGATTTCTACATCTAACCAGTTTGATGCTCTTAATACGGATGTGTTTGGTATTCCTTGTGATGACATCAACAAGCACGTGGATTCTGGTCGTACAATGGAAGTTAATGAAGATAAGTCTACTAAGACAGGTACTGCATCACAAGAACCCCTTGTGAGTGATTCGGGTGTGGCTCTTAATATTAGTGCATCTTGTAATCCGCCCGCCTCTTCTACTAAGAGAGTTAACCCTTTTTCTAAAGTAGGCGAGATCGTGGTCTCTGATTCTGAAGATGAGGTGGTTGCTAACCCATTTGATGAGTCTGCTAATCTATTCGGTGGTGGCCAAGAATTTGAAGATGAGTATGATGAATATGACTACGATGACTATGCGAATCAGGTTCATGATCTTCCAGGGAATTTGGATGCCTTTAATGCCATGTATGGCACCAAGCTTCAAGGTCCTAGGAAGTAATTTTCTTTCCTTATGTCCTATGTTATCATTTGAGTAGTGGTTTGTTTTCTTGTTTAGAAAATAGGAAGTATCTTGTTATGTAAGCTTTATTCCTATGTAACGGGCTGAGATATGGGATTTCACTCATATCCATTGTACTTAAACGTTTCTTTTTGGTTAATATATCTACCAGGGTGCAGGATTACTCCCCTTTACCCAAAAAAAATTACTCTTGCTTTATGTATTTTTTTTCTGCCATCACCACCATTGCATCACGCGGATACCATGCTAATAAAACAAAAATCTTTGATGTTTGGTTGGAGGGTTTAAAAACTAGGGAATGGGTATAGGTATCAATACTATTGTTTGGTTTATAAGTATAGAATTTGGAATGAAACCCCTATATATGGGTATCCCTTAAACGTGTGTAGGGACGTGGGTTTAAGAATAATTCCCAACCATTGCTCCTTTACATTTTCTTATTCTTGAATTACATTTTCCAGAGTTGATTTATAGAAGATAAAAAAAAAGAATGTAATATATTTGCATGTAACCAAAAATCATGGTATTCACATTTGCTTATTTGATTTCTTCTTGTACATTCTTAAGCAACAAAGTAAACAGTGATTTACGCCATAATTTCTTTTGTTTTAGTTGATAAAGTCCTTTTTAATGAATGCCAAGCACTCAAGGATTTACATATGGAAAACGCAACTTTAACAAACTGTTACACTGAAAACCAAGTTTTTAAGTATTAAATAATGAGAATGCCATTGAAATAGTTTGACTAAGACTTTTATGAGTCGGGGGACTTGATATGATTGGTTAGTCAACAAAAGTTAAGTTGTAGTCAAACCCGATAGTCAGACTAATAGTGAAATAATGTGTAATGTGGTTATAGAAACATGATACATATACTTAAAGGACTAGTATTGTCATGTAGTAAAGGTGTTATAAAGTTATTGTGGCCAAAATTGAAAGAAATGAACTTAAGGTGTAAGCTCCCGGAAAATTTCAATGTACTTAACGTTTTAATCAAGAATTAAACACGATCTATTTCGTCATGAAATTTTCTAAACATCACTTTTGCATATCATTTGGCATATGCATGATCAACGCAGCTTGAGCGTTCATAAATATACCGTTGTGATCTAAATAAATTTCCCCACGATATTGATAACCTTAAAATACGTATCGAATACGTAAAAATTTGTAAAAATTACGAATTTAATTATAATAAAAGTATATAAAATTCGTATTGGGCCTCGGAACTCATTGGACTTTTCACCACTCGAACCCGACACATAAACGGGCCTCATAACCGGACCCAAACCCACACCATCATTTCTTTGGGCCTTTTCTTGCGTCCAATCCAACAAGCAATCCAAACATTTTTTTTCTTTCTTTTCCTTGGGCCTAGCTGCCGAGCCCAACCCAACATGTTTTAAATTTGAGTCTTGATCCCCATATATGTACAAGTAGAACTTAGGACTCAAAAATGTTTTGGTGCTTCTTCTGTTGGAACCAAGCGAGCAAACAACCAAACCAAACTAGCCATGATACAACCAAACCAAACTAACCATGATACAACCAAACCAAACTTGAAACATTGTTGTCCCATGCTTTACGTGTAGTGGTTAAAGAGACAAATCTTACTTAAGACTACCCTAAACCAATATAAAAATACCTAAGCTAAGCAAGACACCCTTTGACTACACATTGACTCTATAAACCAATGGGTATAATGTCCCAAGTGACTTGACCAAGCATGCATGCTTAGGATTCAAAATCCCACGTCTAGGACTCCAACACAAATCAAGACCAAATACATTTCAACATGTGACTAATGAAGTAGAGATTAGGAGAGCTAGTGAAATATAAAAATGTAAAAGCCATGCTTGTGTTTTCTTTAAAAAGCACACGACACACACACACTCTTTCACATAAACTCTCAAAAACATCTACACATCTCTCACTCAAAAATCAACCACTGTGGAAGTCGATCGAACTAGGATAAGGATACATTGCAAGGTGAAAGCTAGGAGAAGCTTGGGTAAACATTCAAAACGAGTAACATTATAAGGAGAACAAGGGGTTCTCGTTGGTCATTCCTTTCGCTCACACCTCACACGTATCATCACCACTCATTTTGAGTGAAGTAAGTCCCTCCCAACTCGTTTCCATTTCATTTCTTTGCTTACGTTTAGTTCTCACACATTAGATATGATATGCGCACCGTTACAACACAACTCGTATGGTATGCTTGATCACAACACATAGTCACGCGTTAAAAACTAGTCTAACATGTTGAGAACACATCACAAATCTTTAGAAACACAACACGAGCACATAACTATCACACCTACACTTCGTTAAACACATGCCTGAACAACGGGCCTAAAGCCCAACTGTCGAGCCAATAAGCCAACTCGAGTCCAATAATGATCTAACCCGCCCAATGTAATCAATATAAGCTAATAAGCTAAAGAAATAAGCTAGAGATAAGCTTGTACTAGTTTTGTAAAGTTTTCGTTTATTTCAAAAGTAGTTCGGATCAAATTTGCAAAACAAATGAGTATCGGGTCAAAAGGTAACATATTTAAAAGTTAAAGGGTCACATAAGTGAAACAAATACTTTGTAAAAGTCTAAGGACTGGAAAAGTCATTTTCGATAAGTCAAGGGAAATATGTACGTGCATGCGTATGCATGAAACCACAAGGACCGATCATGTAAATCTCTTAAACTAGTTATAATATAAGTTTTGGACTAAAAGTGTAAAATAAGAAAATGAAGGTTTAAAGTGAATAAGTGGAACTTAAGGGGCTGATTTTGTAAAAGCAGTTTTACCAAGGGTCAAAGTTGTCATTTCTGAAAGTTTCGGTATGAAATATAACTCGGGTGGAAGGTGTCATTTTCTAAAAGTATAGGGACTAAACTCGTACTTTTTGTAACTTGAGGGTAAAAAGTGTAAATTCGGGAAAAGTATAACAAAACTTATGATTTCATTATAGCCTCGTAAAAATAAGTATTTTGACCACATAAGCGTAATATTTTCAATAACGATGAATTTAATTTATATATATATGTAAAAATATATATATGTATATGTAAATATATATATTTTTAGAAAGTAATTAAGTATATGTAAAAGGATACATATTTCGATAAAATACTCGGGGAATCTAAATACGTTAAAATACTCAACAAATCTATTAAGATCACAACGGGGGAACATTTCACTTATGCGTAAGTGAGGATCACTAATTAAGACAGTGTAGCATGAAAATTAACTTAAAACGTTAATCACGATCGCACACTATTGGATTGGACAATCAATGATCTATTGAATAAGAATATTCAATGCTCTATTATTTTGGTCGCGAACCAAAATGCTCATCCGAGACTCGCCATCTCATCATTTTAGGTTTCGAGTTGGAACCTCCGCTACATTGTGCTTGATCTATTGTGCGTGTGCATTATTATCAAGGTGAGTTCATAGCCTCGCTTTTACTTTATTTTTATAAACCCCTTGAGGAGATACATGCTCTAAACTAGAACACAAGGTTTTTCATAAATGCTTGATCTTCTTGATTATTGGTCTTGCTAAGTTGTTAGCCACAAGTCCCCGATCATGAACCATTAGTCACCGCGGTGAGCGTAGATATCGTGAATAGTACTATGGGGAATAACGAACCCGTTTCGGTTATAGAGAAATAACCGGGCGCACCATATCGAATATCTTTAGGTAATTGGCTATTACCTCCTTTGGGGCATATTCGTTACCTGCGGTAATTCGGTGTATGCGGTTGAGTTTGGTTTCATGAGCTTAGCGCATAATAATCGTGATATTTTCTTATGATATTGTTAGTTTACAATGATCATGATCTTATACTTGTGTTCAAACTTATTTTAAACCTATGGACTTCACTCAACATTTTTGTTGACCTTTTTAACATGTTATCTCGGTAATCGGTGAAGATTATGACCAAGGTGCGGAGCAGGGCATGGCAAGGCTTATTTGGTGGTGTAAAACATAAAGTTATCATTTCTTTCAAACTCATGATCTTTCTTTTGGGAAAAACACTTGATCTATTTACAATATTTTGTAACAAACTATGAGTTTTCGATGAATGATAACTATATTAATAAAACGTCTCTTTCGAGTCGTTTTCTATAATTATTGACTATGATCTCCATTCAAGTAACACCCGAATTAGTCTTCCGCTGTCATTAAGATTTTCGGGGGTGTTACATAAGGGACCTAAGTTTCCAAGTGCTAAATATATTATTAAGTGGCTGTGGCCAAAATAGAAAGAAATGAACCTAAGGGACCTATTGTGCCAATTGGGCAAACTTGCCACCTACAATAATCTGGATACTTCTCTATTCTTCATTTGAGTTCCAAAAAGTTGTGGGGTGTGTGTGTCGTGAAGTAAAAAGGGAGAGAAGAAGAAGACCAAGCCTTGATGGTAATTCATGGTGTTAAGTACTTCCATTCAAGTAGATGAAGCCTTAGCAATGTTTCCTACTCAAGTAAGTATCTTGATTATAGTTAATTGGAGAATTGAAAGTTAGGGTTTGATGCAGGATTTTCGACCAGGATTTAATATTTATATTTCTCGTCTACCTAAGGTCTACCTAATGGACTAACGAGCAGTGAACCCGATCGTGCGTAGTATAGAAGGTGGTAAAGCCGAGGTCGTTCCCAAGAGCTATGTGGATGAGGATCCTATTAAGTCTAAGTGTCACTTGTTTTAAACTAGTTTGAGGTTGAAATGATTAATTAACGAAGAAATGAAATAAAACGCTCTAAGTAATAGAGGTTGTGATCAATGGAGAGAAAGTTTGCTAACCTAATTAATCATCCTATTATGTAATGTCTATGTTTTAATTACTTCCAATTGATTCAAGTGGGGGTTTAAGTCGCTAGGACAACATTTGGTCAATTCGTCCTAACCTATCAACAAAGGCTCCTACCCGATGTCAAAGGTCTACCCCTTGGGGAGTCGAGGGTCTTAAGTTACCTAAGCCAAGTCATTAAGTACCCTACATGAAAGATTCGAAATAATGAGTGCCCGGGCGCTAGCATCTTAGACACTCATCCTTAACTTCTTAAGTTTATCCGTACGACCGGTGATCATTTGGTCAGTTCGCACAAGAGAGAAAGGGTCGTCAGTTGGTCTGTTCTTACCCTTCCCAACTCTACCTACCTACTTAGGGTCAGTTGGTCAATTCTCCTAAGCAACTAGATACGACCGCATTTCAAAACTACCGAAGCTAGGGTAACTACCGTCGAACTATGCATGCATACACTAGAAACAATTATAAGGAAGCATGAAAACACAAACAATACATTCAAGGAATAATAACTAGGCTAGCACCAAAGGTGCTTAGCTGATCATATTAAAAGAAACAATGAATTCGATGTTTAACATAATGAAAGACATGAATTAAAGTAAAAGATAGAAATGATCGCTCCGTATGCTCCGTATGATCTGCCTTTGGAACCCTCTTCACGTTCTCTGCCTTTGAGTTGTGAGTGAATTATGTGAAATGCAGAATTTAGGGCTTGTATTTATAGGCACGATCAAAGTTACGACGTAACTTGAGTTGAGAGTTACGCCGTAACTTAATTATCTCTAAAATATAACTCTCGCTAAGTAGACTACGGCGTAACAATAGGAAAAGGTTATGTCGTTGTTAGCAGCTCCGCCGTATAGTGGATGTGGGTTATGCCGTAACTTACTTATCTTCAAAACATAAGTCTCGTTAAGTAGACTACAGCATAATGCTTGTGAGGAGTTACGGCGTAGTTTATAGAGGCGAGAAATACTTCATGACCTAGATGATTACGGCCTAACCTTAGTTGGGAGTTACGCTGTAACTGCAGTTGAGTAGGCAATCCGAGATAAAACACTAGCTACGGCGTAATGTGAGAGAATGAGTTACGCCGTAGCTTCTTCATAAGTAGCATACTATCATAAATCGTTAGGAAAATCTCCAAATCCACGTCTCTTAAGCTCCAATGCTCATAATTTACCTGAAAGTGAAATATAAAGGAATACAAGCATAAATCCATATAAATGACATAAAATACGAGCATAAACGGGGGAAATTGACACTAAAAAGTCAGGACTATTTGATGTTATCAGGGTTCTATGAGCCCTAATTGGGGGAAATGGGTAAATGATCTATAAGTTAATTAAGAAGTTATAATGAATATCGGTTAAGTATTATTGGATTTAAACTAATAATTTAATGGGACTAATTATCATATAATCATTATGTGGTTATAAGATAATTAGAGGTGGTTAAGGAAGAGCTATGATTGTGGTAATCATAGTATAGTAATTTGATTATGTGTTTGTGCCTATAGTGATATTGGCTTGGATTGCAAGAATGGAGATGATGATGTCCTTGGTTTCATTAGCTTGGTATCAAGGTAAGTAAATCGGTTATAATGTTATGTTATGATGAATTTATACATTATATGTTATGTGATTGTATGTTAAGGTTATGGAATGTTGTGCTTAAGTGAAAGTGAAGTTAAGGCTAGCGTGGCATAGCTTGCAAGAGATGTGTTAGTTAAGTGTCTTAGGCGTGGATGAGATAGAATAGTAAGACCTTAAGTGATTGAAGGTATGTGTTATGTTTAATGATTGTAATGGTTTTATGAGTTATGATGTGTAATGTACGGATTATTATAATGTTATGTTATGATCGCTTTACTTACTAAGCTTCGTGCTTATGGTTAACATGTTAATGTTTGTAGGTCCATATGTGAAGGTGATGGTAAGCATTGGATTAAGGCTTATGGATTACTAGAAGGAAGTTATAAGATTGGTAAGAAATTAGGAGCTTAGGTAGATATCGAGCTCAAGTCAATGTTGTACCCCCGAGAGTCTTTAATAGTTTTGTAGACGTAATGTCAAGTGTCAAATTATATGGTGCAGTCGTTGAAGTAAAAGCGTTGTCAACGGTGTTTGTCAAAGTACGTTTATGTGTTTATGGTCAAGTTAAAGGGGTGTTTGGATTAGGTGTAAACATACCCATTTTGGGGTGTAAACGGGTTATTTGTTTATGGAATAAGTTTAATATGTTATATTAATGATGTTGGTTTAAGTTTGGTAGGAAAATGAAGTGGTAAAGTTTGTATGTCGTGAAAATGGGTCAAAAGTATTTTGGCATAATACCCGTTACTTTGTAAAGCACGTTCCCGCGGGTCATTATGACCAAGTTTATGCATACAGTTGATGTTTATCTTCTATACTCCTTTATAAAGGGTTTGAGACATTCTAAATATAGTAGTCTTAAAATTTTTAAGACCAAACATTTCCATCAAAAGAAAGTTACTTTTGCTAAGCATAATAATTAAGCATACATATAAATTTAAAAAAATAATTAATGTCTTAAATTCTCATATTTGTAACATCCTCTAATATTGATGTATCTCATTTAAACCATATGAAGATATGTAAAAAAATGTAATAAATTAAAATGCGTAGTTCACCGGAAATTAAAATACGTAAAGTTATTGTTAGAAAAAACATATATATAAAAAACATTTGTTCGCCATAAAAATAGTTACTGGGTACCCGCCGCCGCATTGTGTGGGTACCATTCTAGTAATGTCCTAATGATTTCTGGAAGTTTTGGTGTTATGTCATGTTATAGAAGTCGTTTTTCGAAAAATGGGTCAAAAGTGCACAAAAGGGTTATGCAGAAAAATGAGTGTTTGGTACAAGGTCTATTTTAACCTATTTTGGGTCAAACGGATCAAGAATTCTATGAAACAATGTATATGGTATATTTTTAGTTAATATGTATTACATATGTTTAGTAACAAGTCTAAAGTGTTGATTTAATGTTTAAATGTGTTATGGGTCGATTTGAGAAAATAGTGCACTTTAGGTGTCCTTAGTGCATGTCATGGGTTATAGTGCACTTTAGGTGTCCTTAGTGCATAACATGAGTTATAGTGCACTTTAGGGGTCCTCAGTGCAAAAGAAGGGTTATAGTTCACTTTAGGGGTCCTTAGTGCACAGGACGGGTCATATTGCACTTTAGGATGCCACCCGTCGTTTTAAAAGTATTGGAGTCTAGATTCATTTAGGTCTATAGTGCACTTTTGGGTGCCACAGGTCATAGTGCACTTTAGGTCTATATGTCTAAGGACTTTTGCCAATGGTCAAAAGAGTAATAAGAGGTAAGTTTCAGGTCATGTCGTTTTCACGAAAAGTTTTAAATTTTTAGTCAAATCGATCACGGGACGTAACACAGACGGTGTTCATTGTTGCTTTTTTTCCCTCTTCATATATATCTTTGCGGTTGTAGTCATATTGGATTGCTACTCCTATTATCCAGTCATATCATAAACTAGTAATGATAAAGATGAAATGTTATTTGCATTCCTTTCAAATAAAAATAAAACATGAACCTTGGTGATACCAAAGGTAGTAAACCAAACAACAGTTTTCAAGCATTCATACCCATTCCATTCCACCCATAACCACTCCCATACCTATATTGATTCCTAGCAAACCAAACACACCATTATAAACAAGCCCAGCCACAAGCAGACTAGTAAGCCACGTTCTGTCCCCAGCAGAAAAGTCTTTTTAGTCCTAAACAACAACTCCACTTGAACCTCTGTGAAGGTTTCATTTCAATTTCCCACGGTGAAACCTTGTAAGGGAGTATTGTTAATGGCTTATCCCATTGAACCTGAAATAGTTTGAATAAACACCAAGTTAAATACATGAATCTAGGTGGATTATCTCCCATAATAGCAACATGCAAGCTCAAAAAAAATTAATTCGAAACTAAAAATAACTTATCAACTAAAATTGCTAAAATTCAAGTTACAATGAAAAACAAGCAATTTGACTGTAGATCTAATCATTTATTGGAACAAATAGAGCACTAGGAGTAGGTACTTGAAAGAACCATACCGGGCCGAGCCCCACTCATCGGAGCCATTCTGGAACAGCAGTGAAAAAATGTCAGGATTTAATATTTTTTGTTTTTTTATTTTAATTTGTGAACGGAAACTATCTCACAATATAAAAATCACTAATCTATCTCACATGTCCTAAGCACGACTTAAAACCCACAACCATGGTTGGGGAGCTTCTCACACAACATGGGGTACCATTGGGACACAAGCCCTTTGGTTCACGATTTAATAAATTAGTATGTATTTATATAAAGTAATTAAAACATAAGTGGGGTGATATGAAGCCCAGGAACTTAGAGGTGGCAGTGAAGTTAGTGATAGAGTATGAGATTGTAGTTTAAGTGAGATGTGACAGGTTAAGATCCAGATACTGGTGTGATAGGCTGTGGATGCTCTAACAAGCTATGTGACCTCAAGAAAAAATGTCACTGCCTCTAGTTTAATTCTTGTTTTAGGTTCTTGCATGTACAGCTCTTCAGGAACGTAAAACAGGTACTGAGATGAATCCACAAACTATGAAGTTAAAAAACAGCGCTAAAAGGGGAGGCAGCAAGGTAAAGTAAAAGAATGAGGCTTTAGCTTAAGCATGTACTTATTTTATCATAATAGATTTGTGAATTATGCAGAATATTCTAGGAATAACTCTAGCCCTAAGTGAGGTTTAGAGGGAAGGAATCACCTTCACAGATTTCCATTCTGACTCTGGCCACGTTGAAGATGCATCATCTCCAACAGCAACAATGGTCCCACCAAACCTGCATCAACAAGTTACATAGCCTATAAATGACATTTCTTAGGCACCAACTTTATTCAAATGTGACATCGACAGTAGGTACCTTTCTTCAGGAACCCTTTCACTCTCAAATCCCATCGTGAACTTCATTCCTACACAAGGCCTGGGATTTTGTGCTTTGAGGTATCTATTCACACTGATGATGAAGGCAGATTGGGTTGCCCTGTTTAAAAATTATGTCAGATTCAGTGATGTAAAAAAAAAAGAAAAAAAGATTGTGATCTCACTCTTCCCCCGGGTTAAGAATCCAGCACGTTAAGCTCGTTCAAATTGAAAAATAAAAAGAATAAGAGCTTAACATATAAATATCGGTTTTTTTACTATTATTAACGCCGCATTAACAAATTAGATAAGGCTAATGAATACCTTGGTCTGTAGATAACATTGAAAAGAGTTCTTGTAGTGATAGCATGGTGGGCTGTGGCAAGGACGGAAGATAAGTCTGCTTCCATAATCCACCAGGTGCACTTGTAGTTGTATCACTGGCAGTAGGTGTCTTGTAAAGCGAGCAGACATTGCAACAAGGAGGCTCCGGCACAGGAAGATCAGGGATCGCTACTTCACTTTGCTGATTAATAAAAGAACATAAACATAAGAGACCAAAAGCTGGGGAGGATATATTTTTTAAAGGTCAAATATGTTATCTGTGAATTAATATTACTCAAGGTGCTCACATCTTGATGGGGCAGTAAAGTTATTTGAGCATAAGCTTGCTCATTTTCAACCTGAAAACATGTATCCAGATTCATTAGTCAGTCTTAACATTTAAGAGTATGTGATGATGCTTTTTCTTCTGTGTATTCATTAGTCGGTCTTAACAGTTAAGAGAATGTGATATGGCAGTAGCAGTTGTAAGAAACATACATCACCATATTACTCCTAATTACTATTTGCAAGATAAACTGAAGGCATGGCAGTTTAATGTTTCACCATATAACTCAAATATTTTCCGTTGAACAAGTAAATAAATAACGCAATTACTGAAACCACTAATTACTATTTGTTTGTTTAAAATCTTATAAAGCTAAATGGAATATATCAGGATATAGAGTCGTTCCTAAGAGGAGGCAATGGCCCTATATAATTTACAAAAAGAAAAAAATATATTAAAAAGTAATTAAAATAAATAAATTAATTAATTAATAATAATAATAATAATAATAATAATAATAATAATAATACTAATAAAGTGATAATAATCCTATGATTTCTCGGCTTCCCACTAATTTCGTGTAATATGACTTCTCTAATGAAGTGATGTTTTAATAATAATAATAATAATAATAATAATAATAATAATAATAATAATAATAATAATAATAATAATAATAATAATAATAATAATAATAATAATAACACCTACGCCCGGTAATACTCGTGAGAGTGTATGTATTGATCTAACGGTGTTCATCGTCTATGATTTTGTCTCGATTGAAGTTTGCAGCAAGTTCCCTCCCTTCTCTTTCTTTTCTTTGGTGAACTCGAATGAATTCGTGTAAAATCCTATGACTTCTCTAATGAAGTGATGTTTTAATAATAATAATAATAATAATAATAATAATAATAATAATAATAATAATAATAATAATAATAATAATAATAATAATAATAATAATAATAACACACGCCATCGGTGACATGTTACTTTACTCGTGAGAGGGGCTTGATGTATGTATTGATCTAACAGGTTCATCGTCCTTGACGCAAACCGGTATGACCGATTTTGTCTTAGGCGGTTTGTGATTGAAGTTCTTGTATAAGCGTGTCAATCTGAAACCAAATGCTGATATTGGATATGGGTTCCTCCCTTCTCTTTCTTTTCTTTGGTGAACTCGAGAAGCGGTGACCTGCTGAAGCGGATCCGAAAGTTCTCTGTCACCCAAGATATCGGAGCGCGTGCTGCTAACTATATTTTTAGTATGGTTTGTTTTGCTATAGCTAAAGGAGTGGGAGCCCAACTAGTATCTCGACTTCCCACTAATTTTGTGTAACCCTTTGATTTTCTAATGAAGTGTTTTTTATAATAATAATAATAATAATAATAATAATAATAATAATATTAATTTAATAATAATAATAATAATAATAATAATAATAATAATAATAATAATAATAATAAAATATTTGGATGTTTTATAAAAAAAAACAATTTATATTTGGAGTGATGTTTTATAAAACAAATTATCTTGTAATTTCCTATGATTTTCTAATGAAGTGATGTTTTATAAAAAAAAAAAAATAGATAAATAAATAAAATAATAATAATAATAATAATAATAATAATAATAATAATAATAATAATAATAATAATAATAATAATAATAATAATAATAATAATAATAATAAATCAAATTATATTTGGAGTTTTTAGTCTTCAGAAGGACCAAGTTACCACCATGACTATGTTGATAAGATATGCAGTTACAAGTTACAAGTTACAGACAATGACAAATAAAGATATCTTGAATATGGACAAGACGGTGAGATACTCGGTAATAACAACAAACTTACCCACAGTTGAACATTTACCACCTTGCAAAGGATTTTTGGTGGTAATAAAATAGCTGGGAGCTGCTGGTTAGAGTCCTCTATCTATAAGAAAAAAGACAATTGACTGTCATTTAAGATTCTATTAAACGCATAATCAACGCATAGCAAGAATATTATATGAACTGATACTATTAGACTAGCAATTACCATTGGGAGGGAAATTACTTTATCATTTCTGCAGAAATTCTATTTCAGAAAGCAACACATAAGCTAAATAACAAACCTGTTCTAAGTGACCCTGTGGGAAGTACAAAACGTCTTCCCCTTCACGGGGTACATATGCATGAGGGCCATCACATTCATGCCACAATTGTTTATACGGTGCTTTACCTAAAAATCCTGAATAACATAAAATCTTATAATCAACATATGTGAAAACATGGAGGAAATAATGAAACTAGCAATGATGATTATTCAATTTATCGACACTGAGGACTCAAACTAAAACACCATTCAAACAAGGTTCTCTAAATTATCAACTAGCCTATGTAGATAAACTCCAGTTTCCATACAAAACTAGAGATGAAAAACTGAGCCATATTTTCTTCAGGTAAACAGCCCCTAAGCATACTGAACTGCACTAGAAGTCTAGAAGAACGTATTCAAAATCGGCAACAGTTATAATAAGGAAAATTGTCAAAATAAAGGTAACAGATGATACCAAAAGTATCCACTACTTTCTCACTCCTAAACAGGACTTAGATATCCAGCTTACAACAAGAAAATAATTTGGGTCAATTCTGAACAATTTTGAAAAGAAAAATAAAAATGTGTCCTTTTTAATTGCCAAAAATATAACTTTCACTCCTTTATCTGTCAAACATTTAAACATCCACTGTTGGTAAAATAATGAGCTTATTTTGATGAGTGAGAAATGGAAAATTGGGTATTTTATGTTTACTTTCCTTGGTGAATTTGGTATTTATGTTATCGACTGAATGCGAATTTGGATTTCCCAAGACACCTATAGATAGTAAACAAAATCAAATCTATGCACAGATCACTGTCAACTTAATGTAACTAAGTATTATTCATTAACATCCAACAAAAATAAATTCTGGATCAAGATGTATTCGGGAATACATCACCATAAAGGCATGCAGTGAACTTAAAACCACCAATGTACTATTAAGTATTACCTGAACGAAACCCTTCAGGGTAGTTTCTCTTTTTAGACAAACCAGTTAGATTAAGGATGGCTCCAAGTAGGAGCCAAAAACAGCTTTCATGGTAGTTACTAGCAGGTCCCATGAAGAAATAAACTTGATAAACTGAGTAGCTGTAACGAATTCAAACAGCAAACAACCAGAAAAGTAATCAGTGTGCAATTAATCAATAGAACTTCAGAGCACTATTAATAAGCTAGTAACAAAATGGGATGGCAGGATGGCATATAAGCCAATAGTATCATGTTTAAATATTTCAGTCCTTCTGTTACAATCCGCGTTCTGGCCTTAAAGTTAGTAAGATAAAACCGGTTTTTACGGTAGCATCAAAATTATCGAAAAGCATGACTAACTCACGCGATGGAGCGTATGTTCCAAATCTTTATTATACTTTTCCTTCCACCTCGGATAAAAGTCTCCACAAATGGAAAAATGAAATACTTAGCAGTTCGCAAAATCCAACAGCTTGAACATTATTCAAATCAAAATTGAGCATAATAAAATCTATACGACAAATAACTCATTAATAACTTTTTTGTTTGGGCATCACTGATTTCAAAGTGTAATGAATTATGAATTTGAGTGAATAAATGAGCTCGGGCAAATTATATCTGAATGTTCACACTTCACACTAATAAAAAAAGGAATATCATTATATAGAAGTCTAGTTATCTCATATTCGGACTTTAGTCCTTGATCCGGTTCAATTCGGTCTTACGCACAACTAAGATGCTTTGTTGGACCAGACCGGACTGACAAACCGGGCAGACTAAACCGGACCGAGCACATTTCGGTCTAGTCCTTGGTCCGGTGTTTTGGCAAACTTGGTTTTCGGTCTAGTATGGTCCGGTTTACAGACCATGATCAGCCCTACTATGTTTTTGTTGACCATTAAGGAAAAGGGGAAAACATTACGTTCTCGCATGTCCTTTTCGCCCCATTTCCTTAACAAATTAGCAACAAATGTTAAAACGCATCAAAATCCGTGTGTAACTTATGCCACGTTAGACAACTTGACCGGTTATGCCAATCCCGGGTTAACAGATTGGGAAAATAAACAATAACCATTTTAGTCCACCATATTAAAGGTACACATAATAACAAAATCGGTTAAAAAAAAGTTTAATTACTAAAACGGTTAATCGTCAAAAGTAAATTTTAAATATGACTGGTAACGATTGGACTTTTTATTTCAAAAATATTTGGATTTACATAGAGATGGAAGGCAAATGGGCAACAAGCTGCGCCGCTAGCCCTTTCAAAAATATGACACTAATCCACTATTTTATGACCTTTACGCTAAAGACTAAAGAACCCGGTTAAAGCATCATGAGAAAAGCATGCCTGACACACGCGATTGAGTTTATACTTGGGATTCCCTTATTATAGTTCCTTCCATAACGGCTAAAGACTCTCTCTACAAACAGAAAAAAAGTGACGAGTTCCTTTCCATTTCACATAAATTCAGTTGGTTGAAAATTATCCAAAAGAAACTTAAACACATAATGAGAGTATTTAATATGCGTCATCAGATTACCATGTATTTTGTAAAGTAACTTCACCCAACTAACTATTTACGGCATAGTCTGCATGGGATACACCACCAGATTGTAAATTTATCCATTTTGCATATGAAACCGAATGTTATAAACACCAAAAGATTGGAAACAATGAAAGAACATAATAAAAGTTTACAGTATGCAAAGTTAAGTAAACATGACTTCAAGAGCATTCAAATTAAAAGATAAACGACAAACAAAAAATAAGAATAAATTACGGGCATATAAACAACTTACAACAAATGCACCTACGGGGTGAAGCAGATGTGACTGGAAATCAAAAGAAACAAAGATTATCAGCAAGAATGAGTGATCATAACAAGAGTTAACACAAAGAGGTACTTTATAGTAACTAACTAAAATTCAGAAGAAAATAGTAAGGGTAAAGAGAGGGGAACATTACAGATGATCGTTATTGAAGAAAATAGCCAGGTTGAAGCAAACATGACCCTGCAAATGCGGTATTTATAAAGAAACAATAAATGATTCCATTAATGTTTTTTAGAATTAGTTACGAAAATCCAAATACACATATATTACATTAATCTCGAGTCTATGTAATCTCGAATAAAACTTTATTTCACTTTAAAACAACAACATACCCAATCCCGCCGGAGCGGGGTATGTGGGAGGTAGAATGTAGACAGATCCTACCCCTTACCAGGATAAAAGCGAGAGTATAACGAGACCGCTTCCAGGAAGACCTCCAACTAGTGTCACACGGACGGACCAGTATTTTTAAGAGGGAGAGAAATGTTGGGTTAACTAAAGTTACACCGTAAGAAACAAAAGTAGCAAAAAAAATGGGGGTTGCACATAACACAAAAACGGTAGTTTTGAAATCTTTTTGCACTTCGTGAGATAAAATCGGTGTAGCCCGTGCCACACCCGGCATACATGTGGGTCCGTCCATGCAAGTGTGTGCTGTGAGAGTGCTCAAAAAAAAAGTGCATGTGTGAAAGTGAGCAATAACAAGGATAAACAGACAACATAAAAACGACAAACGGATAATAACAAACATACAAAGCAGATTGGCCGAAGACCATCAAACGAACATAAAAAAGCAAATGCTGCAAGAAACCCATAGAATAGAAAGGATAAAAACAAGCATACGAGCATACAGAGCAGATAAGCTAAAAAAAAGTATAATAATAATAATAATAATTATTATTGGGTATGGTTTTCTCCCCTTCTCATTCTCTTCTTTTGGGGAGCTTGAGAAGGATGCGGTGACTTTACTGAAGCGAATCCGAAAGTTCTCTGTGACTCAAGACATTGGGGCACGTGCTGCTATTCATATCTTCAGTAGGATTAGCTTTGCTATAGCTAGAGGAGTGGGGGCTCAGATAGTATCACGGCTCCTTACTAATTTTTTGTAAATCCTATGAATTTCTAATAAAGTGATGTTTAAAAAATTAAAAAAAAATAATAATAATAATAATAATAATAATAATAATAATATATTTAGTAGGATTAGCTTTCTTATATTTAGAGGAGTGGGGCTCGGATAGTATCTCGGCTCCCACTAATTTTTATAAATCCTTTGAGTTTCTAATAAAGTGACGTTCATTAAAAATATATATATAAATAAATAAAAATAATAATAATAATAATAATAATAATAATAATAATAATAATAATAATAATAATAATAATAATAATAATAATAATAATAAATAAGCAAGCGCGAGAAACCAGAAAATAGGGAGAAAACCGCTAAAGAAGGAGAGGGTTATGAGCAAATCACAAATTTTTATTCTTTTATTACGGCCAGCTTACAAACTTACACTATATATACTACAAATATCTCATGATTGTCCCGGATGGGACTTGAACCCCAACCACTTGGTTGGGAAGCATTCACACCACATGTACACCACTAGGCCACAAACCTTCGGGTTAAACCAATGATGCTTTAGTCCATTGGTAAGAGCTTTGGGCTTGGGTCAATAGACCGGGTTCAAACCTCTTCCATGGCACTAAAGATCATTTAGTACCATCCCCACCGCAAATGCTCGGTTATTTGGTCGTGAGGGGCCAATTGGAGAAAATGGCCGAGGTTCATAGCCACATCTCGATAAGTACGGTCACCGGAGACAGTGCTCATTGCACGGGCCGGTCCTTGGGGAGGTCCGGTTGGCATCCTTAGGATGCATGGGACCAGGGTGATCCCACCGATCTTCACCTTTTGGAGAACATTTACAATTAACTTTACTAATGTCGTATACTATTATTAGTGTTAAAAATAGATTTACAAAGGGATAATTTTATTTTTCGTGAACATGTAACTAATGTTGTACCTTTTCCCTGTAATTGGCCTCCCTTCGTAAAGCATTTACATTTGCTGTTCCTTCAATGAAGTGTGCCACTGGTATCAAATAAGTATTATGATACCAAGTTGAAGTCCTTGTAATCTGATGATGCAGAACTATATAAATAAAATGTGGGAATGAATTAGAAAATTGTATTAGTAAAAAGTAGAGATCTGTCATAACTGATAACAGCTAGCTAAAGTGAAGCGAATCAAGTGACTTAACTGAACAAACACAACAGACCAACAAAGATCAGCAATGTCGAAACATCAACAAGTTGCATAAGTGGAAGAACCAATATTAGTTAACTTGTTTTAACCAAATGAGTATTTCTGTATAAAGTAATATACTATTCTATGCTCCAAGTATTTAAGATCACTACAATTGCTAAGCAATAGTTCTTATTTCCCAATTTGGGTAAGCTTGGTATATGCTAATATATGGCTTAAATCCCTCCCTATTTTATGCCATTATGCATAGATGAAGGATGACTCTTATAAGGAAATAAATAAAATACAGACGTAATGGCAACTTAAACCACACCACAAAAAATTAAACTCGTAAAAGAAAAACAAATGCATTTATATAACGTCTTGTAGTCCTAAAGTGTTCAAGCAAAAGCAGAACAATAAGATAGATATCCAATTCGAGACCAACTTTCCCTTCAATATATGCATCTCTCCATACGCTCTTCACATATATTCATTTTTTGTGAAATCACTACTGCTGGATGCAACAGAGAACATCCTCTTAAACCGTTCATCACCAACAAAGATGAGGAGTCCACACACCAGTATGTATGTGGAAGGCAATGCTGAAGTTATGCTCCAGACTATATTCGCCATAGTTAAGTACGCCTACATAAGAACCTAGGCCCTAACATATACTGTAAATCAAGCATAATCATGGAAATATCGTTTCTTAACAGGAAATTTTATGTCAATTTCAATTTGTGCTCAATGCAAACATCACTGATGTGGCCATCAAATTCATGTATTAAAATGTAACCAAGATAGTTTAAGAGGGTTAGTTAGCTAGTTACCTACCTTGATAAGCAATCAAATTCATTTCGAATAATTAGGGATTTGATGGATGATTTGGAGACCTAATTTGGGATATGAGAAATGCTTTGAAAAATATAATTTGCTACATCAGGTAATTGCGTTAGGAAGCCTTCACAGGAAACCTAGACGTTTCTTTCTTTCTTTCAAATATTTAGGTGATGGTTGTTTAAGAAAAAATATTTTTTTAATGCTTTTTTAATCTAACTCATTCATATGCGTTCAGATATTTAAATTATTAATGTGTTTGTTTTTTCTTGTTCAAAGTTGGTCAGATGCTTAAAACTCTTACTTGTTATCAACAAGATGTGGAGATGATGTACTACTACATCTTAATATCTTTTAACTATTTTTTTTTTTTCTTTTTCAACTCTTTTACTTCATTTTTTTTTCTTTAGTTCTATTTTTTATGTTGTATTATATATTTTCTCGGCTTTTTCTTTAGTATTAATAATAGGTTTAAACATAATTACGTGATTATATTTATAGCTAAATAAAAAATGTTAAAAGATGATGATATTATTATGATGATGAACATGCTCAAACATAATAATCTCTTAGAAAATAATAGTAGTTATTACTAGCACAATGTTTTAAAACTAAGAAAAAATAATAGGAAAGGGAAAAGGTAAAGAGAAGGAGTGTTAGATTTGTATGTTATTTAGATAAACTAAAGGGAAGAAAAAAAAAGCCGTCATAACTCATATTTAGTCGGATGGAAAAGGAAAGACTATATTGAAATTGCGTTTATGCCCTTAACTTGTTGTTTCCAAATCTTCATTAGGCAAAAGGAGCACATTGTTCGTTACACAAAATATACTAATGTTATTTTTCATTTTCCTCTCACATATAGAAAAAAGACATTTCACAAAACTTCTTCACATTTTCCCTTTCAAATTCACTTACTAAAAATCATTCTAAAACACGAAAATATTCACTTTCCTTTACTTTCTCTTCAAATTGTAAAACCATGGGGTATCATGGCATGCAAATTCTCATTTCATTATCACCTCAGCATCCTCACTTTTAGCACTCACACACTAAGACACTCCTTTACTCATGACACATATTTCACATGTCATTTCGGCCCCGTTTTACTCAATTAAAAAGGTGTTTCGAATTGCCAATTAAAATAGATTATGCATTTTGAAAACGGATAATTAGATAATCAGCTGTTACAAAACGTAATTCTGGAACATGGTGTTAGATTTGATTATTATGTTTTTTGATATTGCAATAATCAGATAATTAGTTTAGGGAAATGCTAACAACAGCAGCCCTTGAAAACAACAATTTTTTCGCAAAATCTCCATATATTAAGCATATTTAGAAACATGCTCTATATTTTTCGTTAATATGACCAATTGGAAGAGTGAATTGAATTTGTATGTACGAAATAATAGGAAGTTGTTAGTGATTTTGGATGATTTAAAATGATTTTATTTGGACATTGTGAAATGTCTTAACATAAATTTCGAATATTAGGTGTTAACAACAACCCTAAGGGCTGTTGTTAGCAAAACCCGTTAGTTTATTAGTGTTTGACAAATTAGATTATTTATTGTGTTTATAGGTAAAATTACCGATAAAAACATCATTATATATAAGGTGAGCTTTATAAATTTAACAAAGACTATCAGTATAATAAAATTTAACACATAACTTTTATTTGTAGACCATTTATTTGTATATCTATATTTAAGAACTCCTCATACTACAAGATTTTCACCTACCTTATATTAAGTAAATAAACCAAATCATCATTTATCACAAACATTTATTTTGAGTCTTTCACCTACCTTATCTCACACATTCACTTTACCATCATCTCATATTCATCCCTAAATTAAATTTACCCACATCACTCCAATTAAACTCCTTTCTTCAATAAATTCATAAGCTGTTATCTACAATACATAATCATTTATCACAAAGAAGTTCATAATAGATCACAACTTTATAATTGCGGATTTGTTGGCGTTGGCAACATGTGAGATAGTTTGTGCTTCTATATTGTAAGATAATTAGTTGCCGTACTAAATAAATAAAAGAAAAAAAGGTCAAAGTGAAGGTTGATTTGACAGTTGAATGCATATAACACTCATACACAAAAACAATTTAAAAAGAAAAAAGAGGAAAGAGAAAGTGGCAGACGCCACTTAAGTGGCTTGGAAAGTGGCGAGAGGTGGTTGAGGTATGGTGGCATGAGGGTGGCAGCGCCAATACTGCCAATTTGGTGGCCCCAATAGATTTGGCGTGGGTGTGGGTGATGATATCCCGTGGCATAACTTAAAAAGACAATGTAACACTAAAAGGCTAAAAGGGTTTCGAAAAAGTAAAAAAGATTAAGTACTAATAAATTTAAGTTATTATACTAATAAAATGATTTGGAAAAAAAAAAGAAAAAAGAAAAGAAAAATACCAACCTTTTAAATTTTGTGCAATAATGATAATCTTGGCAAAATTATTTAATAATATGGACAAGCGGTTTTTTTTTTTTTTTTGGTAAAGAGTTTCTCCGTAAAGTATATTATACCAAAAAAAGTACAATGCAACGTAGTCTCTTGTATATCACGCAAAATACTCTTCTCATCTTACTTCGTGAGAAGGTCAAAGTATGCATTCTTACCCGACCGAATATCAATCTTCTTAGGATGCGCTCCCACCTTTTTTCTTGTATCATCAATTGAGTTTTTAACTTCAATCACTGTCACTTCCACTATCCACTTTTAAATTTCGTATATCACCCCTAGGATCCCAAGACAAGTTTGTTTCATTTTTTTCGAACACAATATCATTTTCTTTAAGAGCCTCGAAAGCATTTTTCAAAGAAACAACGTTAATTTCTTGAGACAAAGTATTATACTTACCAATATCATTAGACTTTGAAGTAGAAGCCTCCCCACCATTCTTTGCATTATTTTTATCCTTGGGTCGATAATAGTAGCTTGTTTTTGGTTTGGTAAGTCGAATGCCATCAATTTAACGTTTATCATTCCTAGTAGTCTGCTTGCCTTTTCCCCTCTTGCGAGTTATCTCCACAAACCCATCATCTTGTTCCACATTCTTGTTAACATCCATAGCCCTTTTTAGACATTGTTCATTAGAATGTCCAAAAATGTTGCACGTTGCACATCTCCGTGGTTGCCACTAGTGTTGGAATCACTCCTAACTTGTATTTCAAGTGTTAGTCATTAATATGTAATAGGTTGCTTCATTAGGCTTTTATGTTAGTTATTAAGGCTAGGCTCATGTAGAAAGCCCATGAGCCTATGCCGAAGCCCAATAAAGAAGGAAGGGACTAGATGTGTTGCCCTAGCTCCCTTCACCTATAAATACTCTTGTAAACCTTCACTTGAAGGTTGGTTTTTCACTCTCAATACATTACTACGCATAACCTTATTCCATATATCATACGTGTGTGTTTGTGTGTGTTCATCCGATCATCTCTACCATTATTTCTTACATATTGATCCTTGTGTTATATTATGGTGATCTAATAGTGGTATCAATCGCCATCTAGTTGGGTGAAACATATTGTTTTTGAAGTTTTGGTACTATACGCGTGGGTTTATCGTTTTACATCTTTCATACGCTTAAAGCTTTGATTTTTACACTTGTAAACTCAAGATTCTTGTGGTTTTAGGTTTATTTAGTGTTAAAGTTTCAGTTTTTTGCAAAAAAATTCAAACTTTACGTATTTAGATTAGTTTTTAAACTAGGTTTTAGATACGTGTACTTTCTTACGCGTAAGGGTGAAAACTTCTTTGGATCATCAAGTTTTATACTTGTGTTATTTTGGTGATTTTGAAGCTGTTTCATCATTAAAATCCGGTTTACAAAACATTTTTGGGCATAAAAATAAGTTTTGGTGAACTTGGTACTTCCTACGCCTAGCTAAACCCTAGTTTTACGCTTAAGCATCTACGCCTAAGTCATTCTACGCCTAACAGTTTCCTACGCCTAAGGTTTTCTTCATTTGATCTTCGAAGATGTTGGTTTACTCAGTGTTTTCTTGCTTGGATAAGCCTGAAAATACTTCGACTTGTGGATATCTTTTACACTTGGATAAGTGTAAAGGATTTTTGGGTAAAACCCTAGTTTTACACCTAAGCTCTAAAGTTTACGAGTAAACACTCTACGCCTAAGTCTAACTTACGCGTAAGGTTCTTACTTCTAAACATTAAGTTTACACATAAGCTTAAGTTTAACCTAAGGTTTAAGTGTAAAAAGCATTTACGCCTAAGTTTCTGTCTACGCGTAAGAAGGGAATTACGCGTAAGATAACTGTCTACGCCTAAGCTGGTTTCTACGCCTAAGCATACTTCATCAACAAACTTAAGTTTCATTCGACTACAAAGATCCATCATCAACACAAGTGTCAAGATGTCTCAACCACCATACTCTAACTACTTTCCTCATGAGTATCCTCAACAAAAACAACAACAACATCAACAACAATTTCAACAATATCCTCAACAACAATTTCAACCAACATCTCAAATGTACTTTCTCAAGGAGCACAAGCTCTTCCACCACAGATGCCTCAACCAAACCCTCGTCAACAAGTTCAACATTGTAACTACTTCCAATATCAGTTTCCCGCTAACTATGTTATGAGTGTCACAACGCAAAATGAACCTTCTTGGTTTGCAAAGACGTGTGAAGCTTTAAGCAGCAAACAATCCATTCATGAAGTTGGATCCCTTGATAGACCTCCAATGCTCACTCCTGGAAACTACGATCAATGGGTGATAAGGTGTTTTAGGTTTTGTGATCTCAAGAAACCAGTTTTGAAGAATGTCATACTTGAAGGTCCTTTTCAGATGCCTACTATCACTATACCTGGAGATCCAAATGCTACTCCACCAAGAGTTGATGTTACCAACGTTCTCACCATAGATCAACTCACTACTGAACAACTTCTTCACTTAGAAGCTGATGAACTTGCAATGCAATATATCCTTTTGGGTCTACCCAATCCGATACTTCATGGTGTTGATGCTCAGAAGACTGCTAAAGCTATGTGGGAACACATTCATATTCTAATAGAAGGAACAGAACTCAATCAAGAAGACATGGAATCAAAAATTTACTTAGCATATGAAAACTTCATGATTGAACCGGGGGAATTGATGAGTATGCAAATACTCATCATATTTGTACCTTTTAGACTGCCAAAAACATCCAAAAACACCCGTCAAAGCATCAAAATGATAAAAATATCGCAAATGAGTATTTTATGTGTTTCAAATACAAAAATACCAAAAGCAGGTGAAAAACGTATCAAGTTTGCATAGTTGGCAGTTTTAGTTCCCCAAGTTTAAAAAGTTTTTTTTAAAAAAAATATATATTTCTGCTGAATCAATGGTTTCTGCTGAAGTTATAATGCACTAATGGTTTCTGCTGAAGGCATACGTTTCAGCAGATAATTCCACTAAATAATATCTGGTCCTTAAATAAATATCTGGTCAAACACTCAAACTCAACTCCCCAGTCAAACCCATCCTTCCCTCTCCCTCACACACTAAAAACCCAAAACCAAAACCACCCCTTCCACATCCCTGGTTTCACCACCACACCTGTCCTCCACACTCCAGCTCATCACCAACCTTTCCCATCTTGTCCCCTCCACCTCCACAACAAGCTAAACGCATTAAATGCTCCTTGCACTCAATCAGAACCAAGTGGTTTAGCCACTTTACCTGTTTTCCCACCAAAATGAGTTTCAACGATTAAGATGATATCAAAGCCTATCCAATGGTGGGATTTAATCAGAATTGATCAAGGATGCTTTTTGGATAGCTATATAAACACCAGAAGACACCAAGAAATAGTTGTCACAGTTTTAGACCATTTTCGTAGTGTAAATTTAAATTCTGCTTTAAGTTTCATGTAAAAGAATTCTGGATTTCATCAATCCTGTGTTGTACTAGTTAAGTTTATCATAATCAAAGAGTTTTTATCCAGCAATTTCATGTTTTCAGTCATAACAAGATTTCCCGCCAAAAGTGTTCTTGCTTGATTTTAATGTTATAATACGAAATAGTTGTTGAAATAAGCTCTTATGAGCTTATTGAAGTTAATTAAAGAAGTATTAAGAGGTTCACGAGGTTCTAATTTCATTTTGAAGAAAAGTCAATAAATGGTCAACTAAGCTCCAAAAAGGCATTACGGGTGGTATAAGCTAATCGAAAGGCTTTTCGGGTTTTCTAGCTTAAGTGAACAAGCTAGAAATGTTCTTGGTTCTTGTTCCTTGTTCTATTAGCAAAATCAATTGTAAGCTTTTTGAATTTTTAGCCTTTAAACTTAGTTTCTTGTACAATAGCTTATTTTTAGCTTATTATTGTTGTTTATTGCTTATTATTAGTTTCTAGTTATATTTCATCATTTACTTCAGTTTTAAATAGTCATTGCCTTTACTTTACTTAAAAAAGTTAAAAAAGCCAAAAATAGCATAGCTTATTCTACTGCTTATTTATGTTTTAAAAGTTGTTAATCATAGTCAATATAAGTTAGTTAATCAGTAAAAAAACCAAGAAACCTAGCTTATATAGGTCTGTGCTAGTTCAAATTCCAAATATGACCCAATAAGGGAGTGTTTGGATTTAGTGTGATCTGTGGAATATAGTGAGTTGTTGTTGTTATTTGCTGTTGAAACATGTTTAATTAGGTCTATATAGGTTAGTTCTATCATATAAACCAAGAATTATTAGTTAAAGGTCAAAATCATTTGGTTAGTACCATAACGATCCTTGTTGGAATTTTTATATGCCAAACTTAACCATTTTGCTTAAAAGTTGTCCTAGTGGCTTATTCTAGTTTCATTATAACCTAAAACAACATTTTCAGTCCTTAAGATCATCCCAAAGTCCACAAAAGTCAAACTTGTTTCACAATTAAAAAAGTCAAAATTTCATAGAAACCCATTTTTGAATAAACTTGTGAATTTCATGTAGGACTTAATATTAGGAGTGAAGACTTGTGCTTTTGGATATTTGTCATTCTGTTGCTTGTCTTCATCATAGTATTTTTTATAATTTTTAGTTAGTGTTGTAAATCGCTTATTTGCTAGCTTCTTTTAAGCTCTTTTCACAAACCTCCCTTTTTGCTCATTCCTTATTTACCTTATTCAGTGTGTTTTCTTGTTGTTGTTGCTTATTCTAAGTTCCCATAACTTGTTTATATCTTATTCAACCTTTGGTTCGAGTAGTGGTAGCTTATTGAGGCTTTTAGCTTAATTTCAGTCTTATTCATATTAGTTGTGTGCCCAAATCATAGTTCCTGCATTCCAAAGTAGTTTCATCATTTTTCTTGATTCTCGGTATTATTTTAGACTTATCTGGAACTTTTCATATTTTCTCTACTCATTTGCTATTTTTCGCAATTAATTTCGAGTTTTAGCATTTTAATTAGCTTTTTATTCAAATAATTCGGAAAATGTTCGAAAAATGCAATTTCAATTTTATTAGTTTTAGAATATTCAAAAGTCATAAAAGTATTTTTCGAATTTTATTAGATTAAATAGTATTTTCTAGCATTTTAATTAGTTAAAATATTTTTTAATTAATAATAAATACATAAAAAGTCTAATAAATATATTTTCAGTTTTAAAATAAGTTTTATAATATTTTAGATTTTTCTAAATCATAATTTCACTTTTCTAGCTTTATTTCATATTTTCTTATATTTTAGGGTATTATTAAATAGTTAAAAATAGTTTTTAATTAATAATAATTAAATAAATAGTCATAAAAATAATTTTCTTTTTCCAATAATTTTCTTATGTATTTAGGATTGTAAAAATATAATTTTCATATTTGTAGGCCTTTTATTTCTTAAATCTCACGTTTTATTTTGTATGTTTTAATCGTTTCTAAGTATTTTGCTTTCACGTACTTGTTCTTATAGCTTGTTTAAGCTATTTTCTTTTATTTCCTTAGTTTAATCAATCATCACCCATTTCCTGTTCAATATTCACCCGATCACAGATTCGTTGTATTACAGTTTACACACCTCGTTGGGACTTAACGACCCGGGGATATAACACTATACTCTCATATCAGGAATCATTAGAGTGACATCATCAATGACTTGGACAAACATAATATCATTATGCCAAGGATTGCAATCAACACAAAGTTCCTGAAATGTCTTGGTCACGATTGGGAGAAGTTTGTTACATTCATCATCGAGCTAAGAATCTTCATCAAGCTACTTACTGATTGTATGACTATTTGAAGCACCATCAAAGGAAGTAGACAAAGACGAGAATCATCCGTGGAATCCTTGCTTCTCAAACACTCCGGATAATCAAACTCTTGCTTTGTATACTCAAGCAAGTTATCCTCGATTTCAAACTTGCCAATTGTCTTCACAAATCCTCCACAACCAACTGCCAGTTACACCATATGATCCATCACAACAACAATCACAAGAAACTCAATTGGTTCCATACAACAACAACAATGATCAAGCACTCTGATGAATCAAATGAGGATGCGAAGCCTTGATCGTTGAATCAAGGATTTGTCATGATTGCTAGAGCCTTCGGGAGATTTGCTAATAAATCCAACAATCGCATTCGTACCTCATCAAACACAAGAAATCAAGTTGTTGTTAACAATGGAAGAGTTGAGGTTTAGAATCATGGAAATGGTCGTCAGATGGGTAGTGGTCAAGGGTTTAATGTTAATGGAAGGAATAACATGGGTGCTCCACAACAACGGGTTCAAATGGTTGATCAGGGAAATGCTCAGACTGGGGTTAATGGTATTCGATGCTACAACTGCAATGAGAAAGGTCATCTGGCTAATGCATGCCCAAAACCGAGAACAAGAGGCATCGTTTATCACAAGGAGGCTTTACTCTTGGCTCTCAAGGATGAAGGCTGGTGGAACTCTTACCAACAAGGAGCGAGCTTCATGGCTAATGCAGATTCGATGATGACATGGAGGACTTGCAAGCTAATGCAATTTGTGATGTTAATGGCAAACATGCAAGAGCTCCACATGAGTGACACAGGCCCAGTGTATGACACTGATGGCTTGTCTCAGGTACCGGATCCTAACATATGTCTAATACATGATCTGATATCTCCGCCTGCACCTGCATTTGACGAGGCTCAAAGTGTTCAACATACGCCTTCTACATCTCATCACGAAGAAAATCAAATGGATCCCGTAGTTACATTTGACGATCAAGATGCCCTTCCGGTTACCTTTGAAAGTCAAATTGAGCCCGTGGTTTCATTTGAGTACCTAAATGATGATTATGTGGAAACTCACGTTGAACATGATGAACCTTTGTCTAATCCAGATCTTGAGCTCATGACCAACTTATTTAAGACCAACCAATCTCAACTTGAAAAGTGCAATGAGATTAATAAGAAACTGCAAGATAAAATTGCACTGTTGACTAAGGATAATTAATGCTATAAGTTCCAGCTTAAAATTTTTGAAACTAAAGAGAAACGTGAAAAAAGTTTTGAAATCGCTTTTGCAAAATCATACCAAAATGAAAAATCATTGGAAATAAAGATACGTGATCTAGTTGAATCCAAGAATGTATTGCTTTCTCAAATAGAACAACAAAAATTTGATCATAAACAACAACTTAACGCTCTCACTTTGGAAACTCAAAAAGCCAAGTCTGAGTTGTTAACTTGTCAAAAACAGTTTTCTAAATACAAAAAACATTCGAGGAGACAAATAGATCAGTATCTTGATGAAATTGTCAATTTACAAAACAAAATCAAAGAGTTTCGAAATGTTGTTTATAAACATGGTGAGTCAATCACGACAATTCAAAAGTTTACTTTTAAGCCAAATCCAAATGGATATGGGCCGATTCTTGTTGATTACAAACCAAGTTTTTCACATAGAGCATTCAAACCAAGTCCTCAAGTCTACAGTGCAGAACATAGAATTGATGATTCAATTATGAGTGTTATTGAATATAATCGTGATGCAGATCTGATGCTGATGCTGAGAGTCGATTAAAAATGGAAAATGTTGAATATAAGAAACCATTTGATTACTAAAAAATCACACCTTTTGTGAAACAACAAGATAATACTAACACACCTTGGGTTATCACACCTGACTCCTCTTCTGACGTTGGTCCCCGAAACAATGTTGCACAAATTAATGGTCCTTTACCTTCCTTTAGTGAAGTAAAAACATTACCCGAACGATGTCAAATTCTTAAATATTTTCATACATTCATGTCGGACATAAAACTTTTGGAACATGAAATTGAAGTTAATTCTGAGATAAAAGTTGAACACTTTCAATCGCCACATGCACGAAATCAAAGAGATATTTTTCAGAAAAGACTTTTACCCCATGTCCGAAATTTAAAAATGTGTCCAATATGTTGGCAACGGGATCTTCAGAAGGAGATTGGACTTATGAAAACAGTTTTCGAGAAAACAGAAACATCGCTTTCAAATACAAAATAGAAAAAGAAAAATTTGAGAAATAATGTTGATCGACTCTTGGAAGATGTTATCTATGCTGATGCCATAAATGTTGTGTTGTTACATACTGTTGCATATGCATTTGATTATATTGTTGCTGATTCTGTTGATTATGTTGAAAATGTTGAGGTTGTTGATAATGTGTCGCAAATCGAGTCTTTGAAAGTTGAAAATGAGCGTCTGTTAAATGAGCTTTCGAATGCAAAACGTCGTCTTCAATGGTGTCAAAAAGATTGTCAAAATCGCGAACTTGCTTTGCAAAACAAAATCAACCAGTTGCGAACAACACCTTTTGATCCAAAACTTGAACAACTGGATGATGAAAACGCGTCTTTAAAGTGTCAAATTTCAAAATATGAACAAGAAATTTCCAAAGTTAAAACTGAATATGGTGTCATATTTGATTTGCTCAATGTATTTGCCCAATGGGTTGTGATACTTAAGTTTCTACCTATTTATATTACCCAATATACTACATGCTAGTTATGTGTATATTTTATCCAAATATGTAAACACTAGTTGTTGTACATATGTATTACTTAAATCATAAAATCACTTATACTTGTTTTAGTGTTTTATGTGAAAATGTGAATATGTTAGAAACTATTAGTTCAAACCATTTACGTATTTTATTTGTTTCGTTAATATGATTTTACGTTTGTTATCGATAAAACATTATAAGATCATAAAATATAAATAAACGTTTTACGGCTTATTTGTATTAACAATCTCCCTTTTGTTGATGACAAAACATAAAATTATTTTAAGGAAAAGCTAAAATTGTAAAAGTTTGAATTTGTAGTTTTACTTTCTTCTCCCCTTTTGTCAAAACAAAAGTGTTTGAAGAAAGGAACACATCGTTTTAAGAAAATATGTGAAAGAAGTAAAGTAAAAAGAAATAGAGAGCAAGTAACGGGAAAGGATCTCGTCGTTACTCCCCCTTGACGAGTCCATCCCTAAGTAAGGGCGTCAAGTAAGTCATACTAATCAAGTTTGTTTGCAAATAAGTTTGCAAAATATTTCATCTAAGAGACGAATGTGCTCCCCCTTGATGATTGCAATTTTGCAAGGGGATGTCACGAAATGTAAACCTAGTATTGCAAGTAATTTGCAATGTATTGCTTTGACATAAAGCTCCCCCTAGCTTTAGGATGTCAAAGTCTTCATGTGTAAATTGAATAACTACAAAAAAAAGGTTAGAAAGCAAGTATAATTCACAATTTCTTGTAAATGTGGTCCAAGTTAGTAGAAAATAGCTTTCGGTCTCACGGATCCCGCGGTTCACTCCTAGTAGGGATCCGTCTAGGCAATTCTGAGGGATCCGTATTAACTGATTAATTTTAGCAAAGGTGATATAACAAGTAATCTTATCACAAAATTGAGATATGAATACAAGGTAATCATATGCTTAGAAAAATAACAAGTATCATGTAATTCTATTTAATAAAACTAGAGTTATGATATACATGACTCTAAAAACTAAGAAAATAAGAAAATACATGACTAGGAATTTCTAAACCAACTATCGCTTGATGCTAGGACACCACTTAAAATCTTCTAGCTCAAGTTTTGTTTAGGTTTGATCTCGTCGAAATGTTCGAGGAGATGATAGAACATGAAACGTTGGTCTTCTCGTACTTCATGTATCAAACCTTCAACATGTTGACAATGATAGCAATCTTTGTCATGGCTAGGTAGTGGTGGTGGAGGAAATGAGATGGCTTGATGCGAAGGATCAAGTGAAGCGGCTTGTGGAGCTTCAAACGATGGAGGGATTGGTGGAGGCACATTTGAGAATGGCTCGACCAAGAATGATGGTGGTGGTAGAGAAGTGTCAACTTCTATATGGTCGGGTGGTTGACTTTGATGATTTCTCATAATCCAAATGGGATTATATGATGGAAACGGCAAAAAGGAAGCAGGAGCAAGTGTTGACTCAACACCTTGATTTTGTACCATTATTCCTCCTAATGAGGAAAATGTTGTCGGCGGAAGCGGATGAGACGGCCTAGGAGGTAAGTCCTCTAAATTGTAGAGGTGTGGTGATGATGGTGGGGATGTAAACGAAATAGCTCTAGGAACTAATGGTGATGGTTTAGTGGAGATAATATTGTTTGGCCTAGGAGGTATGGTGGTGTTTGGCATGGGTAATTTTGTAGGTACTATCCTTTTAGGAATTGGTTTGATTGGATGATGAAGGATCCTATCATTTGTTGGCTTGACCGGAGATGATTCGGTTGAAGAGATTTCGTGTATAACACGCGCCTTTTTCATGGGTGGTTCTTTGGTGGATAAGTTACTACTTGGGGTTTTCCTCATGATGAGATGATTTCAAGAGGTTTGCAAAGATTTCTAAAGTCTTGAAAGTTAGGATGAGAGTGATGACTAGGGAGGTCGTAACAAAGTGGTTTATAAACCAAGAGATTTGGCAAGTGCATTTAAGCCTTAAGCCACTAGGATTCATTGGAATGTGATGATTAACATGTACAAGAGTCAACTTCGAGTTTGCTGATCTAGGAACTCATTTAAGATGAGATGGAGTGTTTGAGTTAGGAAGATGAGTTGAAATGATTGTTTTAGCAAGATTTGACATAAAGCGTCATCCGGTTCCCACGGTTCCTCCTCGAGGGATCCGTCTAGGCTAATCCTAGGGATCCAGCAATTCAAGATTATGAAAGAGTGGAAGTGATGTTTCTAAGATCTAAGACCTATAACATCTTGAGTGTTTCAGTCTTCCTAAATGTCTTAAATGAAGGGGTGCTTAAGTACTTGAAGGTAAAGAGTGATGTAGCTAATGATTGTATTTTATGGAAGGATTTGGAACTTTCAAAGAGTACCAATGGATGAGCAAGGATGACACTAAAAATGAGAGTGTTAATTGAAGCTAAATGATCCTAGAGATCAGGTTATGACTTAGGATAGTGTTTTGAAAAATATCCTAGAGGCTTTGAGATGAGAAAATTAGAATTTGATCAACTTTGATCAATTTTGAGGTGAGGATGATTTATGATCAATTTTGCCATAGTCGAAAGATTTTAAAGACTAAGTAGAAAATGAAGTGTGAGTTTGAGAGCGGAAGAGTAATGGATTAAAATGAAACGGTAGATCTACAAACGTTTTAGAGTGTGATCTAGGTGTGTGAGAAGGAAGGATCAACCTATCTTGATAAGGACTTAATTTGCCTTAAGATACTATGTTTAGCTTAGTGTGAGGTGTTCTAAGGATATGTTTGAAATATAATGCTTGCAATTGCATTTTCTGTTTGCCGGATCCCACGGTTCCCTAAGTGAAGGGATTCGTCTAGCACGAACTTTGGGATCCGTCCATCTCGCTCGTGAACCTTTACTAAAGGTATGCAATGATCTTGACAATGCATCATATTCCAAGGTTGGTTTAGAGGGGTTCTAACACTAAGATATCAAATGTAATATGGTTTTATTTCATGAAGGAAATAGGATTACATTGATAAAGCACGAGTACAAGAGATTTGATCCTATTTTGAAATACTACTAGGTTTCTTGAGTGTTTTCGCTAGGAGGATCATTACTTGATTGATGAGTGTTGGTGGAATCAAGAATGAAGAAAGTCTTCATGAGAGATATGTTAAGCGGCTCCATCATCTTGTTCACAAGTACGTACAACGGACTTTGAAATTGAGGATGGAAGTGCATAACATTATGATAGAGGCGTGTCAAGAACATTCCATAAGGGATGAGTTTATTCTTGGAGCCTTGAAGATTTGCAATTAGCCTTAAGAAGTAGGCGGATTGTATGGTTGTTGTGTTAGCAAACAAGACAACATGTGAGCACAACAAGCGGGAAGAATTTCTCGATTTCTTAAGGCTCCAAACATTTTAACGTAGGATGAGTGCAAGAGGCTTGTACTCTTCTCGGATATCCCTTATAAAGATAATGTTTGGATCGGAGTAATATGGTCGAGGTTTGCATATCATGTGATTTAAATCTTCCGAGAGGGTATGTGAACAATATGGACTATTTTCTTCACGAAAGTTGAAGAGAGAATCAAGAGACCAATCTTGGTGAAGGCACATTTTCCATGATTAGGAATCGAGGATGTGAGCAAAATGCCCAAGGTTAGAGTAAACTTTTGGTTTTGAAATAAAACCAAAGAGATGAGAGCGATCCTCGTTACGAATGAGTTCGACTTGACGGAAGAATTCCATTATGAACCTTGGACATATCTTCTCGTTGATTTCAAGAAGGCATTCTAGTCCTATGGCTCGGAAGGAGGTATTGATACCTTCTTCAATTGTAGAGAGGTGTCTACAATCGTCCTTCATGGAAGTGACGGGTTTCGAGATTGTTGAACTCACGGACATGATTGCCGTGTGTGTTGGGCTCAAGAGATGTTAGGAGTGTAGACGCTAGTGAGTGAAAAATCAAACTCGTATTCATGCGTCATAGTTGAACCTATAGAAGTGATGGGTTAATAAGAGGTGATGTTTATGGTCAACCTATGATTATCTAACGCTTTTATTAGATTTTTATTAACAATGGTTTTAAACAAGAAAGACACTTGACTCACTTATGGTTTTGACATTCTAGTGGAGTATTACTTTTAGAAGAAAAATGGTTTTAATTTGCATGAAAACTGTTCTCGATGGGGACGGATCCCTGTTCCTTTTAAAAGGGATCCGGCTAGTATGACTTCCGGATCCGTGGATCCGTAGTAATGTAATGATTTGATAAAAGCATAGGTTTTACATTTTTATACCACGAAAAGTGTTTTATCCTACATTTTCTTTTAGCATGCATACATGACTTCTAATGTATCACGAAGGAATATGAAACATATAAATCACAAGAAAATGAATAATAACAAAGATAACAAGATTATTAGTAATATTGCATTTCAATGCTAATGATGATACAAAGGATTGGGTATATGATCCCAATGTAGATTAACAACACAAAGTAAATGTCTCCATATGTGAACTTCATCATAGGGAACACAAGTGCGATGAGTGTTAAGGTGATGAGCACGAGTGCGATGTAAACCATGTTGATGACGGATCTTCTTGGTTTCGGTTGAGATGGAATGAGGAGGAAGATGAAGTTTTTGAGTGAGAGGAAATTTTGAAATTGGAAGATTTGAAAAAGTGAGGGTTTGATAGAGTGGTCGACGGTGGGAGTATTTATAGGGAAGGAGGAATTTTTGAAATTCGTGTTTTGTTTTATTATTGGATTAAAAGAAACAAAACATAAGTTTTATATACCACGACTTTAGACGAGAAATAAAACACGTATGTGAGAAAAAGGCTTCCTAATGAAGCTTCATGTAAAACATGTAATTGCACAAAAGATAATCATATAAATACCTAAATAGGTATACTTAATTATCAAGCAAAGTAAAAGAAAATCATACCTCTAGCGCACTTAGGAATGTCTTTACAAATGACACGAAAATGTCACTTAGACTATTCCCGCTCCTTTATGCTTAAGATACCTTCTTAAGAAAGGTATTCCTGTTACCAAGAGACTCCTAAAGCTTGGTGGGTATGAGCTTTGACTAATCAACATGACAAGGAAGATTAGTGCAATTAAAAAAAATTAAAAAAAAATGTTGTTATCAAATCAACATCCAAACGTCTGATTTTAAAAGACATGGTGTTTGTTTTATGAAAACCTTCTTTGTAGTTTTCAATTAACCATGGATCGTATCAAGTTTTTAAAGTACAATATACTTCAAGAAACTTGTAACGAAGCTCGATGCCAATTGTGGAAAACTAGAAGGGGTTGAATAGTTTTACCAATTAAAACTTCCTTTTAAACTATTTAGATCGACTTATGTCAATCTATTTGGTTGTGTGTGTTGGATGTTGATAAACAAGCATATAAAGATATGTAATGAAGAGAAAGAAGCACAAAACCACAACGCGAGTATTTATAGTGGTTCGGCTACAAGGATACCTTCCTTGCCCTACTCCACTCTCCGAGTCACCTACTCGAGAGTTCGTAAACACTACACCAATCTCCTTATGGTGGAGAAGCCTTCACAACGTCGCTTAACCTTTTTCCGGTACAAAGCTAAATACCGAGTTCCTTCACACCAAGGCGAACCACACCTAACACAACGTCGCCTACCCTTTATACGGTGCTAGGCTAACCACCGGGTTCTTTCACACCAAGGAGAACTAATCCTATCACAACGTCACCTACCCTTTATTAGGTACTAGGCTAAGTACCTAGTTCTTTCACTCCAAGGTGAACTACACCTTCACAACGTCGCCTACCCTTTATTAGGTACTAGGCTAAGCACCTAGTTCCATTACAATGGAAGAACTACTACCACACTACACCAACGACTAATCCCAGAGGAGATCTACTCCTTTACAACATCATCAAGGACATCAATATCCTTGGATCTAATGCTAGTCTATCTAGTACATCAAAACACACCATATCGAATGTACATCTAAGGCACCTTTCACTAATGCCTTTGACTAGATCTACAAGACACCTTTTACTAATGTCTTGTGTCTTGACTTCTAAGCACCTTTCACTAATGCTTCTTGTCTTGAATTCTAAGCACCTACCACAAGTGCTTATGCTATAGACGATAGATACCCTTCACTAATATCTTCGTCTTGACACTTGAGACATTTTCACTAATGTCTTCAACACTACACTTCTTTGAAGAAGAAAGGAATCATCAACAAGAATACTTGAAGAGCCTCGATGATGAGGAAGCATGGCAACTCATGGACTTGAGCTTGCTCGACTTCAAAGGTGGTGATCTTGCCTTTAAGAGGAACCTAAAAGATCACACAAAACAAAACTACAAACATAGATCTCTTGGATCGAGGTTAGTGAGTTTTAACTCGGGGAGAAAGTGTGTTAGAAAGGGGTGAGAAATAATGAAGAAATGGCTCACTATTTATAGAGGAAAAATCCTCATCGCTCCCGGATCCCACGTATCCCTTCCATAAGGGATCCGTCTAGCGTTAAGCTATGGATCCGTGGACTCCCTTTACCCATGGGTATTTTGGTTATGGGTCATGGGTTGAACCATGGATATTTGGCTAGATACAATGTATCTTTGAGTGCAATGCACTTACTCACTTGGGTATGGGTTGATCCATGGGTTATGGATATTATCTATGTATGATATAAGCATGATGTCATGCAATGGGTTATGGGTCAAGATCCATGGGTTATGGACTTTGGGTTGTACCCAACTACATTCAATGTATTTGCCCAATGGGTTGTGATACTTAAGTTTCTACCCATTTATATTACCCAATATACTACATGCTAGTTATGTGTATATTTTATCCAAATATGTAAACACTAGTTGTTGTACATATGTATTACTTAAATCATAAAATCACTTATACTTGTTTTAGTGTTTTATGTGAAAATGTGAATATGTTAGAAACTATTAGTTCAAACCATTTACGTATTTTATTTGTTTCGTTAATATGATTTTACGTTTGTTATCGACAAAACATTATAAGATCGTAAAATATAAATAAACGTTTTTACGGCTTATTTGTATTAACAAGCTATATTCAAGAAAAATCCTGAGCACAATCCTGAACAATCTTCGGAGCAACCCAATGACCCTTCCACAACTGAATCATCATCTCCACCACCATCAAAAGATACAACAACATGATCATCGTCCAAGTCAGTCAAGAAAACTGCAGATACATGGGCATCTCGAGCCAAGACCAAGATCCTAAAAGCCGTGAAATAAGCAAGGAAACGTAGCATGGTTGATAGAAAGCTAAACTTGCTGGCTGACAGGGTCAATTTACTTAGCAATGAGATGAACACGTTCATTGAGGAGAGAGATCAGATCAAGCTATTCCTGAACAAAGACATTTAAGGAGAAATGGAAGAGAAGATCAAGGAATGTAGTCTTCAGTTCCTTCTCCAACATGTTCCGGGAATAACTAAAGATATGTTCTTCAAACAAATTTTTCCAACTTTGAGAACACTGATCAGACAGACAATTGTCACAACACCGGTGACAATGAAGACTCGACCAGTCCAGCCACCTCATGTCACAGAAACTGATCTACTTTCACAGTTGATAACTCAGATGACTGCTCGATCTTCGACACTCACATCTGACGAATTAAAGTTTCTTGAGGTTCCCCTTGCTCATCAACTAAAGACTACATGCAAGGAAGCTGCTGGTATTGAGAAGCGTTACAGAGACGATGATGACAAGGACAAGGATTCAAATGCAAAACGTCAAAAGAAAACATGCGAGTCATCATCATCAATGCCACCACCACCGCCAAAGACCACCACCACCTCTACTACACCAGCATCTCAGCAAACTCCTCCTTTTGATAAACCTCAGGATAATGAGTCTCCACCACCACTAGAGAAAACCGGTGATCATTTTCAATACACCGGTGGTGAAGACGAAGAACATCCTGAGCCCCAGCAACAACCATCATCCCCACCATCAACTAAGAAACAACCGGGACCATCCTCCAAACAGAAGAAGAAGAAGAAATCAAGCCTAGTCGTCTCCTGGTTGGATGAAGATAACAGTGAAGAGTATGACTGGTTTAGCAAGTTAGTTGATGTCACGCCTTGATTACCGAAAGGTCAAGAACCGGTAGATGGTCGTACTATGGAGCAAGTCAAGAGTATCCAGGACGAGTTCAAAGTCAAGAAGATGACGAAGAGGGAATTACGCCGGATCAAGAATGAAGCATTCCAATTGCTAAAAGACAGATCTGGCAGTGCTGTTGAAGTTGAATACCATCTCGACAACATTGCACGAGCCATGTCTAACAACATTGACTGGCTAAATCCCAAATCAAACATCTACGTGACAAGACGGGATAATACTCCATATTACACCGATTGGACTAAACCACTACCAACCATTGGCCGACCAGATCAACCCAAGATTCCCTACCGCTTCTTCTTTAACAAGGACCTAGAGTTCTTCAGCATGGAAGTAGCATAAGCAAAAAGTATGCTACGTCACTAACCTTCAACATACCAGCTGCAATATACTCCAAAAATGTCGCCATTGAGGAAGAGGCCACCAAAATGTTTGTTGACAAAATGGTGGACTATGATATTGATGCTAAGTATGGCATTCACCATTGGCCACCAAGGAGAAGTTTGTATTACAGAAGCTGCCAAGTTCTACGGTCAAACAAAGAGGTCTATAGTGATAAGAATATCGTTGCTATAATGAACGTCACTCTGGCTACGAAATGGGATTATTCATTCTTGAAGGAAATCAAAGTCAAACGCCAAGATGAACAAGAATATGATTTCACCGAGGCTGATTTTCTGAGATTGTCGCTCAACGACATCGAAGACATGTATCTTGCTAAGGTACAAGGTCGGATGAGACAATTCTCCACAAATATTCAACTTCAAGACATCACGCCTTGCGATATTCATTCGAGCAAAGTGATCCAAGAACGTGTTGAAGATCTCCACTTGCGGTCGAATCTTATCGAAAGCAAGTCAACATTACAAAACCGTTGATACACTTTCCGACATAAACCAACTATCTCGAGACACCATTTTAAAGAAACCAAAGTTTGGAGTTGTTTACCGCAATGAACTTCACCATAATTGCTTCATGGCGCAGAACGAGGTTCATAAGTTCTGCGATCACACGTTGAAGATGGTTCGTGATGGGTTAGCATATCGGTTAAAGGACATTCAGCAAGGTATTGAGTCAAAGAAGAGGTGGAATTCTGAGGAAAAGAGGGATGCTAAGAAGATAATCAAGAGGCTGGATGAAAGGATGTTTCATCGAGATCAGATGCGGAGGTTGGAGAGCTTTGTGGGTGGAAGACAGAGTTTCTTGATTACAACGTATCAACGTCAAGAGAGAAATCCTGGTCTACTTGAATGATTGTCTGGTACTCCTCAAAACTATTTTGATTGATATTTGGTTTGATTGATTTGTATATTTATAATGGCTTGTGCACACATAACAGTGTACAACCCGTACTTGTAATGAAAGGACCCTGTGGTACGCATCAGTGCCACAATCCTTATAAAAGGAGCGAAAGCTTCTTACTTTTGAGTAAAACTTATCAAAACTTTAATCATTTTTCAAAGTTTTACTCAAAAGAACAAGTACTTCCCCGTATGTTTTCTAAACCTCAAAAGTTAGTATTACTTGTTGAGGGGGAGTATTTGCAAAAATCTTTGTTCAAAAATTGTTCTTCGTGGAAATCTTCCCACAAAACTCGAAATGGTCATATTCGATATCAAATTTTCATCAAAAATAACATTTATATGCCATTTTTTAGGGGGAGAAAAATTGTGTGATACAAATATGTTGAATTGCGATTGAATCCTCGTGTGCTAAGACTTAACCCATGAATTGACGAGATCTGAACTGTCATACATCGAAAAGATTTGTCTTCCAAGACTTATCCGAGTAGATCGTACCTATTCGAGAAACTCTTGATAAACATGAACTCTGATGGGTTTGACAACCTTTCCAAGGTTTGTCCACACCTTCAAGGTAGTTATTAGAGCTAGTTGTCACCTAAAAGCTGACAATGTATCTCTTTAACTATGCAACGTAACCGTGTCTCGCGGGGAATTGTCTATCTTGAGTCGATCAATTCAAAAGTGCGCGCTCTTCCCTCGCTGTGCAGGTTTATGTCAAAACTCATAAGCACATGTGGAGGGGGTATTTTTGCAAAATATAAAACTCTCACAGTGGTACAAACATGTTTTTCACTCATAAACACTTTGAGAGATTTTTTCAAGAAAATGGCTTTATGGCAACATAGGATAGTCATGGAGTTATAAGGTGACTAAGGTTAGGAATAACCGTCCTATGATCCGCCAGAGCCGGAGGGGTCTACCCAAGGACACCACCAATAGTTAGTACTTAGAAGTCCTTATGCATGATTATAAAAGGGAGAAAATGAGAATCAGAGAAAGAAAGGGTTGAAGAATTAAAAAGAAAAGTAATTAAAAAAAGGGTGAAAAGCAATATCCCACCAAATTATTCAACTTAGGGCAGACACCGGGTTCAATTCATATGCGGTTGTCACTAGATGACACCGTATTGAAGATTAAAAGTCATCATGAACCCAAAGGCGACCGCACTAAACCTTCTTTGCTACTCAAGTTTCTCTCAATGTGCTTGTTTCATTCTCACAGGAACCCTACGTAAACTATCGACTTTCTCTTAGAGATTATTGGTATTGAAGAGGAGACCCTCTCCCTAGTCTCCGCCAGAAAACCAAAGCGCACTAATTGAGTCTAGAGCCACGAGATTCATCAAAGATCTCTTAGAGCACTCGAACTTTAATCGCTTGTCGCTTCAACAATAAGAACGCAAGTGATACATTTTAAGTCCTTCACAGATCTTAGCAATCATCGAGAACATGTATGAGGGATTCACAACCGTGATCCTCGGTGATTGAATGGAAACTCCGCCAGGTCAACATTAAATGCCCTAACAACAGTCGCCCAAGTAACTCCTTGTGTGTTACGCTTAGTGTTGTCTCAAACGGTCTACTGATCGTGAGGTGATGCTTGGTGTACCTCGTTGACTCACTGGAATCTGTAGATGTACTTGAAGACATCGTGCTATCCTACTTGAGGGACTCCAGTTCGAGAACGACCATTGCTAGAATTAGAGATGTGTTTTCACACTATCTTTCATAACACCTCGAGTTCGAACTTGTAAGTCTTGGAAATCCCGCTATGGAGATTCCTTTCAAGAATCGAGTCATGAAGATGTGGGTCATTACTTGAACTTGTTCAATGTAATGTCAATTGTCCCTTATGGGATTTGGACGGCTGATTCGCCCGACCAATGTGAATAGAATCAAGAAATTCATCAGAAGAACAATCGTAGTGGTCAATTCTCTAAGAAACGATCACAATGATCGATTGGTGTTTTTCACTAACCAATTCTTATGTTTTCTTCTTATGGATGCTCCTGGGGAGGAATGATCGTGCTGATTCTTCACATGCTCATACCAACATCAATGCAAATTAAGTTCTCTCAAAAGGTAACTCAAAAGTCAGAATGATTCTTCATCAACCAAAGAATCTACAAAGTATAAAGACTAGAGAACTACATCACATCTAAAATCCAACGTCAAAGAGCATGTGAGCATGTTGGAGAAAGATATGGAGACACCTGAGCAACGAAGCTGACCAGATGCAGACAACAACAACATACCATCACCACATCCACACCAGAACAAAGAACTGTCAAATCAAAACGTCAAAGCTGAAAACTTCAAAAGAAACAAGATCCTCACTTTGGGGAGATTGTTGGAATCAAGGCAATTCTTCTCACAAGAAAGAGGAATGCCAGAATACGTCAAAGCAACCGCTATTACATCATCACCAACAACTTATTCAAGATTGTTGGAATTCATCACTAACACTTAGGGGGAGATTGTTGTAATCACTCATAACTTGTATTTCAAGTGTTAGTCATTAATATGTAATAGGTTGCTTAATTAGGCTTTTATGTTAGTTATCAAGGCTAGGCTCATGTAGAAAGCCCATGAGCCTATGCCAAAGCCCAATAAGGAAGGAAGGGACTAGATGTGTTGCCCTCTCTCCCTTCCCCTATAAATACTCTTGTAAACCTTCACTTGAAGGTTGGTTGTTCACTCTCAATACATTTCTACGCATAACCTTTATCCATATATCATACGTGTGTGTTTGTGTGTGTTCATCCGATCATCTCTACCTTTATTTCTTACATATTGATCCTTGTGTTATATTATGGTGACCTAACAACTAGTATTCAATAGTGATAGTTTGAGTCATTAATGTGTTTGCTTTTTCTCATTCAAAGATGGTCAGATGCTTAAAACTCTTACTTGTTATCAACAAGATGTGGAGATGATGTATTACTACATCTTAATATCTTTTAACTATTTTTTTTTCATTTTTAACTTTTTTACTTTAATTTTTTTTTTCATTAGTTCTATTTTTTATGTTGTATTATATATTTTCTCTGCTTTTTCTTTAGTATTAATAATACGTTTAAGCATAATTACGTGGTTATATTTATAGCTAAATAAAAAATGTTAAAAGATGATGATATTATTATGATGATGAAAATGCTCAAACATAATAATCTCTTAGAAAATAATAGTAGTTATTTCTAGCACAACGTTTTAAAACCAAGAAAAGAAAATAATAGGAAAGGGAAAAGGTAAAGAGAAGGAGTGTTAGATTTGTATGTTATTTAGATGAACTAAAGGAAAAAAAAGCAGTCATAACTCATATTTAGTCGGATGAAAAAGGAAAGACTATATTGAAATTGCATTTATGCCCTTAAGTTGTTGTTTCCAAATCTTTCAAAAGGCAAAAGGGGCACATTGTTCGTTACACAAAATATACTAATGTTATTTTTCATTTTCCTCTCACATATAGAAAAAAGACATTTCAAAAAACTTCTTTACATTTTCCCTTTCAAATTCACTTACTAAAAATCATTCTAAAACACGAAAATATTCACTTTCCTTTACTTTCTCTTCAAATTGTAAAACCACGGGATATCATGGCATGCAAATTTTCATTTCAGTATCACCTCAGCATCCTCACTTTTAACACTCACACACTAAAACACTCCTTTACTCATGACAACTATTTCACATGTCATTTGGGCCCCGTTTTACTCAATTAAAAAGGTGTTTGGAATTACCTATTAAAATAGATTACGCATTAAGAAAACGGATAATTAGATAATCAACTGTTAGAAAATGTAATTCAGATTATTATGTTTTTTGATATTGCAACAATCAGATAATTAGTTTAGGAAAATCCTAACAACATTCCCAAGGGCTGCTGATAACAACAATTTTTTCGCAAAATCTACTTATATTAAGACATATTTTGTAACATGCTCCATATTTTTCGTTAATATGACCAATGGGAAGAGAGAATTGAATTTGTATGTGCGAAATAATAGGAAGTTGTTAATGATTTTGGATGATTTAAAATGATTTTATTTGGACATTGTGAAATGTTTTAACTTAAATTTCGAATATTAGGTGTTAACAACAACCCTAAGGGATGCTGTTAGCAAAACCCGTTATTTGTTAGTGTTTGAAAATTTAGATTATTTATTTTGTTTATAGGTAAAGTTACCGATAAAAACATTATTATATATGAGGTGAGCTTTATAAATTTAATAATGAATATCAGTATAATAAAATCTAACACATAACTTTTATTTGTAGACCATTTATTTGTATATCTATATTTAAGAGCTCCTCATACTACAAGATTTTCACGTACCTTATATTAAGTAAATAAACCAAATCATCATTTATCATAAACATTTATTTTGAGTCTTTCACCTACCTTATCTCAGACATTCACTTTACCAGCATCTCTATTCATCCCTAAATTAAATTTACCCACATCACACCAATTAAACTCCTTTCTTCAATAAATTCATAAGTTGTTATCTACAATAAATAATCGTTAATCACAAAGAAGTTCATAATAGATCACAACTTTATAATTGCGAATTTGTTGGCGTTGGCAACATGTGAGATAATTTGTGCTTCTATATTGTAAGATAATTAGTTGCCGTTCTAAATAAATAAAAGAAAAAAAGGTCAAAGTGAAGGTTGATTTGACAGTTGAATGCATATAAAACTCATACACAAAAACAATTTAAAAAGAAAAAAGAGGAAAGAGAAAGTGGCAGACGCCACTTAAGTGGCCTGGAAAGTGGTGAGAGGTGGTTGGGGTATGGTGGCATAAGGGTGGCTGCGCCAATTTGGTGGCCACATTAGATTTGGCGTGGGTGTGGGTGATGATATCCCGTGGCATAACTTAAAAAGACAATGTAACACTAAAAGAGTTTCGAAAAAGTAAAAAAGATTAAGTACTAATAAATTTAAGTTACTATACTAATAAAATGATTGGGAAAAAAAAGAAGAAAAAAGAAAAGAAAAATACCAAGCTTTTAAATTTTGTGCAATAACAGTAATCTTGGCAAAATTAATTAATAATATGGACAAGCGGTTTTTTTTATTTATTTTTTTGGGTAAAGAGTTTCTCCCGTAAAGTATATTATACAAAAAAATATAAAAAAAAATAATAATAAAAAAATAGTAGAATGCAATGTAGTCTCCTGTATATCATGCAAAATACTCTTCTCATCTTACTTTGTGAGAAGGTCAAAGTATGCATTCTTACCCGACCAAATAACGGTCTTCTTAGGATGCGCCCCCACCGTTTTCATTGTATCATCAACTGAGTGTTGAACTCCAATTACTGTCACTTCCAATATCCACTTTTAAATTTCGTATATCACCCCTAGGATCCCAAGACAAGTTTGTTTCATTTTTTTCGAACATAATAACATTTTCTTTAAGAGCCTCGATTTTTCAAAGAAACAACGTTAATTTCTTTAGACAAAGTATTATACTTACACATATCATTAGACTTTGAGGTAGAAGCCTCCTTACAATTCTTTGTATTAATTTTAGCCTTGGGTCGATAATAGTAGCTTGTTTTAGGCTTGGTAAGTCGAATGCCATCAATTTGACGCTTCTCATTCCGAGTAGTCTGCTTGCCTTTTCCCCTCTTGCGAGTTACCTCCACAAACCCATCATCTAGTTCCACATTCTTGTTAACATCCCTAGCCCTCTTTAGATATTGCTCATTAGAATGTCCAAAAATGTTGCACGTTGCACATATCGGAGGTTGCCACTAGTATTCAATAGTAATAGTTTGAGTCATTAATGTGTTTGTTTTTTCTCGTTCAAAGATGGTCAGATGCTCAAAACTCTTACTTGTTATCAACAAGATGTGTAGATTATGTATTTAGGGACGGAGCCAGAACTTTATTGTCAAAGGGGCAAAATATGATAATTTTAGAAACTACACTAAAAATTGGTCCTTTGAGAGGGCAAAATACAAAAATAACCGAAATTTTTTGAAAATTTACACTATAATTTTTTCGCCAGGGGGTTACATGACCCCCGGACCCCCTTTATCTCCGCCATTGGATGTATTACTACATCTTAATATGTTTTAACTAATTTTTTTTCTTTTTTAACTCTTTTACTTTAATTTTTTTCTTTGGTTCTATTTTTTATGTTGTATTATATATTTTCTCGACTTTTTCTTTAGTATTAATAATAGGTATAAACATAATTACGTGGTTATATTTATAGCTAAATAAAAAATGTTAAAAGATGATGATATTATTATGACGATGAAAATGCTCAAACATAATAATCTCTTAGAAAATAATAGTAGTTATTACTAGCACAACGTTTTAAAACAAAGAAAAGAAAATAATAGGAAAGGGAAAAGGTAAAGAGAATGAATGTTAGATTTGTATGTTATTTAGATGAACTAAAAGAAAATAAAAGCAGTCATAACTCATATTTAGTCGGATGAAAAAAGAAAGACTATATTGAAATTGCATTTATACCCTTAACTTATTGTTTCCAAATCTTTCAAAAGGCAGAAGGGGCACATTGTTCGTTACACAAAATATACTAATGTTATTTTTCATTTTCCTCTCACATATAGAAAAAAGATATTTCACAAAACTTCTTCACATTTTCCCTTCCAAATTCACTTACCTCTAAAAATCATTCTAAAACACGAAAATATTCACTTTCCTTTACTTTCTTTTCAAATTGTAAAACCATGGGCTATCATGGCATGCAAATTCTCATTTCAGTATCACCTCAGCATCCTCACTTTTAACACTCACACAATAAAATACTCCTTTACTCATGACACCTATTTCACATGTCATTTGGGCCCCGTTTTACTCAATTAAAAAGGTGTTTGATTTGCCTATTAATATAGATTATGCATTTTGAAAACGGATAAATTAATAATCAACTGTAACAAAACGTAATTATGGAACATAGTGTTAGATTTGATTATTATGTTTTTTGATATTGCAATAATCAGATAATTAGTTTAGGGAAATGCTAACAACAGCCCCAAGGCCTGCTGATAACAACAAATTTTTCGCAAAATCTCCTTATATTATGACATATTTAGAAACATGCTCCATATGTTTCGTTAATATGACCAATGGGAAGAGTGAATTGAATTTGAATGTGCGAAATAATAGGAAGTTGTTAATGATTTTGGATGATTTAAAATGATTTTATTTGGCATTGTAAAATGTCTTAACAAAAATTTCGAATATTAGGTGTTAACAAAAACCCTAGGGGCAGCTATTAGCAAAACCCGTTAGTTTATTAGTGTTTGACAAATTAGATTATTTATAGTGTTTATTGGTAAAATTACCGATAATGTAGGATCGATAATATTATTGTGTTTGATGATTCGGGTGGTCTTGGATGATGAAAATACATGATAGCCATTTTAGAGAGAGAAAGTATAGAGATGGGTGTTCTTGCTAGAGAGTTGCTTTGTAAATTATGGAATGTTAGATTGAAAAAGCACCACCCCTTCCATGGATGGAAGGGGTATTTATAGTTACAATGAAACCGTCCTCCTATCGGACTGTGGATCAGGGATACAGTGGGTAAAGACCCGTCCTTCCTCCACGGTGTTGCACTACGCTAAACTACGCTACAAACTAACTAATTAACTACTTAATAACGTAAATAACGACAAGTCTACGAGCTAACATATACTAGACTATAATTGGGGTGACCGACACTTTAACATGAAATTTTCTAATTCCTAACAATCTCCCCCTAAGGGAGGTCACCCCATGTTTTACATTTCAAATCCTAGCATTCTATTTTGTCTTCTGTTCTGAGCTCGTAGACTTCAATTCTTCAATGTCCGCATTCTTTGTGCATTTGTAGTGACTCTTCATAGTCCGATTATTTTGTACTTTCAGTGGAGGTCTTTGAACTGATCCACATCTTGATGATTATCGAGCTTTCTTTGAGATCATCAGCCACAGTAAATCTCTGGATTACCTTTGAATTGTTGCCTTCATGTGATGTTGTGACTTTTGGACCGACATGCTCACACTTTTGGATCATGACATCTTCTCATCGAGTAGCGGAAGCTTTCGTTGATTCATGATATTGGCGCAGCAGAAGCGAAGCATGGAGTGAAAATATCGAGTCATTGATGCACTTATCATGATTTCTTGAGAAATGAATGTATTGTGTGAGCATGCGGCTATGGATTGACCGCTTCATTCGATCACCGCAAACATCGGTGTACCGCATAAAACAGTTAGCAATAAAGCGCACCTAAAGTGTCTTTGATCACTTTCGTTGAATTGAGGTACACGCCCACGGTTCCCCATTGATCAAGACAAGCATCGCCCGTGATCGTATAATTCAAGAATTTCCTTGACAGGTTTCGCAGCCTACTCTAGTGTTCTCAAACCGAACGTCTCAAAGAAGACAACACGGAGTGAGTGAACCAAATGAATTGAGATTCACCGATTGATGAAAATGATTTGAAAAACAATCGCGTATTGCTTAGAAGAAAGAGTTTTGCAATACGACAAGGTTTTATGAGAAAGATCAATTTTCAATCAAAATACTTTTGTATAAGAAAATGAGTACACATTCGATGTGCTAGATAAAAGAAGAGATTCACACATCGAACGGTTTTTCCAAAAGTATTTTTTCAATCAGATATACTTTTTGTGTTTGAAAACATGAATACACATTCGACGAAGAAGGTTTGACATCGAACGGTTTTTCCAAAAGTATTCGTCAATTCCATTCCTGGACCAAGGTTGATTCAAGACCCAATCTCCCCATCGTTTCTATCCAGCTTGTCACAAGCTTGATCTTACGAAAGATCACACATGTCACCCACCAAGAGCTTGTATGATGTTGGCTCTGTAAGATTTCCATCTTCATCGTGAATATTTTTATATCACTCTTGGATGTTACGCAATACCACAAGGATAATGCGGGACTCTTAATATATACTTACTTTCCACATTGTGTGAAACAAGAAGTCTTCATGAATTTTGTGTCCTAACAAGATATTGTGGATGATCTCTTGGCTCTAGACTCAATAGTGCACATTTGGTTCCTGTGTCGAGACTAGGAGAGGTCTCCTTCTTCAATATCAACAATCTCTAAGAGAAAATCGATAGATTATGTCGGTTCCCGTGAGAATGAAACAAGCCCTTTTAAGAGGAACTTGAGTGGCTTGGGAAGTTTAGTGCAAAAGGCGTCACCGGGTCCATGACGCCTTGTCTTCAATACCGTGTTACCTTAGTAACAACCAAGAGCATATGTATTCAACCCGGTTTACGCCTAAGGTTGAATTGATGGATGGCTATTTCTTTTCACCCTTTTCACATTCATTTCTTTTTCATTCTTCAACCCTTCAATGCTTACCGAGACTTCATAACTAGAACCTTGTTGGGTTTGTTCCAAGACTAGCTCGCCTTAGTCCGCACTCTTCCCATATTCTCATTTTCTCCTTTTTCAATATTCCTAAGGACTCTACACTATCTAGTGGATTGTCCTCGGAAGATCCCTCCGATTCAGCGGATCGTGGGAACAAATACCTAACCTCACCATCCTTATAACTCCATGCATAAAGTAAAATGGTCGGTCTTTATGTATAGTTCATTCTTCCTTGAAACCAATTGAAAAATCATTTGGAAAAACAATCAAGGTACTTGTGATGCGAGATCAAAGCATTTTGTACCCTAATAGTTTTGATCATTTAGAAAACCTCCCCCTCAACATGTGCGTATGATTTAGAAATTGTTTAGCACAAGGAGGCATGAGGACTTTGAAATATTTTCTTAGATCACAATTTTCATACGAAAAATCCATTTGATTTTCTTTGGTAAATTCTCCCCCTCAATATGTGCATAGGATATTTGAAATTATTTTATCACATAGAGGCAAGAGTTAATTTGAAGCACATCCACAATCACAAGAGCCATTAAGAAACCATTTGAAAACTCAATCAAGGTACTTTATAAATCACTTTAAAAGCTTTCATACTCGATAGTTTATTTGCTCCCCTCAATATGTGCTTCAAGATTCGAAAGCGCTTAGCACATATGACAGAAAGCAACTGCACAATCAAATCAAACGATCATCTTATATCAAGTTTCATTATTAAATCACAAATTCTCCCCGATCAAAATATCAAATCCTTTGAGATTTTGGATCTCAATGATTTAATCGGTTTGGAAAACATGGGAGAATATGTGGCGAGTTTAAATACTCATCTTTTTTGGATAAATTCTCCTCCTCAACATGTGCATTGTGTATTTGAAATCGTTTGGCACATGGAGGCGGAGTGCCTATAAAGGACTAAAACCGATTCCATTAAAACAGATTTGAGATTTAAATCACGATCTCTCCCGAACAAACCATTTGAGATTTGTGATCCCATCGATTTAAATCATTTAGAAAGTTTGGGGAAAGACGTGGCAAGATTTAATTTACGAAAAATGACGATAAGAAACAGGTTTTTCGACATTAAAGATTGTTAGTGTCGTATGATAGTTTTAAGAGACCTTTTAAGTAAAATAAAATAATTTCACAATCAAACAAGAACGAGAAAAAATTTCATTTTGATGGATCTTTGAGTTTTAAAGAAAATCATACCATAACATAACATTAAATCTTTAGATCACCACATTTTAACGCATAAAACCGGAACTTTTATGAAGAAATATCGTTTGAAAATATTTTATTTAAAATCACTCTCCCCCTCAAACCATGACAGTAGTCGATGATTGAGTGACTTAAGTTTTGGATAAAAAGAAATCCGGTGATTTTCAAAATTAGGTCGAATTTATTTACAAAACAATATTTTCCATTTTCAAAACAATTTAATCAATTTTATTCAAAATTGTTTGAGAATGGTATCCTGCACAAAGATACGTTAGGTGGTTGAGAAGCTTTTGTTGTTGCTTTGTAGGGCTTGGAAGAAAACCGTCACGATGCAATGAGACTTTTACGTTGCATTTTAATGCCAACGAGGTCCGATTAAGCTCGTTTCTTCAATCACTTAGAAGAAAACCGTTTCTTGGCGATGAAGTGAGACCTCTTACGTTGCATTTCATGCCAACTCTCCATTGAAGTCTAATTAAGCTCCATTTCTTCATTTGTCAACCCAAGATCTAGTTACCCTTTCCTTTCGGCATCCAATCATCTTAGTTTGTGGGATCCGGATCGGGAACATTCTTATATACCAATATACCTGCAAACGTTAGTGAACACACATACAGATATATGGTGGTCGACATCACCCAAACAGCAATCGACTAATAAAAGTCAATCCAACATATCAATCAATTCATATATGGCATGGGAATAATGTGTTTATCAAACTCTAATCATCTAATCCTAACAATAATATCCTGGGCACCTAGTCCTTCAACGTAGGTTAACATCTTTTTCAACTAAGCATATAGGATAGTTAGATAATCTTGTTAGATGATATAGATTTGAAAACATTCTCCCTCAATCAATGGCTCATTTTATGAAAAGATTAAAAGCTACTGAGTCATTGATTGAGTTTTCAATTTAATAAAACTCTTAAGTCGATTGTTTTTAAAGCAACTCATTTACCACCTTTTTGTTAAAACAACAAACATTTTTCTGAAGAATTTTAGACGGAAAAACATTTGTGTAGGAACAGCAGTCCTTCGACATACTTTCCTCATTTTGATTTTAGGATAAGTGCACGAAATATTTTGAAAATTGGTTTAGCGCAACACTTTCCTCTTTTGAAGAGCGGGTTGCTATCTGAAATAATAGCAAGCCATTGTTTAAGCACGGGTTACAATCGAAACAAGCGCAAGCCATTTTTGAGCGCTGGTTCTGATCAAAAATCAGAAGCCATATTTTGAGGCAGGGTTACGATCGAGCTAATCAGAAGCCATATTTTGAGACATGTTTAAAAATATTTACACCTCCTCGCCGAACTTCATCTATGGTCCCGTGCCATTATTGAATGACATTTCTAAGACCGTAGATGTTATCGATACCGTAAGACATGTCATGAGAAAACATATTTTTGGTATTTTTGAAATTTTCTGATTTTTATGGGTTTTTGTTGATTTTATATTTTTCTATTATGTTTTTGATGGTTTTATATTTTTTTACTTTGTTTTTTGATAAATATATACAAGGATAGAAGATGATATAGTTAAAGAAGATGTTGGGAATTATACGTTTGAGTTGATAAAGACAAAAAGAATGAAACAAGAGGGACTTAATATGACAAGAAGGAAACCTACTAAAAGATGGAAGGACTTGCTTGCAATGGAAGTTTTATTATTTAGTCCTTATCCTCTAGTATATAAAGAGGACATAGGTGTAGGTTTTAATTAAGTCTTCCAATAATGTAGTCGACTAAAAGGTGTGTGTTTAGCCTAGACGTTGGGGAGAAACGCTCAGGGATTGGTTTTAGATTAGTGTGTCCTAGGCGTATGATCATGTAAACGCCTAGGTTATTAGTTTAGTTAGTAGACGTGTTCCTATAAACGTCTAAGATTAGTTAGTGTTAGTGATTGAAAACCTTGTTCAATAACAAAGTATTTTTTAATTATTCCGCTGCTTATTATGTTTATTATCTTTGTTATTGATCCCTAGCTGAGCTTATAAACGATCTTATCAATTGGTATCAGAGCGGGGAGCTCTTGATATAGGGTTTATTCAAGGTTTTTGTGTCGTTGAAAAAGCAGGTAGTTGAACGAACTCGATATGTAGCAGATTCGAAGAAGTCCAAGATTTGTTTGATTCGAAGAAGTCTAATTGGTTGGTTCATTAAATGGGTCGGTTGGTGATTTATGTTGGATATTAGTTTTCACATACACATCAAACCATAACACAAGGTGGCGATAAGTGGAATTCTAGAGAGAAAAGTTAGAGGTTTAGGGAACTTAGTGAGAGAAAGTGAAAGATATTATTATGAGCTCCAACTCTCTACCTTGGGAGGTAGAGAGTATTTATAGTCTTACATAAATCGCCACACATCGGGTCGGGATCGTGCATACAGCTGGTAAAGACCCGTCTGTCCTCCACGGTGTTACTTAACTAAATACTACTTAACTTAAAAGAACTACGACTACGAGCTTTCTAACGATTACATATACTGAGGTGACCGACTTTTAATACCGGAATTTCTAATTCCTAACAATCTCCCTAAGGAGGTCACCTCAATCATGTACCAAAATTACATTGAATACAAATAGATATTACATTAACAATTGTTCTTGCATTCTTGATGTAGTCCTTGCTCCTAAGCTCGTAGTCATTGATTCTTCACATTGCATGTTTGGTTACTCCAAGTGGAGGTCTTTACCGATCCACGTGATAATAAATTTGAGCCATCTTTGAGATCATCACCATCAAAAATCTCTCGAGACATCCTTTGTGGTGTTGGTATTATGTGATGTTGTGACTTTAGGACCGACATGCTCACATTCGGATCATGATATCTTCTCATCGAGTAGCGGAAGCTTTTGTTGAATCATGATATTGGCGCAGCAGAAAGCGTAAGCATGGAGTGAAAATATCGAGTCATTGATGCACTAATCATGATTTCTTTTGAGATGAATGTGTTAAGTGAGCATGCGGCTATGGATTGACCGCTTCATTCGATCACCGCAAACGCCGGGTGTACCGCATACAACAGCTAGCAATAAATCGCACGAAAGTGTCTTTGATCACTTTCGTTGAATCGAGGTACACGCCCACGGTTCCCCGCTGATCAAGACATGTACCGCCTGTGATCGTATAATTCAAGAATTTCCTTGACAGGTTTCGCAATGCTTCTAGTCGTTCTCAAACCGAACATCTCAAAGAAGACAACACGGAGTGAGTGAACCAAATAATTTTAAGTCCACCGATTGATGAAAAGAGATTTGAAAACAATCGTATTGCTCAATAGAAATTGTTTTTGCAATACAACGAAGGTTTTATTGAAAATCAATTATCAATCATAAAACACCTTTTGGTTTGAAAATGAGTACACGGTCGATGTGCTAAAGAAAAGAGTTGTTAAGCACAAAGACCGGTTTTTCAAAGGTATCCGCTAATCCATAACTCGAACTGTGATTGATTCAAGAGATTGAATCGCCCATTGTTTCTGCTCGCTTGTCACATGGTTGATCCATATAATAGATCTCACATGCCACCTACCAGAGCTTGTTTGATGTTGGCTCCGTAAGGCTTTCCATCTTCATTGTGAATATGTATACACATCACTCGGATGTTCCGCAATACCACAAGGATAATGCGAGGACTCAAGATATAATCTCTTTCCACATTGTGTGAAACAGAGAGTCTTCATTGAAAGTGTCCTAATGAGATTTATTGATGATCTCGTGGCTCTAGACTCAATTTGTGCATATTTGGATCCCGTGTCGAGACTAGGAGAGGGTCTCCTTCTTCAATATCAACAATCTCTAAGAGAAAGTCGATAGATAATGTCGGTTCCTCGTGAGAATGAAACAAGTCCTTTTAAGAGGAACTTGAGTGGTTTGGAAAGTTGAAGTGCAAGCGCCACCGGGTCCATGACGCCTTGTCTTCAATACCGATGTTACCATCAAGAGTATATGAATTGAACCCGTTTCGCCTCTAAGGTTGAATAAATGGAGGGCTATTTGTTTTCACCCTTTCTCATTCAATTCTTTTAATTCTTCAACCCTTCAAGCTTACCGAGACTTCATAGCAAGAACCTTGTTGGGTTTGTTCCAAGATTTGCTCTATCTCACCGCACTCTTCCCATATCTCACTTTTCTCCTTTTATCATCATACCTAAGGACTTCTACACTAACTAGTGGATTGTCCTCGGTAGATCCCTCCGGCTCGCGGATCATGGGAACACATACCTAACCTTATCATCCTTATATCACCGCATATAAAGTAAAGTTGGTCGGTCAATTTGGTATTGTTCATCCGCCATTGGAACCAATTGAAAACCATTTGAAAATCAATCCAGATACTTGTGATATATTATCAAAACATTTTGTACCGAATTGTTTTTGATATTTTTAGAACAAGTGCTCCCTCAACATGTGCATCAAATGTTTGAAATCGCTTTGCACACGGAGGCAAGAGGAAGAATTTACTTTGATTACCATTTTCTAAAGATATCAACATCACTTCCCCGATCAAATCAAGAAGATAAAGCATTTCCGGAAGGATGAGGTTTCCATAATTTGCTCCCCTCAATATGTGCCTCGAGATTAGAAAAGAGTTTTGCACATACTAGAGGAACCCGCACATTGAGATAAATGATCACGCTTCAAATCATAGGTTTAAGATAGATGCTCCCTCAACATGTGCATTGAAAATTTGAAATCGCTTTGTCACATGTGGAAGGACAAGATGTACATCCTTATAAAACCATTTACCGAATTATCGCTTAAACCAATTTAAATCACACATTCTCCCCGATCACAATTATCAAATCATTTGAGATTTGTGATCTCTTATAGATTTAAATTGATTTTGAAAGCTTTTAAGGAGAATTGTGACTTGATTATGAAAGCGCTTTAATCGATAAGGATCGGATTTTAAGACTTTAAACTCCATTGATAAAACATGCATGTATATCTTTTGAAAACAATTTAATGCCAAATAACTTTTTAATTTAATTGAAATCATTCTCCCTCAATCAATGACATAGGTTGTTGATCGAGAGATAGAGATTTTGACAAATAAGTCCCGATGATTATCAAAAATAGAGACCGAGTTATTTTTCAAAGCATTTAGTTTTCAAAGAGATAAATGTTTATAGAATCGAGCATGGAATTTGAAAACATGGTAAAACATGGCTCGTTTTTTCTTTTAAAACGGGTTATTGCCTCGAAATGACAATAAACCATTGTTTCTCTTTCTCCCAAAAATATTTTTATTTTTTTTTTTTTTTTTTTTTTTTTTTTTTTTTATATAAAAATTCAACAATATCTAAAGTCCCGTGTCATTCTTTGAATGACAACATCAAAGACCGTAGATATTATCGAATCGAGAAAAACATGACAAAATGACAATATTTTTGAAGATTTTTCAATTTTTCAAATTTTTATGGATTTTGAAAGTTTTATATTTTTCTATTTGATTTTTGAGGGTTTTATAATTTTGTATTTTGTTTTTCAATAGATATATACAAGAGATAGATGAAGATAGACCTTTACTCCTCGCCTTCCTCCTCAAGACGCTTGAGTGTTTCGTTGAAGGCTTTTCAAGCCAAGACGTGGAAGAATAAACTCAAAACGCTCTCTTGAAGAGCTTTGGTGAAGATGTCGCTAACCGATATTCGCACCTCACAAAATAGAGTTCCACCACACCTTTTTCCACTTGTTCCCCGATGAAATGATGTCGAATGTCGATATGCTTTGCTCTTGAGTGTTGAACGTTGTTGCATGAGAGAGCAATAGCACTTTTATTATCACAAGACAGAGGGATTTTGTTGAATACAAAGCCATAGTCGATAATCGAGATCTCATCCATAAGATTTGAGCACAACAGATGACATGGCTATGTATTCACCTCTCAGAGAGGAAATAGAAGTACTCATTTGCTTTTTGAAGACCACCACAAGCTTATCACCCAAAACCGAGCACCTCCGCACGCATTTCGACGTGTATCTTGACAACCCGCATGATCAAGATCTCGTGATAGGCCGTTAGTGACATACCGTGTCCTTCGGTACCAAAGACCCATATTGATGGTTCCTTGAGATACCGAAGACCCGCTTAATCGCTTCAAGGTGCTTTTTAGTAGGCTTAGCCTCGTATCTAGCACACATGCAAACAAATAACAAGATGTCTCGGTCTACTAGCAAGTGAGGTACATCGTGATCCAATCATACTACGATATTTCGCTTGGTCAATCATGATCCCCGAGTGGTCCTCATCTAGTTTGGTTCGGTCAATCATGGGGTGTCAACAGGTCACTTGAATCAAATCCAAATTTCTTTAAGATCTCTCTGTATATTTAGATTGATTTATGAAAATGCCTCCGGACTTTGTGAAATTTGTAATCCCAAGAAAATGACATTTGTCCCATCATTGACATTTGAAATTTTGAACTCATTTCATTCAAAACGATCACATTCCATTGGGTCCGCCGAGGCAAAAATAATATCATCAACATAAATTTGAACATGAATTAAATGTTTGCCTCGACTTCCGGTGAACAATGTAGGATCAATCGCCTTTTGCTCAATCCGGTTGATAGAAGAAACTTTGACAAAGGTATCATACCATGCCCTCGAGCTTGCTTTAAACCGTAAAGAGCCTTCTTCAAACGATAAACGTGAGTAGGATGCTCTTGATTCACAAATCCTTCAGTTGGTCGACGAGACGACTTTTTAAGATCTCCGCTCGTAAATGCCGCCTTCACATCCATCCGATAGACTACCATGTTCTTACTAGCAAGATTAGCCGAAAGATTCGATTGCCTCGATTCGAGCAACCGAGCAAAAGATTCTTCAAAGTCAATACCTCCTCTTGACGGTATCCTTTAGCAACTAATCGAGCCTTGTTCTTCAACACATCACCATGCTCATCAAGTTTCACTTTGAAGATCCATTTAAGAGCAATAATCATAGCACGCCTGAGTGTACTAACTCCCATACATCAAGTCGATCAAACTCATGAATTTCATCTTGCATGGCATTGAACCACCTATCTTCATTCATGGCGGTTTTAACATCTTTTGGTTCGATCTTAGATAGTACGGAGTTGAAGAAGCACCATAAGGCATCGGTTGCAAGTTGTTTCCGGTTGATACAGACGAGAGGGATTTCCAATGATGTTGTCTAATGGATGATCGTGAGTCCATTTTCTCGAGGTGTTCATGTGGCGCTTGTTGAGGGACCGAGGTAGTCGAGTCGATGTCTCCTCAAGAAGATGGTTCGATGATGATTCAGAGCAAATATGTTTTCAAATGGAGCATCTTCGTGAGTAGCAAAGGGATTAACTTCATCATTGATGCCGTAAACATTTCCATGATGTACATTTGAAGAATGATGATTTGTTGATGAGATCAAGGATCAAGCAGCAGTGCTTCTTGACTTAAAGATATTGAGACCGAGGATTGACTTCATTCACGTGAATATGAGCATCCTCTCGTTGTAGGGATCAACACCTCATTAGTAATTGAATCATACAGCTCATCAAACATAGGATCAAACAATTTCTTTAAATCATCTTCGATGGAGGTACATATGGAGTTTCTTGAGAAGAGTTTGGAACAAGGGATGAACCAATGGGACTGCTTTTGAAGTGCGGGTCCCGAAATGGAGTGTCCAGAGCCATTTGACCGGTCACCATCAAACGAACGTGAATTGTTTCCATGATATTTCGGTTCTTTTGTTGTAGATTCGTATCCCTTTTGTTTGAAGCATATCCTACAAATACTCCAATGTCGCCTTTAGCCCTAAGTTTGCCTAAGTCTTGACCTCATTAGTTGGATAACACAATGCACCAAACACACGAAGGAAAGAGAGATTAGGTTTTCTATGTGGACAAGTTCATATGGAGTTTTTCCATGAACAAAGGTGAATCGTGAGAACGATTTTGTGTAGCATGCAAGGGCAATAGCTTCACCAGAGAAACATTGGAACCTTTGAGTAAATCAAGATTGTTCTAGCGGCTTCAACAAGAGTTCGATTTCGCCTTTCAACTACACCGCTCGCTGAGGAGTTCGAGGAACACTTCTTTGATGGTCGATTCCAATGCTTTCATAGAAGTCACTAAGTTGTTTGTTAACAAACCCGCCCATTGTCTGCTCGATAATTCGACGGTTTTGTTAAGTCGAACTCGCAATGCTTGATGAGTTTGATGATGATATCGAGTTTCATCCTTTGTCCTTAAGAACTTGACCTGTGAATCTAGAGTAATCATCAACCACAACCAACACATATTTCTTACCAAAGATGTTCTCGCACTCTCATTGGTCCACACAAATCCATATGAAGGGTATGAAGAACTTCAGAATTGAGATTGTAGGTTTGGGTTTATGGGCAAACTTTTGCTTTTACCCAATTGGCATGTCGAACAAAGATGATCCTTTTCATACTTTAGTCTAGGTAAACCTACAACTAAGTCCTTTCTCGAAAGATCGCTGATGGTGCCAAGTTCAAGTGATTGAGACGACGATGCCATAACCATGACTTTGTTTTGAAGCCTTTGATAACAAGCGATTGAGAAGCCCTCATCATGTCATCGATAGAGATGGTGTAAAGATTTGAGCCACGAGTTCCTTTTAACAGCTCCTTACCATTAAGATCTCTAACAAAGGTGTATGTTTTCAAGGCTACTTAGATCGTAATCACGTAATCGACCAACAGAGAATGATTATGACCCAAACCTTCCACATAGTAAACTCTAGAGATGACACTATCACCAACAACGTAATTCCATAACCCATAATAGCACCGAAATGATCATTACCGAATCTAATAGCCCCGATGAATTTGCTCACGGTTCATGAGCCGCGACCGTCTCCAAATATATGCTTGGAACAAATGAGTCCGTGTACCACGTAACGATTTGAACGATCCGCAGCTGAACACGCATAAGAATGGATAATCGATAATTGGGATCCCCATGCAAGAATGGGTTCCATTTGGTTAGTTACAATGGTTGGAACACCCACATCGTAAATAGAAGCATTCATATCGTAAAGTGAGGCAATGGAATCATTGTGAATAGATGCAAGATTAGTGTCTCAGATAGCCCTGCTCACAGCAGTGATCACTTCTTAAGGGAATAGTTCTACCAAGAGGCATCCATTTTCTAGTGGGCATTATCTCGATTAGTCTTATGACCAACATGTATCCAATAAAAGCCTATTTTATCGAATGTTCTTCCCGGGTTTCCACCGCTTTCTAACTTTCTTTCGCTTTTGCCTTTTAGCCTTCTTAGCATGAATTTTAGCATTAACAATATTAATCGGACAATTAACATCATTAGGCAAAACATTAACACCACATTCATGATTAGAAATGTAATTCAAGCAGTACATCAAGACAAGGTTTGCAAATAGTATCGAATTCAATTAATTACAAGACGCCTATGGCTAATACTAGAATCAACACGATTCGCTTTATTCAATTCAAGCTTAAAGTTCCTAGATTGTTCTTCTACTCTCTTCCAAAGGCACATTCTTAGCTTGAGAGGTCCTATCATTCCTTGTATTGTCTTGAGACTTTGACCGCTCCGCTTAATGTCACCGACACTCCCGTAGGGAATGGGAACATTAGTTGGTTTAACTACTCTTTGCATCACCGCTTAGATGTGCCGATCCGAACTACATGCAGTGCACTAAGGTTCACTTTCTTAAAACTAGAGGTACCGAGATTTGTACTCCTAGAAGGCACACTTGAGTTCTCTTTCTTAGCATTGATGATCCGAATCAACTACTTAAAGGCACACTACGGTTCACATTCAAAACATTGGGAATCGAATGCATATCATACTTGGCATTAGGCATCGAGCATGGAATCAAAGGATTAACTCTCTCACCTAATGACTTTGGGCATATTGTGATCAAGCATTCTAAGATTTCTTGAGATCGTTTGGCATATAAGCATGCATGTCCAATTGCATTATCATGAGGTTTCTCTAGCTTATCCTCTTCAACAATCTCACGCAGACATTCTAAGCAATCCTTAAGAGATGAGAAGTATGTTTGAATAGCAAGTTTGTTGTTCCTTAGATGAGGAGGGACATATGTCACGCATAAAGCATATTTATTACAAGAGTGAACCTTGATACACCATTCTCCCATTGGTCATTGGCATTTTCCCTTTACCCGACTCTTCGATTCTCAATTTCCTTTGCAATGAAGCTATTTGTTCGTTATTTTGTTACGAGTGACCTTAATTGATTCAAATAACTCATTGAAATGACGCTTAACCTTTTCATTTTCTTCTAGAAAACTTTCGCTTTCCTTTGTAAAGCATTTACTAGGTTTTGAAGATGAAACGCTTGAGAATTCTCGAGAATCTAAAGGAGGAGGCATTTGGGAGCCCGTCATATTGTTCGCTTGACCCTTTAATTGAGAGATTTGGGCTTTCAACTTTCGATCGTGTTGCACCGAGCTTGAATCTGCTCATCACGCTTGTTAATTTGAAAACCGCATCAAACTCGAGCATCCGATGATGTCTTGATATTTGAAGTTTTGACATTTTCTTTAAGATGTTGATATTTTAGTTGTAAATTAAAATGCTCAACTTCTAGTTTAGAAAATGTTTAACCAAATTGTCGTGATCATCCAGCTCAATTTTCTCGCTTAGTTTAGAATTAGTTTTTCAAGCTCAATGACACGATCATGGAGACTTTCAGTGGCAACCGATAGTTCATGAAATTTGGAAGCATTAATAGAGCAATTTGAAGCAAGAAAACATATCTTGAGCAACACATTCAAGAATAAGAGTCTCATTCAATGTATGCAAGTTCTTCCTCTCAATCTCATTATATTTTAGTGCACGCCATAGTCACTAACTTCAACTATCATTGCATCAAATTCCTTTTCCATTCCCTTGATATCGCTTTCTATCCCTTTTAAGACTCTCAAAGTGATCTTTTAGAAGTTTAAAGAAAGGCATGACCTCGCTAAATAACATTCTTTCATTTGCTCAAACCCCTTTCTCCTTCGCTATACCAAAGGTGTGATCCTTTTCTTGCAAGTTTTCTCAAAATCAACAAATAGTTGAAATATAACATATTGGCTAATTAAGGTCTTGCTTTTAGTGGCAATTGTTCTAGGAACAAGATGCATTGGTGTATTAGAGGATACACAATGCTTCTAGGCATTTTCCAAAGGGAGGGTTTGTTTCAACAATATTTTCATTTTCTCGCTTATCTAAATCCATTTTCCGTAAGACTTGTTCGGGAGTCAACAATGTCTCGAGGCTTAAACTTGTTCAAGGAAATCCAGCTTTTCCTTCTTGTAGTCATGAGGAGTGATAATTACTTTTTTCTCTTGCATTTAGGATCATTTAGTTTCTTATTCATCTTTTCCCTAGTGATTTCATCTAGTTTCTTATCATCCTCTCGTGCACTCAACGCAACTAGGTTTTTGTCTAGGTTTAAGAATCTCATTGCCATCATAGATCACACTTTGAGTCGCTTTTGCTATCTTTCCGCACTCGTGGTCGGGTTTATCTATAATGGGAACACTATGCTTATCGCTAGAACTCTATGTTTAGTGACCATGAAAGCAATCAATGGTGTTTCCTTGTATGTACAACTTGTTTTCAAGTTTGTTTTTCAAAGTTTTCGATTAGAAAAGTCTCTCAAGAGTTTTGATTCCTTTGCATTAAATTCTTGCTTAAGCATTTTCACATTTTCTTGAAGTTCTTGTTTTTGCTTAATGCTTTAGAAAGTTTTTCTTGCAAGGAATTTAATTTTGTTTCAATACTTCTTCTAAAATTACTTTTTCTAATGACCGACGCACTTGGTCATCCATTTCCGCTCACGAGTGGTCAACTCAAATTTTGCACGTTGTTCATAAATAGCAACACGCTCTTTATAGGCATTTAGTTCGTAAATTACGTAATCATCGTGGGCACATGCAAAGTATTCATCAAAACATAGTCATTGTTGATCGCAGAAGATGCATCACTTGGTACAACTTCACTTTCACTTTGTTTCACATATTGATCATATGGGACAATGTCGATATTACCCATATTTTCAATATTTGATTCAATAGTTTCAGCTGATAGTACTTTGTCATGCATCTTTGCACATCAAGATCATCGATAGTTTTAATACCTCCGAGATGAGTTTGTCTTTGATGGGCCACTTGTGGTGAAGAAGAGACCTTGGGAGAAACCATTGGAGAAATGCTAGCCATAAAATTGTGTGTGCCGAGGTCCATCATCCACATCGAGTCGTATGCATCACAATCACCGACTTGAAAGGCATTCTCGATGATTGTGACCTATCTCCGAATAGGTCGCTCATCCACATCTCGCATCATAGGTCTTGGCATTGCCCTCGCCTAGAAACAAGAATTCCTCTTCATCCAAAGCAAAGACCATTGTCCCGAGCTTGTACAAGCAAGATCTTATCTCTCAAGTAATCAAGATTCTCGGGACGCTTTGAGATGTGCGCTTGCAATGTGTCCTCACCACCACGCTTATAACATTTGATCGGCTTAGCTTGACCTTGGTTACCATTCCTTCCTCGATTCGTTGCCAACATAACCTCTACCACCCACCTCTTCCCCGATCATACCGTTTTCCCGAATCGGTTGCACCACGATCCTTCCATCTTTAACAAGAGCTTGATTGTGTGGGTTAGATGTCGCTCGAGGTTGTTGTTGGTTTGTGGGAGAGAATTCATGTTTTGACTAATCGTAAGAGCTAGTTGATTAATGAAGTTACCCACGTGCATCAAAGATCGCCTTGTTTGAACATAGGATCGTGAATGAGTTTGTGATTACCATTACCCAAGGGTATGACTTGTGAAGCTTTGGTTGTGATTCCGATGTTCGAGTAGAAGGCGCTGAGTCATTAGACGAGCTTGTCTCTCCCTCGTTGGTTTTGAACCGATTGAGAATCAATTTTTCAAACATAGCATGTCTCTCATTCTCAAGGAGGAAGGCATAGAGTTGCTCATAGTTTGTATTCTTCAATCCTTTAGTGAGCTTCACAATGGTGACAAACTTGTGCCATTCGGGATTCATGTTGTTCACAAATTTTGAGTTCAAATTAATGTTAGGCATAGTCATTCGATGTTCCTCATGTCATTCACCAACTTATGAAATCTCACATAGTACTCATAGACACTCTCATCCGGTTTCATCTTGAAGTGTTCAAATTGGCCATAGAGTTGTGATTCTCTGCCTTCCATAGTTAATTTCAACCCGAGAGAAGCATCTTGACATTATCCCATACCGCTTTGCATCGGTGTTGTGATTGATCGCCTTGTAGATGTCTTTAGAAGACCTTGAAGAACAATGTTAAGCCCCGATATCTCGCATCGAATCTCTTTTTCTCCTTATCATCAAGCTCATCATACATTTTAGGTCCGTCCATTCCGTAAATAGAGTTCCATCTTCATTAGTATCAAGTATATCTCTAGTCGCCTCAACTCGATACGGTCCTTCATCAATTGATTTGAGAATGTTGACACCATTTTCCTTTCCAAGGCAAGATAACTGATTCTGCTGAGCCCAAGAATCGTAGTCGCCTGCAAGCATGGGTGGATTTAGTATCCGAGCCACCGCTTGAACATCCTCGCAACAAAGGAGATGATAGTAGGAACGCTGGTAGACATGTTAATGATTATACGGATTTTATAACTCTATGATTAAACCGGAAATAGATTCTTTCACGGATTTTACTAAATCAAGAGAAAACCGTAAACAATCACCCAAGTCGCTAGAAGATAATGCACCAAGTCGCTAACACCTAATTCGCTACACCACTAAGTCGCTAGAGTCCCAAGTCGCTAGACAAATGCAAGTCGCTAAGTAGTAACTCGCTAAGCCTCAAGTCGCTAGCAAAATTTTGGCAAGAATTGCCACTCAAGTCGCTAAAGATACAAGTCGCTAAAGAGCAACTCGCATGCACCAAGTCGCTACCACTGTCGCTACCCGTAGTGGAGAGTCCACTACTTGTACCGTTAATCGCTAGATCTAAGTCGCTAGCTCCAAAATCAGAATCGCCACGAAATTGCAAAGCAAGTCGCTACGAAGAATGAAGTCCGAATGTCAAGTCGCTAGCAAGAAAACCACAAAACATCACTTTTCAATCCAAAACTACCCAACCACGATGATTCAAGCTTACCAAATCAAAACCTAAACACTTGTGATGATTCTAAACATAAAAGTACTATCAAAATCCAAACTTTAACACTAGAAATCACCCAAATGATGCAAAACCACTAAACTTTTTCAAACTCAAAACCACCTAAAACCACTAGAAATCCAAAGATGTGCAAGATATGATCTAACCATGGCTCTTGATACCAATTGTTGGATATTAGTTTTCACATACACATCAAACCATAACAACAAGTGGCGATAAGTGGAATTCTAGAGAGAAAGTTAGAGGTTTAGGGAACTTAGTGAGAGAAAGTGAAAGATATTATTATGAGCTCCAACTCTCTACCTTGGGAGGTAGAGAGTATTTATAGTCTTACATAAATCGCCACACATCGGGTCATGGATCGTGCATACAGCTGGTAAAGACCCGTCTGTCCTCCACGGTGTTACTTAACTAAATACTACTTAACTTAAAAGAACTACGACTACGAGCTTAACGATTACATATACTGAGGTGACCGACTTTTAATACCGGAATTTCTAATTCCTAACATCACCAAGGGAAGTTTTTGATTTTACCATCGTTGATCATTATTACTATCGCTAGTTGAAGTTTTCTCTGCTTTTGGATCCATTTTTCCTATGGTGCGAATGGTGGGCGATTTGAAGCATTGGAAGTCTTAGATTGGAAGTATGATATTGGTTCGTGGTGGTCAAGATCATTATTTGCATACGCTCCTATTTGGATAATAACAAAAAGGGGAAGAGATGTTTGAGTGGCATGGCATGGATTAAGGGAAGACAAAGGAAGACATACTTGTTTCATTCATGGTGAGATCCCGATCTCAATTTCTACTCGCCTAGGGAAGTTCGTTCAAGATTGGTTTTGTCATTATCAACTAGGGAAGATTGTTGGGAATTATACGCTTGAGTTGATAAAGACAAAAGAATGAAACAAGAGGGACTTAATATGACAAGAAGGAAACCTACTAAAAGATGGAAGGACTTGCTTGCAATGGAAGTTTTATTATTTAGTCCTTATCCTCTAGTATATAAAGAGGACATAGGTGTAGGTTTTAATTAAGTCTTCCAATAATGTAGTCGACTAAAAGGTGTGTGTTTAGCCTAGACGTTAGGGGAGAACGTCTAGGGTATTGGTTTTAGATTAGTGTGTCCTAGGCATATGATCATGTAAATGCCTAGGTTATTAGTTTAGTTAGTAGACGTGTTCCTATAAACGTCTAAGATTAGTTAGTGTTAGTGATTGAAAACCTTGTTCAATAACAAAGTATTGTTTTAATTATTCCGCTGCGTATTATGTTTATTATCTTTGTTATTGATCCCTAGCTGAGCTTATAAACGATCTTATCAGAAGATGATGATACGAGTACCGAGATAAGGATATCGAACAGCCCCGTTGTAGAAGATAGAAGTCATCATCTCTTAAACATTCACCACCAAAGCTTTCGAGGCTCCTGAATTGAGAGACATTGAACCATCTGAAAAAGAGACTCGCGCTTCCCCAAACCGAAGATCCATTAGATGAGCAGATAAACACAAATACAATGAAGATCGAGAATATAGTGAATTCCTGTCGTTTAGTCCCAGGAGACTCAATGGTGTGTAAACCGATTCAGATGATGGAATGATCACTAAGGATAGTGATCTCGAAAGGTTATGATTAGAAATATTACACTACCGATTGATTGGAATGGAATAGGATACGAATTGGAAAGCACAACAATCGATGAAAGAAACGTAAACGTAAGTTTTAAAACTACGATACGCACAAAATAAAAAGTGAAAACTAAGAAATAAAAGACCTAAAAATATAAAATGACATTTTGGAATCCTAAAATAAAAGAAAATTATTAGAAAAGAAAATTATTTTTAACACTATTTAATTAATTATTATTAATTAAAACTATTTTAACTATTTAATAAATACTCTAAAATAGAAGAAAATACAAAATAAGGCTAGAAAAATAAACTTATGATTCTGAAAATCTAAAATACTATAAAACTAATTTTAAAACTAAAAATATATTTTTCACACTTTTTATTTAATTATTACTAATTAATTATTATTTAAAATACACTTAAATACTAGAAAATATAAAATAAACTTGGAAAATAAAATTTTAACTTTGAAAATCTAAAATATGATAAAACTAATTTTAAAACAGAAAAGATATTTTTATGCTTTTTAATTATTTATTACTAATTAATTACTATTTTTAACTATTTAAAATTATAATAAATACTAAAAGATAGAGAAAATATGAAACTTTTTCTAAAAATCCTATATGATGACAGAAACCTAAGAAAAATAGAAAACAAGATTTGCTTATTAATAAGATGAAAAGAAAAATCAAAAGCTAGAAAATCTTAAATAAACACTATCACCGATTTTTAATTGGACTTTTTCTCGATTTTCTTTTGAAAACTACTTTAATACTGATTTTATGAAACTTTAATAAAGACAAAAATTTACAAAACACAAATAAGTCGCTTTGATGGCTTAAAAGCCCAACAATGCTTTAAGAGCTTATTTGGTGAAATAAGCTCAAACAAGCTTACAACTTGAAACAAAAGCTCAAAATAGATGTAAACAAGCTAGATGAACTAAAATGAAGCTAAAAGATCCAAAGAAGCACACTAATAAGCTATAAATAAGCAATAAGCACTTTTGATATTAACACAAAAATGGGACAAGCTTGAGGCTTGTTGCAATTTCTAGCAAACAAGTTCCAAAATGAAAACCAAACTTGATACTCCAAGATGACCAGTTGGCTTTCCAAAGAACCAGAGAACACAAGATTTGAACAACTAATAAGCTCTATGTGAGCTTATCAAAATGGAACTATCAATCGCACACGTGGCACTTTTCGCAAACAGTACCCACAAAAAGCTAAGAAATAAGCACTTAAAAAGTCGAGAAACAAAGAACTAGCATTTTGTATTTTTGTTTAGCAACCAAACTTTAATATCCCAAAGATTATAAGCTAAATCTTATTAATAAACCCAAAGTGAAATTCCAAATTTTATTCAAAACGACCTTATGAGATTTTGACTTTTGATAAAAACCAAAATGTTGACTAAGATGGATTTTGATCCGATATTAAGCATCGATTATGTTGTTTTAAGTTAACTAAGACTAATTTAAGCAAGATTAACAACTTATAAACACAAAATAATGATCATGTCTCATGTAAAATCCAACAAAGGAGCTCACAAGTTAAGATCAAATGAATTTTGACTTTTATCCAACTAAGTGTTGGTTTTTCTTGTATGCACTGAGTAATGAGACCAAGTGTGACTCAATACAACAAAACTTACAAACTTAACCAACCTCTAGCACAATTTCACTTCTCAAATCCAAACACCCCTTTATTTGACTGCTTTGAAGATTTTTCAAGACAAACCACAAATTTAAACCATGAAAGTGATTTCAAACTTTGTATAATCCTATATTAGAACTAATGAACACTAAATCAACAACCATAACAACCATAAACTAAGAATTGATGATGATGCGCTTTAATCGTTAAAACCAAATTTTGTAAACTACAAATTGAAAAGAACAAGCTACCGATTTTAAGGCTTAAACACACTTAATTATAACTAGATAACACAAAGAAATGTAAATTAAGCTAATTAACAACTACAACAAAGAAATGCCAAATTGGTCAAAAGGCTTACAAATGCTTCCAAGCTCAAACCGAGAACCAAGGACCAATGAACACCCCTATAAGCTTACCACTAAGCTACTAACCCAAGGCCATCCACAATTCACCTTGCTCCAAATTGTGTACACCATTTCCAAGTGATTTTTGATTTTTACCTATTTAATTTGTATTTTGGTGATTTTTGATTTTGATTCTAAACCGATTTTAAATGTATCTAAAAGCTTGATTAAGCTTTCTAGGAGCTTATGTGACTATTTCACCATACAAACAACAAACAACAACATTTGAATCAACATGAGATTTTTGAATGAAAAATGCATAAACTTGAAATTGATTAAAACTTGAAATTGCTTATTGAAAAGGATTCAAATACACTTAAGATACTTAAACAAAGTACTTGGAATTGAAATTACACTTTAAAAGCTTAGAAAAAAAAAAACGACTAAAGAAAATTTAAATTACACTAGATAGATGATACATTGCATCACTCTCCTTTATAGACTTTTAGCACTCCTTGATGTCCTCTCGAATGTTTCCCACCAAATTCTAGCCATTGGATCACCGAAACTCATCAAACCGTCCACTTGGATTTTGGCGCCAAATTTTCTTCAAAGGTGTTTAAGAATTAATGAGGTTTGGTTTGAGCAATTAAAGGATTTGGAGTTTAGAGGAGGAGGGACATAGTATGGGAGGGGTTGAAAATGTGGAAAAACCATGACTCGGTTTTGGTGTTTCAGAGTGGAGAGGAGAGCTACAAGACTAGGGTTTTGGCGCTTTTCTCTTGTTTGACTTTCATTGACCGAGCTTTAATAACACGGGGAGGTCAAAATGGGTTGGGCAGGGGGTTCAAAATGCAATGTGACTGGCTCAAGGGTCAAAAAGGGGGTCAAGGGTCAAGAGGTTTGGGCTTGCATATGGCTTGTGATTTGGGCTTTGGGCTTTTGATATTAAAGGATCCGCTTGGTTTAAGTAGTAACAACAAGGACCAAAAGTGTAATTTATCCAAACTCAAGGACTGAAAATGCCATTTTTCCAAACTTATCACAAGGACCAAACATGACAAACTTTGATAGAACAAGGATCCTTTTGCATAAAATCCATTTTCAAAGGTCCAAGGACTAATTTTGCAATTTTCCAAAGTTTAGGACCTTTCTTGCCAATTGACCAAAGAATCATTCAAGGATCATTTTAAACAACTTAGAATACTTCAGGACCTTGAATGATAAATTTCCACATTTTTGAATTCCGTGGACTAGATTTGACAACTTTTAAAACTTGGGGACTAAACCGCCAATTTTGCAAACTTGATACATTTTTCATCCGATTTTGATATTTTTGCATTTAAAACACATAAAACACTGATTTGTGATATTTTGATCATTTTGATGTGTTTCGAGTGTTTTCGATGATTTTGCGCTTAGATTATACAAAATGATGAGTATTTAGACACTCATCAATCCCCACATCGAGATATTGCTAGTCCCTAGCAATGATTTGAGAAAACTTGATGGATTTGAAAACTCTTTACCAAAAGCCATCACTTCGAGTAGCCAATTGTTTTGATTCAAGTAAGAACCTTGGTACAACGATAACCAAATGATTTATTGGCAAATCATAAACCATATAACGGATTTGATGTGTCTTTACCGTGTTGCACTTTCCGGACTAGCCAACTCTTAGATAAATTATCGAATTATCTTTGGTGAGTCAATACCAATTATGGATTTTCCATCGCCTTTACCACAAGCCATAATCTTGCGGGCTAGCCAACTCTTCACTTTTTAGGATATGGTGAGTTGAGAACCATACAATTTTGGGCAAATTGCAAGCCATATAAACGGATTTGAGAAATCTTTACCAAGAGCCGCTTGCTCTCGGATTAGCTAATCCTTTAGTCTTACGTACATGGCGGATCGATAACCAAATGAGTAAGTGTAGAACACTTACTCCAAAAAAAATTTTGGCCAAAACGGGAATTGGGTAGATAATATATGAAATTCGTGAGAATTCCCCCACACTTAGAAATGAATATTGCCCTCAATATTCAAAGTACCGCGGTTATGCCGAAACAAAGAACGAAAAGGAAATACTACGCCATTATTTAGAAAGAAGATTTTTTTTTTTTTTTTTTTTTTATACATATATATATATATATATACAACATGGGGAACTCCCCACACTAGGGTGGTAGAAAGGGGTAAGAAGATGTAATTATGGGTGAAACCCATATGGTGCGTACTAAAGTTTTTGATTACCGAGTCACTAGCTTGACTCGATCCCCGCATTCATTGGTTCATGGGGAATGTTTGTAAACCGGACAACCACGGGGAATGTCCTCTCCAAAGTAATGCTTAACTCGATGACCATTCACTTTAAAATTAGGACCATCGGGTTGAGATAACTCAACGGTACCATAAGGATAAACCTTAGCGATAGTGAATGGACCGCACTAACGGACTTGAGCTTTCCGAGAAAATCTTCAATCTTGAATTGAAAAGAAGGACTCGATCACCAACGTTGAAAACGCGGTTCTTGATCTTGGAGTCATGAATCTTCTTTGTCTTTTGCTTGTAGATCAAAGAGTTCTCGTAAGCTTGATCACGAAGTTCATTTAATTCATTCATTTGAACTTTTCTATGATCACCACCGTCTCAGATATCGAAGTTTGCATGCTTTAAGGCCCAAGATGCCTTGTGCTCTAACTCAATCGGAAGATGACATGCCTTCCGTACACTAGCTTGTATGGAGTACACCCATGGGTGTTTTGTAAGTCGACGGAAGGCCCAGAGTGCGCCATCGCTTATCCGACCGTGATGCACGATTTTCGCCACCGTCCTTTCAAGAATTCTTTTAATACCACGGTTTGAAACTTCCACCGCCCACTTGTTCGGGGTGGTATGCAGAGAGAGACGATGGTAACACCATACTTTTGCATGACTCTTTCAAATTGGTCATTACAAAATGTGTACCACGATCACCGATTATCGCTTCCTGAGTTCCAAACCCGCAAACAGAGATTTCAAAACTTCACAACAACTCGGCATCATTGGTGGGTAAAGCTTTTGCTTCAACCCATTTTGACAAATAGTCAATGACCACGAGTATGTACTTGTTACCACGAGAAGATGGAAATGGCCCCATAAAATCAATACCCCATATGTCAAATATCTCACAAACTTGAATGGCATTTTGTGGCATTTCATTCCTTTGAGATATATTTCCATGACGTTGACAAGCGCCACATGTTTTGACATAATCGTGGGCATCCTTATAGATTGTGGGCCAATAGAACCCGGAATCAAACACCTTTTGGCGGTGTAGTTTGACTATGATGGCCCCTGGGTCCAAAGATGGCAAGTCGTGAGAATGTCAATAGCTTCCTCGTCCATAAACACACCGCTTGGATGACTTGATCCGCACATTTTGAACAAGAAAGGGTCGTCCCGTAAATAATGTTTAACATCTTTGAAGAATTTGTTCTTCCGCTGGGTCGACATCCCTTTCATTAATGAAGTTACCCGCATGGTAATTTGCAAAGTCAAGAAACCATGGGTGGTAGAATTTCCACGAAAAGAAACCGCATTGAGTGTCTCGAGAGGAAATGTTTCATTTATTTCCTTTTTCTCGAAAACATCTTGGTGAGGGTTTTCTAATCGACAGATGATCGCCAGCTAGATTCTCGCTCCTTTTTATCACGTATAATGATATCAAATTCTTGGAGGAGGAGAATCCAACGAAGTAATCTCGCTTTGCATCTTGTTTTGCAAAGAGATATTTAAGAGCCGAGTGATCCGTATACACTACGATTTGGTCAAGATAAGATACGGCCGAAACTTCTCAAATGCATACACCACGGCTAATAGCTCTTTTTCCGTGGTGGTGTAATGAGTTTGAGCCTCACCATAGTTTTGCTTATGAGTGAATAGGTCGAAAATGCTTATTTCTTCGCTGCCCTAGGACCGCACCGATAGCAAAATCACTTGCATCGCACATGAGCTCAAAAGGCAAGTCCCACCGGAGCAACGAGAATGGGTGCTTCAGAAGTTTTTTCTTCAATGTTTCAAAAGCTATGATGCACTCGGGTGAGAAGATAAAAGGAGCATCCTTTTCAAGAAGATGGGTCATAGGTCAAGCGATTTTGGAAAAATCTTGTATGAATCTACGATAGAAACCGCATGACCTAAAAGCTCCTAATACCTTTGACGGTAGTAGGATGAGGTAGTTTAGCAATAACATCAACTTTTGCTCTATCTACCTCAATCCCGTTTTTGAAATCTTATGGCCAAGGACTATGCCTTCTTTGACCATAAAGTGGCTTTTCTCCCGCTTTAGACAAAGATTGGTGTCTTCACACCTTTGAAGCATTTTATCTAAATGGGAGAGACATGATTGAAAAGAATCCCCAATGACCGAGAAGTCATCCATAAACACTTCCATTGTTTCCGATCATGTCGTGGAATATGGCCATCATACATCGTTGGAACGTGCTGAGCATTACATAAGCCAAAAGGCATACGCTTGTAGGCAAAAGTTCCGTATGGGCAAGTGAATGTGGTCTTCTCTGATCCCGTGGATCAATAGGATCTGAAGTAACCCGAGAAACCATCAAGGAAACAATAGTATTCATTCCCCGCTAATCTCTCAAGCATCCGTCCATGAAGGGTAGAGGAAAATGGTCTTTACGGTGGCGCCATTCAACTTACGATAGTCAATGCAAACACGCCATCCCGTAACCAATCGAGTTGGAATTAACTCGTTATCTTCATTTGTGATAACAAGAATGCCACCCTTTTTCGAACACAATGAATTGGGTGACCCAAGGACCGTCTCGAGATCGGGTAAATCAATCCGCATCAAGAAGTTTGATAACCTCTTGTTTGATAACATCATGGATTTTGGATTCACTGCCTCGATGTTGAACTGGTTTAAAGTCATCCTCCATCAAGATTTTATGAGTACAAAACTCGTGGTTTATACCTTTGATGTCGGAGAGTTTCCAAGCAATTGCTTGCTTGTGTGACTTCAAGATTTTAATGAGAGCAGCTTTTTCATCTTTACTCAAATCTCGAGCAATAATGACGGGTAATTTATCATCACCTTCAAGGAATGCATACTCGAGATGAGGAGGTAAGTCCTTAAGCTCAACCTCGTGAAATTCTTCGCTTTCTCAACCGACTTGACTTCCTTGTTATGAAGTTTGATGGGAGGAGAGGAGGAGAAGTGTCCAGATTTGACAATTTCTCAAGAAGAATATCTCCTCCGATTAATCTCATTTTGATTAATCTCAACCGAATTGAATCACTAGGATGAGGGTTGATGATGGATCATCATTGAGCAACTTCTCAATAAGAAGTATGTCCCCTCAATATCAATAGGAGCGTGATCAATTTCCCAAGGAATGTAATCACTAGCCAAGTATGCTTCAATCTCATCTAAGATGAAGTCGCCTCAAACGGAGTGAGAGAAGGAGTAGAATTGGCTATGATAGGTCGAGAAGATGTGGTGGAATCCCACTCACGTAATTATGAGAATAACCAAGAACTTCGAGAGTACTACTCGGAAGCAACATCAATGATATCTATTCGTTAACCGATTCGTAATCATAGTTTGCGGAGTACCTCAAGTTTGGTCAAGGTTGAAGGTGACACTTCATTACCAACACGCAATGTGATTTCTTGCTCAAATACATCAATGAGAGCACGCCCGCTCGTGAATCCTCGACCAACAATGAGAGGAACCCGATGATCGGCATCAAAATCAACAACCACGAAGTCACCGAAATGGAACTTTCCTACTACAAATACGCCCTCGGCAATGCCAAGAGGACGGATATGGAACGATCCGCAAGCTCGAGAGTCATGCATGTAGGAGTAAGTTCCTAAGAGAAAGTTTCTTCCACACCGAATATGGCATAAGATTAATGCTTGCACCAAGATCTCGCTAGGGCAAAGCATTCAACCATTCCCGGAATACACAAGGTAAGAGAAATTTCCCAGATCTCCAAGCTTTTCCGAAGCTTCTTCGTAATAATCACGAAAGCGCTCGCTTAAGAGGAGTCTTTGCCATTTCAAACAATTTTCCTTATTGCTTAACATGTGTTTGAGAGTTGATGCAAACTTGGGCATCAAGATGATAGCATCCGCAGCTTATGTCAAAGTGTAACTCTTGGAAAATTTGGAAAATTTATCCATTTGATGACTAGCTTTCTCACGGAGCTTTTGCTCATTCAAACGTGATGGGTAAGGAATAGAAGATTTGGATTGATTCTCAACAGAGCTACAGGAGGTTCAAAACAACTCCTTGATTTGACTTGGGTTTCGGACCACTGAGGTTGGACTACCAAGGTTGGACGTGTGCGGTACTTCGTGGCTAGAATAATGCACCTTGTCCGTAGTTTCCTTGGTAACTTGACTCATTGGCACCGTGGAGGAGGCATTGGAGTCGAGGTCCATTGTGTGTTGGAGGTTCACCGTCCACTACCTTTGGGAGAGAAGAAGAAGAGGTAGTAGGAACAAGCAGTCCATCATATGAAACACCACTGGTCATGATCGCTTTAGCATCGCCCCGGGTTAGCGATCGTGTTGCTCGGAAAAGTACCGAGCCCGAGGGTCGATCATTTAAAGACTTCTTCGATCGCAAACTGACCGACCAACAACCTGCTCATTTCATCTTGGGATTTCATGAACCGCTTCAAGAACTCATCGATGATGGTCCCGGAGGAGTAATGACGGAGGAGCTGAGGGACAATTTGAGGTCAGATGTTTTGATTATAGCCAAAATTCCTTGATTAGGATTCATATTCCCATGAAATTGATTCCCCGATTGAAATTGTTTTGATGAAGGTTTCCTGATGTTGGAAACCTTGATTGGGTCCAGATAGAAATTACCTTGGTTTTGATAACCTTGGTTCATTCTTGGTTGGTTCTCGATTCCGGTTTTGCATGTTGTGATTCTGGTTAAAACCGGTGGTGCTCGATTAGTGTTAGCACGGTAGTGTGGTTCATTTTGAGGACGGTATTGATTACCTCCTTGTTGTGAACTACCGCTAGAGCATTTGCTTCAAAAGGACTACCATCGGTGGCGTGACAATTGTAGTAAGCATGAGGACCACCACAAGTGACACAACTCTCAACTTTCTTCACTTCAAAGATGTGTTGGTGTCTCGAGTGAAGGAGACTTTCTTCCGTTAGCAAGAACCAAAGCTCGAACAATGTCTCGTGAGTTTATCAATCTTAGCATCGGTGCTAGATGTACTCACGGGGATGAAGAAGAAGAAGGTCCAAGATTAGACCGATATGTCTTAGCTCGAAAGGACGGACTTGAGATTTGTTCTCAATGATTTGCAAGGCCTCTTTGTGGTCTTGCTCAGAAATTACCTCCGCGGAGGCATTCAAAGAGTCTTGATTGGTCCGATTGAGACCATTGTAGAAAGTATCCATTTGCATTAACTCGGTAAAACCATGATGCGGACACTCATGGCAACTCTTTGTAACGATCCCATGCCTCCCGAATGATTCATCAAATCTCGAGAAAATTTCATTATCTCATTCTTAAGACTTGTGGTTCGGGATGGAGGATAGAACTCGTTAACTAACTTGGTGACAAGATCTTCCCATGTCTCTATAGAACGAGGGGTTGTTTCTCAAGCCAATTCCGGCTTGTCCTCTAGAGAAAATGGGAAAAGAAGAAGCTTGATAGCTTCATGGGACATTCTTGTACTTGATGGTAGATGCTATCTTGTTAAACCATCGAATGTGTGCATGAGGATCATCCCGCCAAAACCATAGAATTGGCTTTGGGTTACTAGATTAAGCAACCCGGTTTTGAGCTCGAAAGTGTCACCACGATGGTCGGAACAACAATGGCATCTCCGTAACCCTCGATGGGTGCTTGGAGAAGCTCATTCATGGGTTTGTCTTCCGCCATTTCGACAGAGGTGGTGGTGGTAGACGCCTCACCACGGTGAAGGAGCCGAACGCCCTCACGCTCACGAGGAATGTTTCCAAGTTCGTAAAGTGGACTTGTAGAATCGAAGAACGAGCGCATGCACTATGTATAAAAATCAATTTTCAAAACAAATGAGGCAAAACACAAGTGAACTTAACCAATAATCACAAATGAAATGGCTTTGAAAAGGTACACCAAATCACAAGTGACACAAAGGCAAGTTTTAAATCGATGTTCGGGAACTTATTAATGGTCGCACCCCGCTAGGTAGTGCACGCCTTGATTTGCGGTGGTTGATTTTATGTATATTAAGTACCACCGAAAAGACGAGGTAAGATTTGTGCAAAGGGGGTTCAAAACTTTTGGACAATATTTTGGTATCGTCTGCTTAACCAAATCGTATCTCTTTAAGAATCACCTTAAAAGAGAATACAAAATAGAAAACGCTCCGATTGTTTTGTTGTTTTATATTTTTTGGTGTTTTAACACTTTAGGAAAAGTGCTAATGAACTTTTGATTTTCTTATAACTTTACAAAAACTTTTACAAATGATGGGTATGTGCAACAATGGATCCGAAATGGCTAAACACACGCTAAAGCCTCCCGCAATGCAAGCGCGCAAAATTTGATCTGTACAAACCACAAGTCTAATCACACAAGTCTAACTTGACTTAAAATGCTTAAAACACAACAAATACAATGAAGATCGAGAATATAATGAATTCTGGGTCGTTTAGTCCCAAGGAGACTCAATGGTGTGTAAACCGATTCAGATGATGGAATGATCACTAAGGATAGTGATCCGTAAAGGTTATGATTAGAAATATTACACTACCGATTGATTGGAATGGAATGGATACGAATTGGAAAGCACAACAATCGATGAAAGAAACGTAAACGTAAGTTTTAAAACTACGATACGCACAAAATAAAAAGTGAAAACTAAGAAATAAAAGACCTAAAATATAAAATGACATTTTGGAATCCTAAAATAAAAGAAAATTATTAGAAAAGAAAATTATTTTTAACACTATTTAATTAATTATTATTAATTAAAACTATTTTAACTATTTAATAAATACTCTAAAATAGAAGAAAATACAAAATAAGGCTAGAAAAATAAACTTATGATTCTGAAAATCTAAAATACTATAAAACTAATTTTAAAATTAAAAATATATTTTTCACACTTTTATCTAATTATTACTAATTAATTATTATTTAAAATACACTTAAATACTAGAAAATATAAAATAAACTTGGAAAAATAAAATTTTAACTTTGAAAATCTAAAATATGATAAAACTAATTTTAAAACAGAAAAGATATTTTTATGCTTTTAATTATTTATTACTAATTAATTACTATTTTTAACTATTTAAAATTATAATAAATACTAAAAGATAGAGAAAATATGAAACTTTTCTAAAAATCCTATATGATGACAGAAACCTAAGAAAATAGAAAACAAGATTTGCTTATTAATAAGATGAAAAGAAAAATCAAAAGCTAGAAAATCTTAAATAAACACTATCACCGATTTTTAATTGGACTTTTTCTCGATTTTCTTTTGAAAACTACTTTAATACTGATTTTATGAAACTTTAATAAAGACAAAAATTTTACAAAACACAAATAAGCTGTTTTATGGCTTAAAAGCCCAACAAGGCTTTAAGAGCTTATTTGGTGAAATAAGCTCAAACAAGCTTACAACTTGAAACAAAAGCTCAAAGTAGATGTAAACAAGCTAGATGAACTAAAATGAAGCTAAAAGATCCAAAGAAGCACACCGATAAGCTATAAATAAGCAAATAAGCACTTTTGATATTGACAAAAATGGGACAAGCTTGAGGCTTGTTGCACCTAGCAAACAAGTTCCAAAATGAAAACTTAAGCTTGACAATTCAAGATGACCAGTTGGCTTTCCAAAGAACCAGAGAACACAAGATTTGAACAACTAATAAGCTCTATGCAAGCTTATCAAAATGGAACCATCAATCGCGCATGTGGCACTTTTCGCACAGTACCCAAAAAAGCCAAGAAATAAGCACTTAAAAAGTCGAGAAACAAAGAACTAGCATTTTGTATTTTTGTTTAGCAACCAAACTTTAATATCCCAAAAGATTATAAGCTAAAACTTATTATCAAACCCACAAGTGAAATTATCTTTTTATTCAAAACGACCAAGTGACATTTTGACTTTTGATAAAAACCAAAATGTTGACTAAGATGGATTTTGATCCGATATTAAGCAATCGATTATGTTGTTTTAGGTTAACTAAACCGAATTTAAGCAAGATTAACAACTTATAAACACAAAATAATGATCATGTCTCATAAAATCCAACAGCTGAGCTCACAAGTTAAGATCAAATGAATTTTGACTTTTATCCAAAGAACTTGGTTTTTCTTGTATGCACTGCCTAATGAGACCAAGTGTGACTCAATACAACAAAACTTACAAACTTAACCATCCTCTAGCACAATTTCACTTCTCAAATCCAAACACACCTTTATTTGACTGCTTTGAAGATTTTCAAGACAAACCACAAATTTAAACCATGAAAGTGATTTCAAACTTTGTATAATCCTATATTAGAACTAATGAACACTAAATCAACAACCATAACAACCATAAACTAAGAATTGATGATGATGCGCTTTTAATCGTTAAAACCAAATTTTGTAAACTACAAATTGAAAAGAACAAGCTACCGATTTTAAGGCTTAAACACACTTAATTATAACTAGATAACACAAAGAAATGAAATTAAAGCTAATTAACAACTACAACAAGAAAATGCCAAATTGGTCAAAAGCTTACAAATGCTTCCAAGCTCAAAACCGAGAACCAAGGACCAATGAACACCCCTATAAGCTTACCACTAAGCTACTAACCCAAGGCCATCCACAATTCACCTTGCCCAAATTGTGTACACCATTTCCAAGTGATTTTTGATTTTTAGCTATTTAATTTGTATTTTGGTGATTTTTGATTTTGATTCTAAACTGAATTTTAAATGTATCTAAAAGCTTGATTAAGCTTTCTAGGAGCTTAAGTGACCTATTTCACCCATACAAACAACAAACAACAACATTTGAATCAACATGAGATTTTTGAAATATGAAAATGCATAAACTTGAAATACTTAAACTTGAAATTGATTATTGAAAAGGATTCAAATACACTTAAGAAACTTAAACAAAGTACTTGAATTGAAATCATACACTTAGAAAGCTTAAAAAAAAAAAACGACTAAAGAAAATTTAAATTACACTAGATAGATGATACATTGCATCACTCTCTCTCTTTATAGACTTTTTAGCACTCCTCCATGTCCTCTCGAATGTTTCCCACCAAAATCTAGCCATTGGATCACCGAAACTCATCGAACCGTCCACATGGATTTTTGGCGCCAAATTTTCTTCAAAGGTGTTTTAGAATTAATGAGGTTTGGTTTGAGCAATTAAAGGATTTGGAGTTTAGAGGAGGAGGAGGGACATAGTATGGGAGGGTTTGAAAAGGGTGAAAACCATCTCCGGTTTTGGTGTTTCAGAGGGGGAGAGGAGAGCTACAGAAGTCGGTGGTTTGGGCGCTTTTCTCTTGTTTGACTTTCATTGACCGAGCTTAATAACAAAGGGAGGTCAAAATGGGTTGTGGCAGGGCCAAATGCAATCGACTGGCTCAAGGGTCAAAATGGGGTCAAGGGTCAAGAGGTTTGGGCTTGGATATGTGATTTGGATTTGGGCTTTTGATATTAAAGGATCCGTTTGGTTAAGTGGTAACAACAAGGACCAAAAGTGTAATTTATCCAAACTCAAGGACTGAAAATGCCATTTTTCCAAACTTCTCACAAGGACCAAACATGATAAACATTGATAGAACAAGGATCCTTTTTGCATAAAATCCATTTTCAAAGGTCCAAGGACTAATTTTGCAATTTTCCAAAGTTTAGGGACCTTTCTTGCCAATTGACCAAAGAATCATTCAAGGATCATTTTAAACAACTTAGAATACTTGTGGACCTTGAATGATAAATTTCACATTTTTGAATTCCGTGGACTAGATTTGACAACTTTTAAAACTTGGGGACTAAACCGCCAATTTTGCAAACTTGATACATTTTTCATCCGATTTTGATATTTTGCATTTAAAACACATAAAACACTGATTTGTGATATTTTGATCATTTTGATGTGTTTCGAGTGTTTTCGATGATTTTGCGCTTAGATTATACAAAATGATGAGTATTTAGACACTCATCACAATCCGGTGAAGATGTCAACCAACGGCTCTTAGAAGAGAAAACTCCATGTGAAGATGACCCGATAAGAAGAAGCTCGGTTCTTACATGAGTTTAGAGCCGTATGACCATTTATAATCTCAAATATCAATCAACAATGCAAAAATTCACACTTCTTCTCCCCTCAAGAATTGCATACGGAGATGCCATTCTTCACTAAATAAGTGAAATCATCCAAAAGTATTCTATTCACACTTCACCCCATAAAATTAGCACATGATGTCGCCATCGTCATTATAGTTGAGCAAGTGGAATAAGAAAACAGTCAATGGTAGCCCTGTTCACTTGATGCATGAAGCACTCGGAAAAGCATGAAGCATGTTGATGAGAATGGTCATAATAAGAAGATTTCTTCTTCCGAAGATAAAGCGCCGACACGCATACTTTTCTTTTCTTTGAGGAACGAGGCATGAACTAGAGTGTTCATACGTCATGAGAATATTTCTCTTCTTTCTAAGATAAAGCGACCGAGACGTACACTTTTATTTTCTTTAGAGAACGAGGCATGAACTATTGTGTTCATACGTCATAATCTCTCTTTTCAATCTCTTGGCAAAACATGTAATCCACCCCATTATCATTCAAGAGGCTCTTTGTAGTGACAAATGATGGGAAAACCCGATATAATAAATTTGACCTCAAGTAAACTACCCCGAACTCGTGACTTAAACTTGCACATATGTAACAAAGAGCTGCTGATTTCCATTAGCATCTCTAAGTACTCTCTATGTACTCTATACTCTTCAACCAACCAACCATCAAGTATAAGACGTACATTACCTCTTGAAAATCCACAATTGAATGTGACACTGAGCACTACAACGTAACTCCTTAAAGTGATAGTTATTTTGTGGTGGTATGAGCCCAATTCCCCCAAGTGGTAAAAGAAAAGGTAAAAGACACCCAACAATAACTAGATTTCCAAGTCTTCGTTTTTGATAATAAGCTCGAACAAGGACCATGAAGAATCTTCATCCATCCATCCCCGATACCTTCAGATACTAAGTACACTCGCCCGTGATAATTCACTTCAACCTCAAGTAAATAATAGTGAATTAACTCCGTTGTCACATCTTCCGATTAAAAACTCAACTCTAGCCTCCTTTGACGCTTTAAGTGAACTCGATAATGGTTTCATCCCGACCATGGTCAAAAGCACATAACCCGTAAAACCATGTAATAACCAAAGTGCCATGATGAATATCCAAACACGCATCCAATTTATGAAGTACACCCTTTATCCCTTCTTCGAATCGAAACCGTAGCACCAAAGATCAAATAAGATCCCGAAATACACTTTCCATTCTTCAGATGGTTCCATCAATCTGGGATTTTACAATTCCATAGTTTAAACCGAGAAATAGATTCTTTCATGATTTTACAAAACCAAGAATAAACCGTAAGATAGATCCGAAAATGCACTTTACTATTACCGGATGCTTCCATTGTTACGGATTTTACAAGTCTATGATTTAAACCGAGAAATAGGTTCTTTTATGGATTTTACAAAATCAAGACAAAACCGTAAACAATGTCGACTTGAATGTGTTATGACAACTTTGGTTTCAGTGAATATCTGTTTTAGGGGAACATGCAGCGGTTCATCAACTGTCCATTATCCAACATCATCAACAATCCAATCAACACTTTGGCAAACGCATCATTCACGCATTCTGTCGGCTATTGTAGTGACCACATGGTGGAGTAAACCCGATATGCCAAACTTGAGCATGAAGTAAAATTCCTCAGATTTGTTACTTAAACTTGAACTAATCCTCGTGAAAAAGAAACGGTGTACCCAATGTACAAAACCTCTTGGCATTCTCAACTAAGTAAGACACCGAAGTGATAGTTACGTTGTGGGTTAAGCAAGAAAGAATCACAAGCGTAACTAAATAGCCAAGTCTTTATCACCCTCTCTAAACGCCCAAACAAGTCATCTTCGCGGAAGGGTAGAAAGAAAGAAGACGAAAATAGGTAAACGTGCCCGGAAAACCTCACTTCAAATCCAAATAAGAAATACCGTACAACAATCCCGTGGTCAACTTCGTTCAGTCATCAATACAAGCCTTGTCATAAACCCCATTGTGAATATGTATAAACCAAGGTATCAATCAGCATAACCAATCTCATCATCATACCAAATCTCGTCATCAAATCACATTATCACAAATCTCATCAATACGATTCAATTATGAGAAGTCCATCATGTCCATCATTCAAATCTAAGTCATTAAATGTATAAACACATATGGTTAACATTCGAGCCTATATACGGTACACCTCCTCTAAAAACAAAACCATTCGGATCAATTCAAAGTGGTTAACATTCGAGCCCATATACGCACAATCCTAACATACTTTGGTCAAGGCCCATGATACTACTTGTCAAGTCTAATCCAAATTGTCCAATCTGCAAGTCCAAATCACAATCAAATTGTCCATATTGTCAAGACCACGAGATATATCTGAAAAACAAATTTTCAATCGATCCAACATAATATGAGTGTTTTCTCTTTTATGTTAAAGACAAGTAATGTTACGATTTGATAAATCATGAGTCCCTAGGCCTACTCCATATCCAACCAATCGGGTAACATATGTCATAGAAAGAGACAATCATCTAGCCCATTCACATATCTCATAGAAATAAAAGCCCATAGCGAAAATCATAGAAACAAAAGCCCACATCGTGTGTTACCACTACAGGTCCATAGTCGAAAATCATATACCCTAAATGCACGGGTATAAAAACCAAGCCAAATCTCACAGACACCTAATTCATCTCAAACAAACCCTAAACTTCTCACTAACTCATTCATCCGCCTCCCACCATACTTCAACAAACCCTAATTAATATCTCACATAAACAAACGCCACATCAAATAATCGTAAACTCCAAACCCTTTACATCTTCATTGTTGTGACCTCGCCATGTGGTTGGCTTGAGGTATGGACATGGTTCCACTTAGCCACGAGATGGCTTGAAGTTTTTGAGGCCAACCAAAATTGTTACCAAGGTAAGTATTATACATGATTGAAACCCTCTTTTTCTTTGAGTCTTATACTAATTAATGTGAAGGAATAACATAGTTGTTATCTACTTTACATTTCGATTCGGATAGTGTTTTCAAAAAATATTGACTTCTCTTGTGGCTTTAAATTTGATTCTTTGTTCACACATGAGATGACTGAGATCAAACCTTTAGTTATTTTGTTAACCGATCATGAGGAGATGATGAAATCGTAAATGGGTTTGTCCTTTCCTTAATTTATTCGGATATTAACATTAAAGCACGGATCTGTGATGATAAGGGTTCAACAAAAAAGATCTATTGAATGATTTGAACTCGTTACTGAGATCTTTTAGTTTTCGAATTTTGAATTTGTTCTTAACGAATGAAGGTTTGGAATTAGGTTTTCGTTATGAATGGTTGTGGGTCGAAATATGTCTCACAGATTCGTAAGAGTTTATGTGTTAGGACCAAGGATGGATGAAACCTGAGGTCGTGTGATGTATTGGTGTTTGGTTTTGGTCGTGGTTGATAAGGTTTTAAAATGTACCATTTTGAGGGGTCGTTTTAGCCCTTATTTGATCACTTTTGTATCCGTTATTGTTTAATTTCGCCTTTTCACTTTTAGGTATCTTGAAGGCAAAATGCTGGAATGGCACTTATTTGGACGAAAAGGCGCGAATATCTGAAGAAAATGGCCAAAGTCAAGAATCGAGCCACTCGATCTTTGGGCCGAACTGGGGCGGCGTCGGTGTTAATCATGACGCCGTCGCATCACTTTTGTGACTACCAAGAGCCAAATTGCTCATTTACAAGTGACGACGTCGGGCTTTAAAAGAGTAGACCGTCGCAACTCGACGGCCTAGATGTGACCCAGACGGCGTCGAAGTCAAGGACGGCGTCACGGACATAAGGTGACGCCGTCGCAAGGTTAACGTGGCCAAGACAAAACCCTAATGACGGCGACACGACGGCGGCCACGAAACATAAGGTGACGCCGTCGATATGTAATCTTATATATAGAATCCGAATTTTTCGCTTTTAGAGAGTCTTTTGGGTGAAAACCTAAAACCGAACCTAAGGTGTCTTGTACAGATTTTAGGGTTTTAAACCTATCTTACATCAAGATAAGTATTTACTTCATTAATTCAATTATGTCTTTGATTATTTGTGTGTATGCTTGCATGTTCTCCATGTCCGCTAATTTATTTGTGTGTTTGCTTAGGAAGTATGAAACTTAATTATTGAATATTGATTGGTTGTTTCTTATCTTAGTTGATTAATGATCTAGTAATGCGATAGGTCATTCGTTGTATACTTAATGCTTGATTCATCTTTGTGAACCTTAGCATATGATTACCGAGTAGTTGTAGGCTAAATTATCCAAAGAGTGCCTTAGAGTAAGAGTTTATCATCCTAGTGGGTTTTGTAGACGAGACCCTTTGGTAAGTTCAAAGAGTTAGGGAGAAACGATACCCTACAACTTTAGACACACAACGCAACTAAGAATAAGGACGTGACAACTCAACCATCAATAGGAGATAATTAAGGAGTAGTATAACCTAAGTAAACACATCTTTAAACTATCATACGAGCACACATTAATTAGACATAGACTCCCACAACCTTAGTTTAGATAATTAGATAATAGTAGAGTAATCGGTAGAAATACCAACCCCAAATCCAATACCCGAGATTCGTACCTTTCTATTTCATAAAATATAAAATACAAAAAATAATCTTCCTCAACCTTAACTTTAGCGTAGTAACTTCTCACTAGCATTCCTATTCCCTGAGAACGATATCAATACCCGTGGCTTACCCTAATTAATACACTACAACGATTAGGTTCATTGCCTAGGGTGTTATAAAACTTGCTCGAAGAAAAGGAAGTTTCCTTGACCCCGAACGACGCGTGTAGCGTTATCAGTGGTCAATTCATCTTCTCATCTTCTTCTACCTTTATTACTGTCAAGTCGCCAGTAATTTGAGTCACAAGTCGCTAACCCTTTCAGTATCAAGTCGCTACCTTTTGGTTTTTGACAACTCGCTACGACATGTTAAATAACAAGTCGCTAGGTATTTTTGGAGTCAAGTCGCTAGTTTTTTTTTGAGTCACAAGTCGCTAACCTTTAACTTATCATACCCAAGTCGCTATAATAGCCTCACATCAAGTCGCTATTACACAAATCGCTAACTTATAAATATAAGTCGCTACCTTATGACTCAACTCGCTATTGACTTTCAAAAAAGTCAACGAATATCCAAGTTGCTACAGAAATTCATTGAATCTGGACATGAAACTTTGACGAGTCGCTAGGTAAAAACATGACCATTTTATATTTTCCGGCGACGTTTCCGACCATGTTTTCCGACCACCTTCATAATAAACCCAGAAAAACATTATAAAAACTGCAACTTTTGACCCATTTGTCCACGTTTTAACCATGTTGACCACCAATACACTGACCATGTTTAACAGAAATGATACTAAATACATGTTAAAAGCCAATATACCAATACTTTTTGACCATGTTAAAAGCCAATATACCAATACATTTTGACCATGACCACCAATAAAGAGGATACAGGATACATGTAAAAAAAACAGTTTACCAAAAAAAATTATTCGACCAATAAAAGCGTACACGGACCAGTTATAAGAAAACATGTATCAAAACAACACAAAATCATCAAAACACCATAACCATGGCTCTTAATACCAATTGTAGGATCGATAATATTATTGTGTTTGATGATTCGGGTGGTCTTGGATGATGAAAATACATGATAGCCATTTTAGAGAGAGAAAGTAAAGAGATGGGTGTTCTTGCTAGAGAGTTGCTTTGTAAATTATGGAATGTTAGATTGAAAAAGCACCACCCCTTCCATGGATGGAAGGGGTATTTATATTTGCAATGAAACCGTCCTCCTATCGGAATGTGGATCAGGGATACAGTGGGTAAAGACCCGTCCTTCCTCCACGGTGTTGCACTACGCTAAACTACGCTACAAACTAACTAATTAACTACTTAATAACGTAAATAACGACAAGTCTACGAGCTAACATATGCTAGACTATAATTGGGGTGACCGACACTTTAACATGAAATTTTCTAATTCCTAACAGATAAAAACATAATTATATATGAGGTGAGCTTTATAAATTTAACAATGAATATCAGTATAATAAAATCTAACACATGACTTTTATTCGTAGACCATTTATTTGTATATCTATATTTAAGAACTCCTCATACTACAAGATTTCCACCTACCTTATATTAAGTAAATAAACCAAATCATCATTTATCGCAAACATTTATTTTAAGTCTTTCACCTACCTTATCTCACACATTCTCTTTACCATCATCTCATATTCATCCCTAAATTAAATTTACCCACATCACTCCAATTAAACTCCTTTCTTCAATAGATTCATAATCTGTTATCTAGAATACATAATCGTTTATCACAAAGAAGTTCATAATAGATCACAACTTTATAATTGCGGATTTGTTGGCGTTGGCAATATGTGAGATAGTTTATGCTTCTATATTGAAAGATAATTAGTTGCCGTTCTAAAAAAATAAAAGAAAAAAATGTTCAAAATGATGGTTGATTTGACAGTTGAATGCATATAACACTCATACCCAGAAACAATTTAAAAAGAAAAAAGAGAAAAGAGAAAGTGGCATACGCCACCTAAGTGGCTTGGAAAGTGGCGAGAGGTGGTTGGGGTATGGTGGCATGAGGGTGGCAGCGCCAATTTGGTGGCCACATTATATTTGGCGTGGTGTGGGTGATGATATCCCGTGGCATAACTTAAAAGACAATGTAACACTAAAAGGTTCTTATAAAAAAGGGGATTTCATATTTAGAATCTTTCATGGTGTGCTCTGCTTACTATTCTTTTCGTACTTTCTTCTCTTTACCACGTGAGCGGGCGAGAAGGAAAGGCCAAAGACTTCAAATAACGGGTTTCAAAAGTAAAAACATTAAGTACTAATAAATTTAAGTTACTATACTAATAAAATGATTGGGAAAAAAAGAAAAAGAAAAGAAAAATACCAACCTTTAAATTTTGTGCAATAACAAGAATCTTGGAAATTATTTAATAATATGGAAACAAAATTTGGGTAAAGATATTATCCGTAAAGTAAATTATACAAAAAAAAAAAAAAAAAAAAAAAAAAAAAAAGTGTAAGTACTATGCAATGTAGTCTCTCAGATATCACGATAATACTCTTCTCATCTTACTGTGAGAAGGTCAAAGTATGCATTCTTACCCGACCAAATATCGCCTTCTTAGGATGCGCCCACCTTTTCCTTGTACCATCTATTGAGTTTTAAATTCAATCACTGTCACTTCCAGTATCCACTTTTAAATTTCGTATATCACCCCTAGGTTCCCAAGAGAAGTTTGTTCCATTTTTTTCGAACACAATATCATTTTCTTTAAGAGTCTCGAAAGCATTTTTCAAAGAAACAATCTTGAGACAAAGTATTATACTTACCAATATCATTAGACTTTGAAGTAGAAGCCTCCCCACCATTCTTTGTATTATTTTTATCCTTGGGTCAATAATAGTAGCTTGTTTTAGGTTTGGTGTTTAATGCCATCAATTTGACGCTTCTCATTCCTAGTAGTCTCGCTTGCCTTTTCCCTCGTGCGAAGTTACCTTCACAAACTCATCATCTTGTTCCACATTCTTGTTAACATCCCTAGCCCTTTTAGACATTGCCCTTTAGAATGTCCAAGAATGATGCACGTTGCACATCTCGGAGGTTGCCACTAGTATTCAATAGTAATAGTTTGAGTCATTAACGTGTTTGTTTTTTCTCGTTCAAAGATGGTCAGATGCTTAAAACTCTTACTTGTTATCAACAAGATGTGGAGATGATGTATTTAGGGGCGGAGCCAGAAGTTTATTGTCAAGGGGGCAAAATATGATAATTTTAGAAACTACACTAAAAATTGGTCCTTTGAGAGGGCAAATTACAAAAATAACCGAAAATTTTCAGAAATTTACACTATAATTTTTTTCGCCGGGAGGTTACATGACCCCCGGACACCCCCTTTATCTCCGCCATTGGATGTATTACTACATCTTAATATCTTTTAACTCGTTTTTTTTGCTTTTTTAACTCTTATACTTTAATTTTTTTCTTTGGTTCTATTTTTTATGTTGTATTATATATTTTCTCGACTTTTTTTTTAGTATTAATAATAGGTTTAAACATAATTGTGTGGTTATATTTATAGCTAAATAAAAAATGTTAAAAGTTGATGATATTATGGTGATGATGAAAATGCTCAAACATAATAATCTCTTAGAAAATAGTAGTAGTTATTACTAGCACAATGTTTTAAAACAAAGAAAATAAAATAATAGGAAAGGGAAAAGGTAAAGAGAAGGAGTGTTAGATTTGTATGTTATTTAGATGAACTAAAGGAAACGAAAAGTAGTCATAACTCGTATTCAATCGGATGAAAAAGGAAATACTATATTGAAAATGCGTTTATGCCCTTAACTTGTTGTTTCCAAATCTTTCAAAAGGGGCTCATTGTTCGTTACACAAAATATGCTAATGTTATTTTTCATTTTCCTCTCACATATAGAAAAAATATTTTTCACAAAAGTTCTTCACATTTTCCCTTCCAAATTCAATTACTAAAAATCATTCTAAAACACGAAAATATTCACTTTCCTTTACTTTCTCTTCAAATTGTAAGACCATTGGGTATCATGGCATGCAAATTCTCATTTCAGTGTCACCTCAATATCCTCACTTTCAACACTCACACACTAAAACATTCTTTCACTTATGACACCTATTTAACATGTCATTTGGGCCCTGCCATACTCAATTAATAGGGTGTTTGAAATTTCTTGTTAAAATAGATTATATATTTTGAAAACGGATAATTAGATATGTTAATACAAATAAACCATAAAAACGTTTATTTATATTTTAAGATCTTCTGATTTTTTGTCGATGGCAAACGTAAAATCATTTTAACGAAATAAATAGAATACGTAAAAGCTTTGAGCCAATAGTTTACTAACACACTTTTACTAAACATATTAAAACCATCAAAACATATTTAGTAAATAAGTTATATAAAACCAAAGACATTTTTATAAAAACTTACAAGTAATATTGTTTACTTACATCTTATAAAAATGTATATGTACTTTGTATATGTTGTGATGGGTAAAAAACCAAAGTCCATAACCCATGACCCATGATCCATTGACTAGGTACAATGAATCTTGTTGGGTAAGAACCAAAGTCCATAACCCATACCCATGGAGCATGATCCATAACCCAAGACTATTGCATGACATCATGCATGAAGTCATGTTGGATATTATCCATGCTCCATGACCCAAAGTCCATGACCCAGGACCCAAGATCCATAACCCATTAACTAGGTACATTTCATCTTGTTGGGTATCCATGATCCAATTTCCATGACCCATGGTCCACAACCCATAACCAATAACCCATAACCAGGTTTGCAACCCAAAATCCAGACTAAACTGACCCAGTAGCCGGATCCCTCTTGTGAGGGATCCGCCTGAACCGTAGGACAGTAGGCACATTTTGCCTATTAATAGTGAGTCATTTCTCTCTTGCTCACTACCACTCTTAGATATACTTTCTCTCAGTATTCTAACCTCTCTGACCACATATCCAAAGGATCATTTTGTGTAGTTTTATCTTTGTGTGATTCTCTAGGTTCCTCTTAAAGACGAGATCACCACCTCTTGAAGACATGCAAGCTCAAGGTCATGAGTTGCTAAGCTTCGTCATCATCAAGACCACTGAAGTGCATCTTGTTGATAGTTCTTTCCTCCCTCCATAGAAGTATCATGTTGAAGGCATTAGTGAATGGTGCCAAAGGTATACAATCGATATGGTACGTCGATGTACAAGTTGTGTAGTATGGGTTAAAGGATGTTGATATCCTTTATAGTGTTGTAAAACGGAGTGTGTCTCCTTTGGGTAGCTGTGTTGTGGTGTAGTGTTGGGTAGTAGTTCCTCCTTTGTAATGGAACTCGGTATCTAGCCTTGTACCGGATAAAGTGTAGGCGACGTTGTGATAGGTTTGGTTCTACCTCGTGGAAGAACTCGGTGTCTAGCCTTGTACCGGATAAAGAGTAGGCGACGTTATGAAGGCTTCTCTGCCACATTAAGGAGATTCTGTTGTGTAATGCTTAGAAACTCTCTAGTGGGGTACTCGGGGAGTGGAGTGGGGCAAAGAAGGTGTCCTTGTAGCCGAACCACTATAAATACTCGTGTCGTGGTTTTGTGTTATTTTACTCTTTATCTCTTGCATTACTTACTTATATGTTCATCTATCAATATCCAACACACGATCTAAATGGATTGACATAAGTCAATCTAAATACTTTAAAACGAAGTTTTAATCGGTAAAACTATTCAACCCCCCTTCTAGTTTTCCACAATTGGCATCAGAGCTTTGTTACCAAGTTTCTTAGAGTATATTGTACTTTAAAAACTTGATACGATCCGTGTATGTTTGAAAACTAAAAAGAAAGAAATTTCTTAAAACAAAAATTCATGTTTTAAAATTTTTTTATATTTTAATAAATGTTGGATAGTGATAGATCATTCTAACATTCTCTTTTGAGAAATCTTCATGCTAGGATTCTTTCAATGACTTCGTTCTATCCAAATAAAAATGAAGTCAACACCCAAAGAAGAATCCAAAGTGTTCACAACTTGCTTTTGCAAAATAGGATTAAGTATTTTAAAAAGCTCATGAAGTATTTCGCGTCTATGGTTTCTAAAAACCTTAAAAAGGGAATATAGCAAAGGTATGTTCTCTTAGCTACAACTAGTTGATCTATAAATGTAGTAATCGCATGTGGATAAAATTTTGGTATATGCTTTTCTCTCACAATAAGCATCTTTATAAAGACTTTGCATATATGTAATAATATGTGTATGCATATACGGATTAAGCATTTGACATAGAAGTCGCAAGTTTCTAAAAAGTCTCTCTTCACTACTTTCCATCTTAACACATCATCGGGAATAGTATTCCTCTTTGATTCTCTTAAAAACTTGTAAAGTTCGTCTAACCTACGTCTTCATCACAAAATAAATTATTGATTGTTAAAGCCTTGATCCACCATCCTTCCGTCCATTTTAAATAAACAGTTATTTCCCAAAACATCTTAGCTAAACATCTATTCAAATATGACTATAACAAAAATTTCATTCTACAAGTTCTTCTCAAAAATAAGTTATTGTATAACTTATTACAACTGAAAGAATAGTCCAAATCACTCCAATAATTATCTCCAGCGCCGGATCCCTCAAGTTTTACTAGCCGGATTTCTTAACAAAGAATCTGGCGGAACCGTGCAAATAGACAAATAGGAGACCTCTTTTTTTTTAAACCCAAAACACTCCATTTTCCCTCTTCCTAAAACCTAGAACGACCAAATCTCAGTTCTCGTCATCCTAGGGCTTCATACTCAAGCATCTCAATCCTAAACATCATTGTAGGTAATTATACTCATATTTTCTATTCATCATCATCTCCATCCTAGGGTTTATGGTTTTAAACTTTTCAATTGGTTTCACAAAAAAATTCAATTGGCAAATTGTTTACTGCAAAATTATTTTCCGTACAAAAAGGTTCTACATAATTAAGGATTTTCACAACGGCATTGTTAATACAAAATAAACTCATAAACCCATCTTGACAAATTTTACTTAATTGAAATATTATTTTTCTAGGATCAAACATGTCTAAATCCACCTAACAAAACCATCATGACACCGTTCACTACGTTCCTATATATTATCACAAAGAAGGGTTGTCAAAAAGTGATCGCAAGACCTTCAAAATGCTTCAAAAACGACTCATCCACGAAGGTAGTGTAATGAGGAATGTTTCCTTGAAAACACTGACATTCCTCAAGTCTTTTCCGCAATCAACTTTAATTGCCTCCTCAAAATTGATGAACAAATTTGTCCGGTCTTCATTTTCGAATTCTACAAAAGTGTTAGGATTATCCGAAACAATGATAAAAGTATTTCAATCGCTTTCGTCATAAAAAACCAAAGCATCACCTTACCTTTCACCACATTCGTGCAAATCCTTCGCATACCATGTGAAGGAATTTGTATGTATTCCAAAGATTGGTCAATTTCTTGTCAATCCTTCGCATTAGAGCCTAAACCTATCTATCACACTCCACTTGACAACCCCAATGTTGTTCGAGATACCATCTTCACAAAGAGAGTCGACCAATATCGTTATAACCGCAACAAAGAACTCATTCATCGTGATCCCTTTCAAATGGAACTCTTTGAGATGATTCTTATTTACAAAAAGTGTGAAGAAATTCTTAGAGAAAATGTCATTTGTTTGGTTGGAAACAAAGACCATCCCAATGCTTGTCTTTTCCAAATGATCTATTGTCTCATCCACCAAAAGCCTTTCAATCTCGTCTATTACATTGCCAAAAGAATGGTAGGTGTTTTCAAAACCCACAAAATGGTTCTTCCTTACGGTATGCTCCTAACACATCTCCTTGAGTATGTTAGTGCAATGCAACCTACTCCTATTACCGATGACCACTTTCTCGCAAACCATGTTATGGTACCTCTCACTAAACAACCCACCAAACGATTTATGATCAATGGGAAAAGGCCTCGTCCTCTCTCGGACTCTTCGGATGAAGATGATGATGTTGAAGTTGACCCCGTTTCCAATTATCAACTCGATCCCATGAGTTACTTTGAAAAAGTTCCCACTCTTCCAAAAGAAACCGATGAATTCAAGCAAAAAAAGGAATGTTCAAGTGTCTAACTCATTTCCTCATGAACTTAGGAAAGAAGAAAAATTGAAGAGATTGACAATAGGAATTTTGTACCCTATGTCTTTTATATGATTATTTTGGATGTTTTATGAATATCAAAACAATGAATGATAATTATCTACTTTATGCAAGACGTACTTGGTTGTTCTCATTTCAATATATGGCCATTGTCTTGTTTGCTTACATATATGTTGTTTCTATATGCCATACTTACTATGTTTCACTTTCATACATGTATGTTTGCTGTAGAAATGGTTAGTTTCATAATTTGACACCTAGAGCAAAATTCCTTGCGTCACGTTAAGAAACCCATCACGTATGCGGATCCTGGCTATAACTAGTCAGATCCCTCAAGTGAAGGATTCATAGGATCCGGGTAAACAGAAGTTATATATTTTTTTTTTTTGCTTTCTTACATTAATCAAACCTTTCAGACCTTATTGAACTAGTTAAATATGCTTCATTAGGATCACTTAAACTTTCCTTAGGCTCAGATTAATCTTACATTTACTCATGGATGACTTAGGACCATATTCAAAGTGTTTTTGATTTATCATCACTTCAAAACTCACCATCTTTCTGCTCCAATGTTTACGCATTGTTCCTTTTATCTCAAAATACCTAGTTTGATATTTCTCTCAATTTTTAGTAAATTGATTTTAGACATCTTTAACTTAAAATGATCTAAAAACTAGTTTTTTATTTCTTGTGATTTTTAAAGAATTTTCTAAATTTTCCTTTGATCTCCATCTGGTCTCTATGATCATTTGACACCCTTAAAACTCTTAGTGTCATCCTTGGGCACTCATTGGTGCTCATACAAAACTCCATTTCTTTCCATAAAAGTTATCGTTAGCTATCCTCACTCATTATCCTTGATCATTTAAGTCTCATACCATTTAAGACACCTGAGGAGACTAAAACACTCAAGATATGTAGGTGCTAGACCTTACTAGAACCTCATCACTCTTTTTCTTGTCTCCTGAGAGACGGATCCCTGGCTATAGACTAGCCGGATACCTCAAGTAAGGGATCTGTAAGAACCATCTGCACAGACTACCTAAACTTACTTGATATAATCTGTTAATACAAATATCGTCATTAAACGTTATTTATATTTTTGATCTTTGCCTAAGTTTTGTTAACGACAAAAGTAAATTTAATTTATACAAGCTTAAAGCTTGTCAAGTTTAATAGATATTTAAACAAGCTTTTTCAAACAATATATTCATCATTCAAGCATTTACATTTATGATTAGTAACATCTTGATATGACTCTAATCATTATGTATGATAGTAGTTTTAGAATGTGTTAGGTTCTTAAAACCAAACACTACTTACATTTGCATATTTCTAAAATAGAAATACAACATATATTACATCATGGAAATCATTGTAAGATTCCATTAGATATTTTGTGTAGATTTGTACTCTTCATATCTTGCATAATCTCACTTAGATAGAGTTGACTTTGGCAAGATTTGATATCTTGGTTGTCGAGACCAGGTACCAAAATGGTACACCATGGAACCCTTTAAAGGGTCCGTCATCCATGGACGCTCCATCCATTTTGGCTATAAATAGCAATGCCAAGCCAAGTAGTTTTTATCCCTTTCTAACATACTCTCATACATATCTTCTCTAACCTTTCTAACTCGGTTTCATATCATATTAGTGATCTCTTTGTAGCAAAGAAGATCAAGTCATATTCAAGCTTCAACGAGAAGTTGGAAGTCTTGTTTGTTTAGTGTTGTATGATCTAGTGTTGATCCATACTTCATTGTTGTATCAAACCATCATAATCTTGTGAGTGTGAGTGGTTAGTATTTTAGTCCTCAAAATACATTTTGTGAGGGAGTAGTTGAACCCTTGGAAAGAACTCGACATCTAGCTTAGTGTCGGAAATAGTGTAAGCGAAGTGTAAAGGTTTTCTCTGCCGGTGAAAGGAGCTTGTTGACTAGTGAAGTTAAACTCTCGAGTGTGAGACTCGGGAGTGGAGTAGGGCAAGAAAAAGAGTCCTTGTAGGTCAACCACTATAAACAACTTGTTGTGGTTTGATCATTTCTTTCCTTATTTACTTATTACACATTGCTTGCATATTTCATTAACATACTCAAGATCAATATCAATTGATCTTTCAATAAGTTTCAAAACAAAGTTTTTAATTGGTAAACTATTCAACCCCTTCTAGTTTTCTATAATTGGTACCAGCCTCATTGCTCAAGAATTTCTAAAATAACTTGTATTTTATAAACTTGAAATGATTCATGGATTCAAAACTTTAAAGAAGGGCAATCTATGCAAAGACCACCACTCTTTGAAACCAATGGATTTATCTATTGGAAAAACTGTTTGAAACATATGTAAAATCAAAGATATAGATCTTTGGTTTATTATTGTTAAAGGAGATTTTAGTTCTACAACAAAGGATATTTCCGTTGATGAACAAAAGAAATTAGTTCTAAAAATAATGAAGCTAAAATGATGCTTTATAATGCTTTACCTAGAAAGAATATGAAAGAATTTTTATGTGAAACCGCCAAAGATATTTGGGAATCTTTAATTGTTACACATCAAGGTAATTCACAAGTCAAGGATAACAAAATTGATCTTCTTGTTCAACAATATGAACAATTTGTTATCCTTGAAGATGAAACCATTGATTGTGGCTTTTCTCGTTTCAACACTATCATTACATCACTTAAAGCACTTGATGAATCTTTTCGTAGTAAGAACTTTGTCAAGAAATTTCTTAGAGCACTCCATCCCAAATGGAGAGCTAAAGTGACCGCTATTGAAGAATCAAAAGATCTCTCAATAATGTCACTAGACGAGCTAATTGGCAACCTCAAAGTTCACGAAATGGTAATGGAGAAAGATTCGGAGATCATCAAAGGAAGAAAGGAGAAGATCAAATCCGTTGCTCTAAAAGCAAAGGCGGAATCAAGCGATGATGATGAATCTTGTTCCGATAGTGAAGATGAGGAGTATGCCATTGCCGTTAGAGATTTCAAGAAGTTCTTTAGAAGAAGAGGAAAGTTTGTAAGACAACCTCGAGAAGAAAAGAAGCCATTCCGAAAAGATCGGGATGATAAGAAGAGTAAAGGCAAAAGAAAGTGTTTTAGATGTGGTGATGCAAGTCATCTCATAGGAGAATGTCCCAAGCCACCTAAAAGCAAAACTCAACGAGCTTTTGTAAGTGGTGCTTGGATGATAGTGAAGACGATGAAGAATCAAGCAAGGAAGAGATCACTCTAATGGCACATGAGTCAAATGAGGTACTTTCCGACTCTTCTTATTCTTCTATAGATGATGACACCTTGCAAAACAATATAATCAATTGTGTGAGCTAAGTCTAAAATCATAACTAAAATAAATTTCTAAAAATCAAAAAGGAATTTTGGAAAATGAAGTATATGAGTTGAAAGAAAAAGCAAAACGACTTGAAAAAGGAAAGGCAAATGACGAGATTGTAAATCATGTCAAGAGCTTAATCTTGAAATAGAAAAACTAAAGCTCACAAAGAAGTTCTAATCGAAAATAATTCTAAGTTTAAAGGTTTAACAAAACATCGCCTTGCCGATGAAATAGTTAAAATCCATAAAACACCGTGAGACATGAATGGGCTAGGTTTTAATGAAGTATTAATTCAAAGAGTCAAAACAAAACGGCGAAAGGACGAACATTCTGTCAAATTGTCGCAAGATAAAGACGGACCGACGGAACCAAAATAAGGGTTCCGTCTCACAGTCTAAAATGGTACCGCTGGTACTTCATGACAGAATGTTCGCAATACGGACCGTCGAATTTGTTAAAGTAACAAAGAAAACCAATGATAATGTTAAACTAAAACCAATTATTACATCGAGTAGGACTTATTAAAATGAATTTAGATCAAAACTACTCAACAACGATATAAAACTTCTTTTGCCAAACGCCTTTCCTAAGAGCAACCACAACGTTCAACCTAACTACCAACACAACGGTTGGAATCAAAGTTTCCTAGACCATATCAAACTCCGATTACATGCCATGGAACTCTTATCCATCATTTCCATATAAATCAAATAAATGGTATGTTTAACCCAAACGGACCCATGAGATATTGGGGACCAAATGCTTGAGTTATTTGCTTCTTAGGTATGCTTAAAAGTTGGATTGGAACCCGATGAATGGATAAAAGATAGTGGATGCTCACGACACATGAAGGGCAACAAAAGTCTCTTCTCATCATACCAAGAGTATGAAGGAGGTAATGTCACTTGTGGTAGCAATCTCAAAAGCAAAATCATTGGCAAAGGTACGATTGCTCATAACTCCCTAACTATTGAAAATGTTGCTCATGTGGATAGGTTAGGATTCAATCTACTTAGTATTAGCCAACTATGTGATAAAAAGTATAAAGTATTATTTGATGAAAATGGTAGTAAAATACTAAAAGATGGTATCACCATAGCTAAAGGAGTTAGGAAAATAACATATACGTCATGAAAATAGATAAAACATATAATGACAAACTTTGCTTAACAACATTAGGCGATAGCTCATCCTTGGCATAGACGCTTAGGTCACGCTAATATGAGACTTATACAAAACCTATCTTCAAAAGAGTTGGTTAGGAATTTACCAAAACCGAAATATGACCAACACTTTTACGACGCTTGCAAAATTGGTAAACACACACATAGTAGTCACAAATCTAAAAATATGGTGTCCACATCTAAGTGTCTAGAATTATTACATATGGACTTGTTTGGACCATCCGCTATAAGAAGCTATGGAGGCAACTTATACACTTTGGTCATAGTAGATGATTACTCAAGGTTTACTTGGACGTTATTTTTGAAGACCAAAATGAAGCTTTTGATAAATTTGAAATACTTAGCAAGAAAATTCAAAATCTTCTAGGTGTCAAATTGTGTCGATCCGAACGGATCATGGTCGTGAATTTGACAACGAAACTCAATTTGGAAACTTTTGTGATACAAATGGTATAACACATAACTTTTCCGCTCCACGAACACCTCAATCAAATGGAGTAGTAGAACGTAACAAATAGAACAATTCAAGAAATGAGTAGAACAATGCTTAATGAACAAAACATTCCTCAAAAGTTTTGGTGTAACGCCGTTGACACTTCTACATATATTTTAAATAGAGTCTTAATACGTCCTTTCCTAAACAAAACACCATATGAACTTTATAAAGGTAAAAAGCCAACATTAGGATATTTTAGAGTCTTTGGTTGTAAATGCTTTATTCTTAATACTAAGGATTATCTCACCAAGTTTGACCCAAAGTCTTATGAAGGTGTATTTCTTGGTTACTCTCAAACTAGTAAAGCTTACATTGTCCTAAATAAAGAAACAATGATAGTCGAGGAATCGTTGAACATAACATTTGACTGAAGTCCACCTCCTCTAAGACATCACCTTTGGTAGATGATGACTTAGTTGAAAGTCAAATAATAGAAAGTCAAATTAATAATAACAAGGAAGATGAACCATCAAATAAGGAAATTGTCAACATCAAAGATTCTAAAAGTCATCCATTAGAAAAGGTCATAGGACAACTTAATCAAAGAACCTTAAGGTCACAAGCCCAAAATCAAAGTAATCATTTTTGTTTTGTATCCACCATTGAACCGAAAACCATAAATGAAGCAATAAAAGATGAATCATGGGTAATTGCCATGCAAGAAGAATTAAACCAATTCGTTAGAAATGATGTTTGAAACTAGTTCCAAAACCCAAAGATCAAACTATAATTGGAACAAAATGGGTCTTCGAAACAAAATGGACGAAAATGGTGTAGTATCTAGAAACAAAGCTAGGCTTGTTGCACATGGTTATAATCAACAAGAAGAATTGACTATGATGAAACTTATGCACGGTAGCTAGACTTGAATCTATTAGAATATTACTTGCTTATGCATGTGCTTATGACTTTAAATTATTTCAAATGGATGTTAAAAGTGCTTTCCTTAATGGGTTTATTAACGAAGAAGTGTATGTTGCTCAACCTCCGGTTTTACCGACTTTGAGAAACCACATCATGTCTTCAAACTCAAGAAAGCATTATACGGCCTTAAACAAGCACCTAAAGCTTGGTACGACCGCCTTAAGACTTTTCTTATTGATAACAAATATACTATGGGATTAGTAGATAATACTCTTTTACCAAGAAAAGGAATCACAAATTATTATTGTTCAAATATCGTTGATGACATTATATTCGGATCAACTTGTCAAGAACTATGTGATGATTTCTAAAATCATGCATGACGAGTTTGAAATGAGTATGATTGGTGAGTTAAACTTCTTTCTAGGACTTCAAATTAAACAACTAGAAGATGGTATTTTCTTTAACCAATCTAAATATATAAAAGACATGCTTAAGAAATTTGGTCTTGAAGATTCCAAACCAACTAAAACACCCATGTCCTCGGACACTAAACTCACCAAGGACGAAGAAGGTGAATCCGTAGATAACACTAAATATAGAGGAATGATTGGTAGCCTACTCTATCTTACGGCTAGTAGACCCGACATTATGTTTAGTGTTTGTCTATGTGCTCGCTTTCAAGAAAACCCAAAGGCATCACACTTAGAAGCCTTAAAAGGATTTTAGATATATTAAGGGAACAACGTGTTTAGGATTATGGTATCCCAAAGGAACGGTATAGAAACCATAGTGTATGCCGACTCGGATCATGCCGGTGATTATGTCGATAGAAAAGTACAAGTGGTATTTGCACTTTTGTTGGACATTGTCTCACCTCATGGTTTAAAGAAGCAAACGGCTTTTAGCCATCTCAACCATCAAGCCGAGTACGTCTCACCGGAAAAGCATGTCAACAAGCTCTTTGGATGAAGCAAGCTCGTGAGACTACTGTAATTCATCTCAACGACATTGTGATACTTTCGACAACAAAGGAGCCATCGATCTCAAGAAGAATCTCGTTCAACATGCTCGCATAAAGCACATTGAAATCATTATCACTTTCTTCGCGACAATGTTCAAAAAGGAAACATTTCAATCGAGAAAGTATCCTCCGAAGACAACATTGCCGACATCTTAACTAAACCTCTTAAACGAGAACCTTTTAATCTTCTTAGACTTGGTTTAGGACTAATGGAACCAAACATGTAGGATAAACATAGTCCAAAACATTAGAATAATAAAAACAAAACAATTTTGTCTTGTACCTTCTACTGTAGCCACGGCACCAAACGACAACAAAGACGGAACCAAATATTTGGTACCGTCTGGTTTGTGGTGTCTACAGAAGCAAAACTGCTATATACAAATCATCCTCTTCCTCAAACCCACTTTACCAAAACGTAAAACTTAAACCAAGCTCATTATTGTCATCTTCCCACTCACTAATCATCAAGATAACATCATTGTAAGTATCCTAACTACATTTCATCTCTTAATTCGAGTCTAGGATTCTTATTTATGCACAAAACTATCACAAATCATTACATGGGGTTTTATGTATGCTTTTATACCAAATATGAATTCAATTGGCAAATTGCATAACTAGTCATTGAAATTAGGTACTACATTATCATATTGCATAAACAAATCATGTTTCCCACTAATTGATAGATAATGAATATAAGGCCTTATTCAAACAACCAAACACCCCATGTCAAAAGTTTTGAAAAGCTTCTCACTTGTAGGAAAACAATTTTTTTGTCATTACTAATACAAATAGAAATGTTAAATTTTCATCACTTGCATGCTCTTGAATACTAAAGGTATTGCATAACTAATATGCATTCCCGGGTATATTCAAATGAAGCCACATTGAATTAGGAGCATTTGGGTTATCTCATGGTATTTGCCAAACACCCCACTAAAACCATTTTTGTGCATAAAATGAGTCGAGATAACCGCAACTCCAAATTGTTTTCATGTAGGCACACTAGAACCAAAAGCGTTAAAATTTATTCTCATTTTTTTAATTCTTGTCCTTAGGAATAACCATGGTAGCCATAAGATTCTATGATCACAAAGACACCCTTAACTACATTCCCAAACACCACAAAACCAAAGGACTTACCAAGGAACAAGTAGAAATATTTAGGGTCTAGAATCAAGGTATTTCCATGAGGGTAGAACCATTCACTCATCCTTCCTTGAACATACCAATCTTCGTGAAGAACTAGCCGCCATTCAATTCGATTGTCTTCTTGACATTGATGAACCAATTTGTCCTAGGTTTGTGTTAGAATTCTATGCTAGTGTGACCGGCTTTAGTGATGAAGACGATGATGAATTTTGTCTTAGCTTTAGAATCAACCAAATGACTACACCATCACCTTAAGCGAATTTGCTAAAGTACTAGGAATTCCCAACCGAGGAACTTGTGTCTACACGGATAAGTGGTCACCACCGCCTTGATGCAATCAACGACCGCACTTCTCCCTATCTAACCCGTTTAGCCGATAAGGATGTCATCCGTGAACACCTTTTTAACCCAAAAAGTGATACAACCCGAGTAATCCGAAAGGGAAAAGAGGTAGACCGAGATCCATATGGAATGGAGCTAAATGAACTTAAGCCCGAATTTAAGAAATGGGAGGAGTTACTTAGAGCCAACGTCATTAGCACCATAGGAAATAGGGATCACATAAACGCATGTCTTTGCCACATGCTCTACAACTTGTCCACCCGACAACCATTCAACTTGGCCTACTACATAGCTAGGAGAATGATTGATATTCCAACTCAAGGATCGGTTGCTCTTCCATACGGGATGCTTCTCACCCGTCTCTATAGAAACTTCGCACCAATTCCACCAACCCCAAAAGGGATGCACCTTCACTATGAACTCATCCCTCACATCTTTGTACCTTTGAGTGATGCTAGAGTTGCTAAGACTAAAGGTAAGAGAGCTAAACCTCCAACTCCTTCATCATCATCATCATCAAATAGCCCAGGATGGTCTTCCAAGCTCTCGCCTTCCACCTCATGAGTATTACGCTCTTCCCGAGAACGAGAATGAATCGCAGAGTTCAAACAAACTAAGGGAATGTTCAAGTGCCTTGGTAGGATGATGAACAAGATTTACAAGAAGTTGGACAAATGAGGATACTTTAAGGAGTGTTTGGAACAATGCATTTTCTCTAATGTTTGATACTATTTTGTTGTTTTTATCTTGTAGGATGATAATATAACTTCTAAAATTGTCGTTTGCTAACAATCTTATGTAGGAGGATAGCGCTAGTATGCTATCAAATTTTACCCATTTTCACTATATTGTGGAAATCAAAAAGCCTTGCTCAAAATTTATGCTCCACTATGTTTATACATGTGTTATTAGCTTTTCCTAACTAGAAATGTTTAGTATAACAGCTTTTGAGAAAAATTTCGGGTTTCGAAATGTCCCGACACCTAAAAACGTATCATCCATATTTCAGACTCCACGGATCGACGGCACCATAATTTTGGTACCGCCTTTATGTATTTTGGCACGTCAGCACTGTGACAAGTGACTGGCAGGCACCCTTTTAGGGTACCGTGCGTGTATGATTTTGGTGCCGTGGATCCTCCGTAATTTTCTCGAATTTCGACTTTCGTGATTCCAAATTATCTTCCATCACTTATAAATCAATCTTAACTAGTTTATACTATTATTAGAATTAGTATAATTCACTAAGGTATATAAAAATCCATTTCCACCAAAATTCAAAATTTGAAAAATCCACCCAAGGAGCCTTTGGCATAAAGGAAGGAACCAAATTTTGGTACCTTCAAATCTGGGTGATCGATTGTTAGGAAATTCCACTCATTAGCACACATTTATTGCAAATATTTTCTTCTTCACTCCATCTCTCTTGTATGGATTGACTTGGGTGATATGACTAGCATTCAACCCACTTCCAAATCATTAGGAACCTCATCTCTTCAATGGTTCAACATCTAATCAAACACATTTCTCAACAATTTTTCACTTCTATAAATTGAGAGGTTTTACCATGATCATCCTCACACCTTCTTCATTCTTACTATTATCTAGCAAAGTAAAACCCAAATCAAAAATGACAAAATCCTCTCCAAAAACTTGCAAGAAGACCGCTAGAATTAGCGTTAGGCCTTGTTGCTTCGTTAACATTAGCTCCTCATCCGAGTCTTCTCCACTCACAATCTCATCTCCCATCCGAGATGATACAAGCCTCACCTTGGCTACACCAAATCAATCACACATTGTGATCACCACTCCACCACCTACAAAACACCAACTTCACCTCCTCCGCACCCATCCAAACATCCAAAACACCCTCACCACCTTCACCACCAAGGTCTCCAACTCATTCCTATGGAGTTATTTTCAACTCCACCAACTTCACCAAATCCTTTTCTAGAGGACTTGGATGACTTGCCTCCAGGCCAAATCATCCACCACCATTGCCATCATTTGGCACAATTGAGCGGATTGCTCATGAGTCACCTCGTCATCCCTTGACCCAATGCCCCATTAGGGCCTAAACCTCTTCTCTTCCACCCCATTCACAAAGACATTCATGGTCCTTTGTATGGGACCATCCACTTCCCCATCAATGTCCTCTCATTTTGAGGACATTGAGGAGTGTATGGGATGCCAATCCCACTAGAGAGGAGATTGGCGGAACTCCACAACCTCCACTAATTCAAAGGCATGGTGGATTCTCACTTAAGTGAGACAATGCAAATGCAAAATGCTTTGCTTGCATCCATCATGACCACTCCATGTTAGATATTGGATTTCACAAACACATCACATAACAATATATGGTTCAATTATATAAAGTTTAGAGAGAGAAAAGTGGGAACCTTTCTAGAGAGAAAGTGAAAGAAAACTTAGAAGGTTAGATTAAGATGAATGAAGGTCCAACCCTCTACCTTGGGAGGTAGAGGGTATTTATAGTTACAAACATAACGACCTCCTATCGGCTGTGGATCGGTATACAGAGTGGGTAAAGACCCGTCCTTCCTCCACGGTGTTGCTCTAAACTAAATAGCTAACTAAATAACTAGTAAATAACGTAATTAAAGATATGTCTACGAGCTAACTTATGCTAGATAATATTAGGGGTGACCGACTCTTCACTATGGAATTTTCTAATTCCTAACAATCTCCCCCTAAGGGAGGTCACCCCATATTTTACATTTTGAATCCTAGCATTCTATTCTTGACTTTGTTCTTGAGCTCGTGACTTCAATTCTTCAATTCCGCAATCTTTGTGCTTTTGTAGTGCAACTTCAAAGTCCGAGTGCTTTGTACTTTCGGTGGAGGTCTTTGAACCGATCCACATCTTTGATGATCTTCGAGCTTTCTTTGAGATCATCACCACAAAGAAATCTCTCCGGATCATCCATAGTTGTGTTGCCATCATGTGAAGTTGTGACTTTTGGACCGACATGCTCACACTTTTGAATCATGACATCTTTCCATCGAGTAGCGGAAGCCTTCATCGGTTCATGATATTTGCGCAGAAGCGTAGCGTAGCATAGTATAGAAATATCATAGCCGTGTTATGTAGATATGCACCAGTCATGATTTCTTCAATTAAGTGTGGATGCTTGTGAGCATGCGGCTTTGATTGACTCCTCAATTCGATCACCGCAATCGTCGGGGTGTACCGCATACAACGCTTAGCAATAAAACACACGAAAGTGTCTTTGATCACTTCGTTGAATTGAGGTACACGCCCACGGTTCCCGTTGATCGATACAAGTATCGCTCGTGATCGGTAGGATTCCTAAGAATCTCCTTGATGGGGTTTCGCAAATGTTCTAGCTGTTCTCAAACCGAACGTCTCAAAGAAGACAACACGGAGTGAGTGAACCAAATAAATTGAGATTCACCGATTGATGAAAATGATTTGAAAACAATCGCATATTGCTTGAAGAAAGAGTTTTGCAATACGACGAAGGTTTTATGAGAAAATCAATTTTCAAACAAAATACTTTTTGCATTAGAGAATGAGTACACATTTGACATGCTAGCGAAAAGAAGAGATTCGCACATCGAACGGTTTTTCTAAAAGTATTTTCAATCGAAATACTTTTGAATTTGAAAATAAGTACACATTCGACGTGCTAGAAAAAAGAAGGTTTGCACATCGACCGGTTTTCAAAAGTATTCGTCAATTCCATTCTCGGACCAAGGTTGATTCACGAGTGAATCTCCCATTGTTTCTATCCGGTTGTCACAAGCTTGATCTCTTGCAAGATCTCACATGTCACCCACCAAGAGCTTGTTTGATGTTGGCTCTAGAAGGATTTCCATCTTCATCGTGAATATTTTCATATCACTCGGATGTTCTGGCAATACCACAAGGATAATGCGTAGGACTCTTAATATATTCTTACTTTCCACATTGTGTGAAACAGCAAGTCTTCAAGAATTTAGTGTCCTAATGAGATATTGTGGATGATCTCTTGGCTCTAGACTCAATAGTGCACATTTGGTTCCTGTGTTGGAGACTAGGGAGAGGGTCTCCTTCTTCAATATCAACAATCTCTAAGAGAAAGTCGATAGATAATGTCGGTTCCCCGTGAGAATGAAACAAGCCCTTTTAAGAGGAACTTGAGTAGTTTGGGAAGTTGTAGTGCGGTGCATCCTTTGGGTCCATGATGTCTTGTCTTCAATACCGGTGTTACCTTGGTAACCACCAAGAGTATATGAATTGAACCCGGTTTCGCCTAAGGTTGAATTGATGGAGGCTATTTCTTTTCACCCTTTTCACATTCAGTTCTTTTTTCATTCTTCAACCCTTCAATTACTTACGAGACTTCATTACTAGAACCTTGTTGGGTTTATTCCAGTTCTAGCTCTATCTCATCCGCACTCTTCCCATTCCTCACTTTTCTCCTTTTTCAATATACCTAAGGACTCTACACTAACTAGTGGATTGTCCTCGGTAGATCCCTCCGGTTCGGCGGATCGTGGGAACAAATACCTAACCTAACCATCCTTATAACACCATGCATAAAGTAAATTGGTCGGTCTTTTGGTACAGTTCATTCTTCCTTAAAACCAATTGAAAATCATTTGGAAAAACAATCAAGGTACTTGTGATACGAGATCAAAGCATTTTGTACCTTAATAGTTTTGATCATTTAGAAAACCTCCCCTCAACATGTGCATATGATTTAGAAATTGTTTAGCACATGGAGGCAAGAGTTCTTTGAAATATTTTCTTTGATCACACTTTTCATTTCCGAAAAAGCCATTTGATTTTCATGGTAAAATTCTCCCCTCAATATATGTGCATAGGATTTTTGAAATCATTTTTATCACATAGAGGCAAGAGTTCTTTTGAAGCACATCCACAATCACAAAATCCATTTAAGAAACCATTTGAAAACACAATCAAGGTACATTATGTTAAAACATTAAAAAACTTTTGTACCTCGATGGTTTTTTTCTTTTAAAATGCTCCCCTCAATATATGCTTCGAGATTCGAAAGCGTTTAGCACATATGAGAGAGCACTGCACAATTGAATCAAAACGATCACCTTTTATCAAATTTCATTATTAAATCACAAATTCTCCCCGATCAAAATATCAAACCCTTTGAGATTTTGGATCCCAAGTGATTTAATACGGTTTATAAAACATGGGAGAATATGTGGCCTGGTTTAAATACTCATCATGTTTTTGGATAAATCCTCCTCCTCAACATGTGCATTGTGTATTTGAAATCGTTTGGCACATGGAGGCAGGAGTGCCTTTAAAGGACTAAAACCAATTCCATTTAAAACAGATTTGAGATTTAAAACACGATCTCTACCCCGATCAGAAATATCAAACCATTTGAGATTTGTGATCCCAACTGATTTAAATCATTTAGAAAAATTTGGGGAAAGACGTGGCAAGATTCAATTTTGAAAAATGATGAGATAAGGACCATTTTAAGACATTAAAGATTGTTAGTGTCGGTATGATAGTTTTAAGAGATCTTTAAGTAAAATAAAACAATTTCACAATCAAACAAGAACAGAAAAATTTCATTTTGAAAGACCTTGATTCTAAAGAAAAATCATACCATGACATAACATTAAATCTTTAGATCACCACTTATATTGTACAATCGGAACTTTTGTGAAGAAATATCGTTTGAAAATATTTTATTTTAAATCACTCTCCCCTCAATCCATGACCGTAGTCAATAATTGAGTGACTTAGGTTTTGATAAAAGAAGTCCGTGATTTTCAAAATTTAGTCCAATATATTTTCAAAACAATATTTTCCATTTTCAAAACAATTTAATTCAATTTATTCAAAATTGTTTAAAATGGTATCCCGCACAAAGATACGTTAGTGGTTGAGAAGCTTCCGTTGTTGTTCTTTGTAGGGTTTGGAAGAAAACCGTCTGCAGATGCAGTGAGACTTCTTCTTACGTTGCATTTGAATGCCAACCGAGGTCAAATTAAGCTCCGTTTCTTCAATCACTCAAGAAAACCATCTCTTGATGCAAGAAGACCTCTTACGTTGCATTTCATGCCAACTCTCCATAGAAGTCCAATTAAGCTCCGTTTCTTCATTTGTCAACCCAAGAAATAGTTACCCTTTCCTTCGCATCCAATCATCTTCAATTGTGGGATCCGGATCGAACATTCTTTTATACCAATATACCGCATCGTTAGTGAACACACATACGATATATGGTGGTCGACATCACCCAAACAACAATCGACTAATAAAAGTCAATGCAACATATCAATCGGATCATATAAATGCATGGGAATTATGTGTTCATCAAACTCTAATCATCTAAACCTAACAATCATATCCTAGATTCCTAGTCCTTCAACATAGGCAAACATCATTTTTAATTAAGCACGTTAGGATAATTAAGAAAGCTCGTTAGATGATATAGATTTGAAAACATTCTCCCCTCAATCAATGACTCATTTTCTTGAAAAGTTTAAAAGTGTTGAAGTCATTGATTGAGTTTTCAATTTCTGAAAAACTCGAATCGATTGATTTTAAAGCAACTCATTTACCACCATTTTGGAAAACAACAAATATTTTTCTCAAGAATTTTAGACGGAAAAACATTTGTGTAGGAACAACAGATCCTTCGACATACTTTCCTCAAAGTGTTTTAGGATAAGTGCACGAAATATTTGAAAATATGTTTAAGCGTAGCACTTTCCTTTCTTTAAAAACGGGTTGCTATCGTAAATAATAGCAAGCCATAGTTTAAGCACCATTTTTGAAGTCCGGGTTACAATCATAAATAATCAGTAAGCCATATTTTGAGACATGTTTTGGAAAGAATATTTACACCTCTGCTCGAACTTCATCTATGGTCCCGTGCCATTATTGAATGACATTTCTAAGACCGTAGATGTTATCGATACCAGAAGACATGTCTAGGAAAACATATTTTTGGTATTTTTTTTTTTAAATTTTCTGATTTTTTTGGGTTTTTGAAGGTTTTATATTTTTCTATTTTCTTTTGTTGGTTTTATATTTTTGTATTTTGTTTTTGTTGGTTTTATATTTTTGATAAATATATACAATATACAGATAGAGTAGATGATATAGTTAAAGAAGATGATGATACGAGTACCGAGATAAGGATATCGACCGAAGACGTCGTAGAAGATAGAAGTCATCAACTCTTAAACATTCACCACCAAAGCTTCCAGGCTCTTGAATCAAGAAAGAAATTGAACCATCTTGAAAGTGAGACTTTGGCACTTCCCCCAAACCGAAAATCCTTTGATGAGCGATTCAAGCTCTATTTCAAGCTTTCCTTAGCCAGTGCAGAGAAGCACACCATTATCATAAATCCGCTGCTCCTTTTAAGACCGATAATCGAGAATTCTCCGTTCGGGGTTATATCATCCATAAGAACAACAGAACGTATCATCCCACACATAAATAATCTTCTCAAATTTCTTTACCATCAAGTCCAAGCGATCCATTCCAAAAGGTGTCAAGAGAACAATTCCCCAAGTAGTTGAATTGATGCGATCGGTCTCTTTGTATAATGCTCAAGAACTCTCCCAAATACACATCATGAGGGAATGAAGAACACCTTCCCATGTTCACATTTTTCTTCCCCGATGATCGTGTATGAAGCTCAAGAACCCGGTACACCAATATCCAAGAACTCTCCGAATACACATCATGAGGGTAATGTAGAACACCTACCCATGTTCACATCTTTCGTCCCTAATGAATGTGTATGAAGCTCAAGTATCCAAGTATACCAATACACAAGGAATGAATAATCGATAACATTGAAGAAGCGTGCCAAGTCATCGATTATCTCTGCGGATGACAATCTCTGCGGATGTCAACACCGGAATAAGTGATTATATCTCGAATCATCGATTAAGCACTCAAGTGAAACAATGAGCATCCCCAATGTACACAATCTCTCCCCGATCATTGTGATACCATCGAAATCACCACATACTAGTGTACCTCTTTTATCTTCGAAACTTTCTCTAACATCACTTCCCCACGTAGTTGAAATACTAACACAAAAAGCCTTGATGAGTAAAACCTTGAGTTTCTCTGCGGTCATGACATTTGTTTTCCGGGATATCTTCAATCACTTAGAAGAGTTAAGTTCATCAAGTTTACTCGCCATGAGTCAAACCTTGAGTTTCTCTGCGGTAATAACATTTGTCTTCCCGGATATCTTCAATCACTTAGAAGAATTAAGTTCATCAAGTTTACTCTTTGCGTTTAGATGTGAGTCTCCTTTCCCTTCTGGTTTTGACACTTCGTAATCGACAACTCATTAAAGCCCGTATACTAGAAATTTGTTGAGAAGAACACTTGAACTCTTGTGAGAATCAACTTCAAGACTCTCTCGACTATTTATATCAACCCTTCGTAGACAATTTGAAGTGACCATTTGAAGAAGAAAACCCGCTATACCATACTTGAAACTAAAGTCAACTTCCCACATTTGTATCTTAAGCTTGCACCTAATGATGGAAGAACGGTGTAGAGAATTTATGCTTCAAGCAAATCTCTAAGTACTCACTACCCAAACAAAGTATGAGACATTAACACCTCTTGCGATTATCCACACCGTCATATCGTGTGACACCGAGTAAAACAAAGTAACTCCTAATAGTGATAGTTAACTGTGTCTTCAACCATCCACCTCGATTGCGGGTAACTAGATAAACCAAGTCTTCAACTCAAATTCTTAAGCCCGAGCAAGTTATCAAATAAGAACACGCCTTTGTGAAAGTCAACTTCAATCTCAAATAAGTGATAAATGATTAACTCAAGTAATCACCTTGTGTCAAATGTCCAACAATAGTCAATATCAACGTCTCGAGTAGTCACTACTAAAGAATATGAGCAAGTCTAATTGGGAATTGAATCGACTTATAACTTTCTCCCAATTAGTGCTCTCCCTAAACCGACAATCTGTTTGATAAATGCCCATATTAAGAAGAAGTCTTTAGATCGTTAAATGCAACTCGTCTTTAGTCTTCTAACATGTAGCGTAAAATGTAGAATTAGATGTAGACTCGACCTTCTTCAAGATTGTTCGGTTGGGAATAGATAGTTAACATCTTCAACTCACACCAAAAAGCATCCCACCAAAAGCATCCCAATTAACTTACATCTTGCAAATCCCTTAACTAAAATCCTCCCAATCAAACAAGAATGTAAAGATGTTCATCAAGGAAATCAAAGAATCGGGCCGCAACGAACACACAAGATGGTAACACCAAACTACCAATCACATCAAACAAGAACAGAGATTGTTCGAATCATCATGTTGATGTATCGTGAAGCATTAACCGGAAGCACTTTGTCAATAAACTCATCAATCCGAGTGAAGATGTCAACCAACGACTCTTAGAAGAGAGAAACTCCATGTAAAGATGACCCGATAAGAAGAAGCTCGGTTCTTACATGAGTTTAGAGCCGTATGACCATTTAATTCTCAAATATCAATCAACAATGCAAAAATTCACACTTCTTCTCCCCTCAAGAATTGCATACGGAGATGCCATTCTTGATTAAATAAGTGAAAATCATCCAAATGTTCTATTCACACTTCTCCCCGCAAAATCAGCACATGATGTCGCCATCTTCATTATAATCGAGCAAGTGGAATGAGAAAACAATCAATGGTAGCTCGGTTCACTTGATGATCAAGCGCATGGAAAAATTATGAAGCATGTTGATGAGAATGGTCATAATAAGAAGATTTCTCTTCTTCCAAGATAAAGCGCATCGACACGTACACTTTTCTTTTCTTTAGAGAACGAGGCATACGTCATTATGATGAAGTACGAGGCTGAATCGATGTGAGCAGGCGTCATAGCCGGTTGAATATCAATGTTGAGTAACTTGAACTCGTGAGTTATGAGATATCAATCCATTTGTAATCCATACTTTAAGCCACCCATGTATTGAAGGATCAAGTATCTCGCAATCGAGTAAGGAGTACCGCACTAACATTACAAGCTTGATTGCATATATATGGGTTAGTTACATTAGCATCCAAACTCTTTGGGGTTTCACGGTCAACCTTGATTTTTCATCGAAAAATCTTTTCGGTAGGAATCCACCTAAGTCCAGCATCCTTAAACATTCTTCCAGACGGTATCCACTTATGGCAAGGTCTAGGATTGTAAGGCTTCTTATGCATAGTGGAAGACTTATCCTTGTTCCTAGTTTCCAAAGATTTAGCAGTTGGTATCCATCTAGGCGAAGTTTGTGGTTTGTTTTGCTTCATATGCACTGTGGATGACTTAGTGTAAATCCTAGACTTAACAGGTTGTACCATTGCATGAGCATTTACTTTCTTCAGGGATTTTGTGGAACATTTATCATGATTAGCATTAAAGATACATTTCAGACACTTTGAGCAAACAGCTTGTTTGAATTCAGAAATAGATCTAGATTTCTTAGAGTGATCTGCTATGGGAATAGCTTTAATCAAAACGCAACTACTCTTAGATGTAAGCCAATCCCTAGTCTTTAGATTAGTGTTCCTAGGTAATGGTTTAGAACTACTAGCAGTGCCTTGAAATCTTGAAGAATTCATCATCCTAGGTCTTGCACCTAAAATTCCGTCTTTACGATTCTGTGCCTTCTTTCTAGCCATTTCAAGATAAGAGTTCTTATACAAGTCATTCATATCAATTTTCCTAGGCAAGTGAGGTGAAGTGACTGGTTTTGTCAAAACTTGTTTCGCATCAACTTGGGAGGCAAACCGCGTTTTTGAAAATTTTGGTCGTTCAGATCTAAACGCATTCGGTTGTCTAATAACCGGTTTCCCAAGTTTGATGGTTTTGAAAACTTAGTGTTCACACTATTCCTGTTGTTTTTCGAGCTCATTTTTAAAGCAACAATGGCGAAACTCTTTTCCTGAAGTTGAGCTTTGAGATCATCAATTTTAGCTATCAAAGAGTTTGTTTGTTCCATTGATGTAGTTCTAGCTTCTTTGATAGAGTCACTTAGTTCTATGTGATACTTTCTCAAATACTCATTTTCCTTTAGTAATTTGGCCACACAAACCGCTAATTCATCATTTCTCATTTGAATATCATCAATAGCATTAATATCATAATTACTTGTAACCAAATTACTTTTTACATGCATATCAGAAATATGTTTCTTCAAATTGTTGATGGTTGAGTCTTTGTCTTGAAGCTGAGCTTTCAAAGTGTTCATTTCAAAAAATTCACGGAATTCAGGAAGTTCCGGACTTTTACATGGTTTGTTAATTTGGAAACTTTCTTCTTTACTTTGTATCGCAATTTCAAGTGAAATGCAATGTTTTTCAAGATTTGAGAGTTTGTTTGAAAGTTCATCAAAAGCCTTTTTATCAACCATATCATTTGTTTTGAAATTATTAGACTCAGCCTCAACCAAGGAACAATTATCAGAATCATGTTCAACATTGAGATCAGTTTGTTTAGGTACATTAGCATATGCACTATGTTGAAAAGATAAGGGTACCTCATCACATGAAACACGTTCATTTATCGATCCGATATCCGCATCCACATCATGTGTAACAAGAGTCACCGGACCGGATGTGTCAAGCTTATCAATCTCGAGCCTCGTCTTCGATGCCAACCGATCCATCATCCGGTGTTTTACCCGACTCATCATTATTTGTTGTCTCGGACATTCTCGCATTCAAGAACACCCGATTCTTCAACAGTACATTACCCAACTTATCACAACAATCTCTCAATCGCACTGACACTCATCCACTTTTTCATCCGTCTCGAGTAACTTCCTCAATATACTTCTCCACATTATTCATGAGATGGATAAGTGTCTCTAAGAACACACTAATTTCCATTCCGGTGTGTTTCTTGAAAGACACTTCACCATGTCTTGATCATAATCGATGTGAATTCCTACTTATGAATGACTCAAATTGGTTGTGGATCACTTGAAGTGCAACCTTGAACTACCCTTTTGAACCTTTTCTTTATCAAGTTGTTGTTCTAATTGTTCTAAGTTCAATAGTAACTTTCCGTTAATGTGGATAAGTCTTGACGGAAAATGGCAATGCATGTTCGCTCCATTCTTATCGGTGTGAGTAACATGAGGTGTGAGTAAAGTTGTTGATAAGGTTCAATGCTACTTTCCTTTTGCATGGCATTTTGTAGCCCGAGCAGTGCAAATCTTTCTCATTGGACTCGAGCATGAAGAACTCAAATCATCATTGATTGATTCCATCATCGCATTCGATCGATGTAGCAAACATTATCATTGTTGTCCACAAGATCATACAATTTAAGTACTTCAAATTATTTGGGTCGATGAGTAAGACATGATGTGGTAGAATGCACGGATTTTACAAGTCTATGATTTAAACCGAGAAATAGAATCTTTCGCGGGATTTTACTAAAATCAAGACCAAACCGTTAAGCAATGACCAATGGAATGTGTTAATATGACTTCTGTTCGGAGCGGATTTAGGTCTTTAGTTCATTTGGCGTGCCATTCTCCTCGTTCTCACGGTCGTTTTGATGGGTAGAATGCTGAAAACGGAGTTACGGATCAAAAGTTATAGCCGTTTGAAGTTTTGTCGGGAAAAGTCAACAAAACGCACTGATGAAATGGTCAAACCGCTTCTAACAATCCTCTATGAAGGCAACTCGCTAGTTACAAGTCGCTAGATGCTCAAGTCGCTAGAGACAACTCGCTATGAACCAAGTCGCTACACACAAGTCGCTATGAAGCAAGTCGCTACACACAAGTCGCTATGAAGCAAGTCGCTAAAGAGCAACTCGCTAAGTGGCCAAGTCGCTAAAGAGCAACTCGCTAGTAACAACAGAGACAAGTTTCTAGAAATTGTAAAGACAAGTCTCTACGCCAAGTCTCTAGCCAAGTCTCTACGCCAAGTCTCAGCCAAGTCTCCAAGTCTCTTGCCAAGTCTCACGCCAAGTCTCTAGCCAAGTCTCTAGCCAAGTCTCAGCCAAGTCTCTACGCCAAGTCTCTAAGCCAAGTCAAGTCTCACCAAAATAGGCACCAAGTCTCACGCCAAGTCTCACGCCAAGTCTCTAGCCAAGTCTCTACGCCAAGTCTCTATGCCAAGTCTCTACGCCAAGTCTCTAGCCAAGTCTCTACGCCAAGTCTCACGCCAAGTCTCTACGCCAAGTCTCTACGCCAAGTCTCTAGCCAAGTCTCTACGCCAAGTCTCTAGCCAAGTCTCTAGCCAGATACATTGAATCTGGACATAACCACAAGTCTCTACGAAACATAACAGCAAGTCTCTACGAAGAACATAACCACAAGTCTCTACGAAGAAATATAACTACAAGTCTCTACGAAGAACATATTCAAAAGTATCACTTTCCAATCCAAAAACAACCCAACCACGATGATTCAAGCCTTCCAAATCAAAACCTAAACACTTATGATTATCTTAAACACAAAAGTACAATCAAAATCCAAACTTTAACACTAGAAATCAACCAAATGATGCAAAACCACTAAACTTTCTCAAACTCAAAACCACCTAAAACCACTAGAAATCCAAAGATATGTAAGAGATGATCTAACCATGGCTCTTGATACCAATTGTTAGATATTGGATTTCACAAACACATCACATAACAATATATGGTTCAAATTATATAAAGTTTAGAGAGAGAAAGTGGGAACCTTTCTAGAGAGAGAAAGTGAAAGAAAACTTAGAAGGTTAGATTAAGATGAATGAAGGTCCAACCTCTACCTTGGGAGGTAGAGGGTATTTATAGTTACAAACATAACGACCTCCTATCGGCCTGTGGATCAGGTATACAGTGGGTAAAGACCCGTCCTTCCTCCACGGTGTTGCTCTAAACTAAATAGCTAACTAAATAACTAGTAAATAACGTAATTAAAGATATGTCTACGAGCTAACTTATGCTAGATAATATTAGGGGTGACCGACTCTTCACTATGGAATTTTCTAATTCCTAACATTATGATTAGTAACATCTTGATATGACTCTAATCATTATGTATGATAGTAGTTTTAGAATGTGTTAGGTTCTTAAAACCAAACACTACTTAAGCATTTGCATATTTCTAAAAATAGAAATACAACATATATTACATCATGGAAATCATTGTAAGATTCCATTAGATATTTTGTGTAGATTTTTACTCTTCATATCTTGCATAATCTCACTTAGATAGAGTTGACTTTGGCAAGATTTGATATCTTAATTTGTCGAACCCGTGGTACCAAAATGGTACACAGGCGGAACCCTTTAAAGGGTCCGCCGTCCGTGTGACGCTCGGTCCATTTTGGCTATAAATAGCAATGCCAAGCCAAGTAGTTTTTATCCCTTTCTAACATACTCTCATACATATCTTCTCTCAACCTTTCTAACTCGTTTCATATCATATTAGTGATCTCTTTTGTAGCAAAGAAGATCAAGTCATATTCAAGCTTCAACGAGAAGTTGGAAGTCTTGTTTGTTTAGTGTTGTATGATCTAGTGTTGATCCATACTTCATTGTTGTATCAAACCATCATAATCTTGTGAGTGTGAGTGGTTAGTATTTTAGTCCTCAAAATACATTGTGTGAGGGAGTAGTTGTACCCTTGGAAAGAACTCGACATCTAGCTTAGTGTCGGAAATAGTGTAGCGAAGTGTAAAGGTTTTCTCCGCCGGTGAAAGGAGCTTGTTGACTAGTGAAGTTAAACTCTCGAGTGTGAGACTCGGGGTGGAGTAGGGCAAGGAAAAAGAGTCCTTGTAGGCGAACCACTATAAACAACTTGTTGTGGTTTGATCATTTCTTTCCTTATTTACTTATTACACATTGCTTGCATAGTTCATTAACATACTCAAGATCAATATCAATTGATCTTTCAATAAGTTCAAAACAAAGTTTTTAATTGGTAAACTATTCAACCCCCCTTCTAGTTTTCTACATAATCATTTCAAACCCTCTTTGTTAATCCAAACACTCCACATTGTCTTAAATGACTCTCTAGATCAGAAAAACTCTGTAGTTGACTCTTGTGCATGCAAATCATTGCAATTTGAAGGATTTTAGTGGTTTAGGATTTAATTCACTTGCCTAACTTCTTCCTTTATAAACCACTTGTGTTTGTGCTTCCAAATCACCATTCAAACACTCATTCTCAATAGCTAAAACCTTCCTTTTACACCTCTCATTTCTACCATTTCACCATGAGAAAAGCACCTAGTGCAAACTTATCAACCAAAGGACCTCCCAAGAAAATTGCTCTGGTTGTTCATGAAATCTCCTCAACCGAATCATCACCCATCAAAACCTTAAACACTTGAACTCCCTCACAACCAACTCTACCAATCAAACCCACTCCTAAAAGGTTTGTTCCCACAAGACAACCTTTGTCAAACACTACCATACCTCCTAAACCAAACACTCCTACCTCCACTAAAGCAACCAAACTGTCACCTCTAGTACCTAGAGCTATCTCTTTCACCACACCACTTTCATACCCAAACCCTTACAAATTAGAAGACTTGCCACCTAGGCCTTCTCATCCATCACCATTGCCAACATTTTGATCAATTGAGAAAATAGTGCCACAACAACCCTCTCACCAAAACTTTGTTGTTAAAACCACACTAGCACCCGTATCTTATTCTCCTTCACCCTCAAATGATCCATTTTGGATTATGAGGAATCACCAACTCAACAACCGGGCCATATGGAAGTTGACACTTGCTTACCTCCACCACCGACACATATATCACCACCTTCATCCCTAGTTGAACCACCTCCAACTTCATCAAACTTGCCTCCACAAATCCCTCCATCCTTTGTGGAACCTCCACCTTCCTCATCCAACTTTCCACCTCAAACCGCTTCATTCTTACCACCACCATTCCCTAGCCATGACAATGATTGCTTTCATTGTCAACATGTCCAGTGGTTAGTTCATGAAGTACGTGATGAAGTACGTTTCATGTTCTATCACCTTCTCAAACATTTTGATGAAGTTAACAAATCTAATCGTCCCTAAAACATAGGGATGCAAGCACAAGTGCTGTTTTCTCTAGTCTTAGGCGCAACTTAGCATTGTTACGATATTTACTACATGTTTGTATCATTTTCTTAGTTTTAGAGATATGTGTATCATTTCTCGTGTTTTATTAAATGAAACTACATGTTTGTATGTTATATAGCTATGTAAATATGTTTGGTACAACAATACATAACTCATTTAGACGTTTACGTCACTATTTGTATCTTCATTATTGCTAATAAGCTGCAGGTACATGGTTCCCAAGAATTTGCCTGGACGGATCCCTCAGATGAAGGATCCAGCAGAACCGTTTGACAGATTCAAATTTTTGAGCTAATTTAAAGCTTATTTGCAGGAAATAATGCACCATATACTTGTTTTCTAACCTTTGTTTTGTAGATTTTCAAAATACACATGTAGACTTTGACACCCTCAACAAGGGGGAGCTTTTCGTCAAAGCAAAACATTGCAAAATACTTGCAATACATTCACTTAGGCTTCTTAACTACTTGACGCCCTCATCAAAAAGGAGCACTCGTCAAGGGGGAACATTTCGTCAAAGATAAAACCATTGCAAAAATACTTGCAATACACCCGTTTAGCCTTCCTAATTACTTGGCGCCTCAGGAGAGGAAGCATCCGTCAAGGGGAAGCTAAGACGAATCATCTCTCATCTTACTACTTCTCTTTACTTTTCTTTTCTAACTATTTCTCATTTTGTTACTTTTCACAAGTTTTCTCAAAACCATTTTTCCACTATGTGTTAATTTCTTTTCGACGCTCTTTTTGTTTCAACAAAAAGGGGGAGAAGAGAGTAAAAACTCCAATTCAAATTTTTAAGAATTTTATTTTCTTCTTAAAATAATCTTATACGAGATTGTTAATAAAAATAAAAATGTTTATTTATATTTTACGATCTTCTAATGTCTTGTCGATAACAAACGTAAAATCATTTTAACGAAATAAATATAAACGTAAAAGCTTTACCCAATAGTTTACTAACACACTTTTACTAAACATATTAAAACCATCAAAACATGTTTAGTAAATAAGCTATATAAAACCAAAGACATTTTTATAAAACACTTACAAGTAATATTTTTTACTTACATCTTATAAAAATATATATGTACTTTGTATATGTTGTGATGGGTAAGTAATGGGTAAGAACCAAAGTCCATAACCCATGACCCATGACCCATGATCCATTGACTAGGTACAATGAATCTTGTTGGGTAAGAGCCAAAGTCCATAACCCATACGCATGGAGCATGATCCATAACCCATGACCCATTGCATGACATCATGCATGAAGTCATGTTGGATATTATCCATGATCCATTACTCAAAGTCCATGACCCATGACCCAAGATTCATAACCCATTGACTAGGTACATTACATCTAATTGGGTATTCATGATCCAATGTCCATGACCCATGGTCCATAACTCATAACCCATAACCCATATCCCGGTTTGCAACCCAAAATCCGGACTAAATCGACCCGATGGCGGATCCCGTGTTTAGACTAACCGGATCCCTCTCGTAAGGGATCCGCCGTAACCATGGGACGATGAGGCACATTTTGCCTATAAATAGTCAGTAATTTCTCTCTTGCTCATTACCACTCTTAGATATCCTTTCTCTCAATATTCTAACCTCTCTAACCACAGATCCAAAGGATCATTCTGTGTAGTTTTATCTTTGTGTGATTCTCTAGGTTCCTCTTAAAAGCGAGATCACCACCTCTTGAAGACGTGCAAGCTCAAGGTCATGAGTTTCTAAGCTTCGTCATCATCAAGACCACTGAAGTGCATCTTGTTGATAGTTCTTTCCTCCCTCCATACAAGTGTCGTGTTGAAGGAATTAAGTGAATGGTGTCGAAGGTGTAAAATCGATATGGTGCGTCGATGTACAAGTTGTATAGTTTGGGTTAAAGGATGTTGATATCCTTTCTAGTGTTGTAAAAAGGAGTGTGTCTCCTTTAGGTAGTTGTGTTGTGGTGTAGTGTTGGGTAGTAGTTCCTCCTTTGTAATGGAACCCGGTATATATCCTTGTACCGGATAAAGTGTAGGCGACGTTGTGATAGGTTTGGTTCTACCTCATGGAAGAACTCGGTGTCTAGCCTTGTACTGCATAATGAGTTGGCGACGTTGTGAAGGCTTCTCTGCCATATTAAGGAGCTTGTGTTGTGTAGTGCTTAGAAACTCTCGAGTGGGGTACTCGGGGAGTGGAGTAGGGCAAGGAAGGTGTCCTTGTAGCCGAACCACTATAAATACTCGTGTCGTGGTTTTGTGTTCCTTTACTCTTTATCTGTTGCATTACTTACTTATATGTTCATCTATTAATATCCAACACACGATATAAATGGATTGACATAAGTCGATCTAATACTTTAAACGAAGTTTTAATTGGTAAAACTATTCAACCCCCTTCTAGTTTTCCGCAAGATAATCAGTTGTTACAAATCATAATTCAAGAACATAGTGTTAGATTTGATTATTGTGTTTTTTGATATTGCAGTAATCAGATAATTAGTTTAGGGAAATGCTAACAACAGCCCCAAGGGCTGCTGACAACAACAAATTTTTCGCAAAATCTCCTTATATTAAGACATATTTAGAAACACTAGCTGGATATTCGCGCACAGCAGCGGCGATAAGTATAGTTATATGTGTTTGCTTACCCATTTAGTGAATTCGTTTCACAACACTCCGAATATATATGTGTTAGTTGTATGTGTTTGTTTGGGTTACCCGTAGCTTTCCCGTGACATCATTATTCCCGCAAATAGAAATACCCTCGTAATCTCTTACCCGTCAAACACTCCCCCGAAAAGTATATGATTTTGACGAATCAAGATTGTATTGATTGAAATAAAAGTTAAAGTTGTAAAAATTTGAATTAAAATAAAGTAAAGCCACAAAAAAGATAAAAACTAAAAACTCATAAAAATATATCAAAATTGATGTTGAATTAAAGAGCACAAAATTTAAAAATATGGTGAAATTAGATTATAAAAAAATAAATAGATAAAAAGATATTTCAATTTGAAAATAAAGATAAATTTTTAGTTGAAAAATGACACATGTCACATTATAACCGAAGCTCTTTATCTTAATTTTTAGTGGTTAGGAGTTAGGCGTGGTGTTTGTTAATGAGTGACACATGGCATCTCATGATTGGAGTTCCTTATCTTAATTTGTTTGTTAGGGGTTAGGCTTGAAATTAGGGTTGAGTTATACATGCATTATAATATAGTATAGATGCTCTATATTTTTCGTTAATATGACCAATAGGAAGAGTGCATTGAATTTGTATGTGCGAAATAATAGGAAGTTGTTAATGATTTTGGATGATTTAAAATGATTTTATTTGGACATTGCTAAATGTCTTAACATAAATTTCGAATATTAGGTGTTAACAGCAACCTTAGGGCTGCTGTTAGCAAAACTCATTAGTTTATTAGTATTTGAAAAATTAGATTATGTATTTTGTTTATAGGTAAACTTACCAATAAAGACATCATTATATATGAGGTGAGCTATATAAATTTAACAATGAATATCTGTATAATAAAATCTAACACATAATTTTTATTTGTAGACCATTTACTTGTATGTCTATATTTAAGAACTCTTTATACTTCAAGATTTTCACCTACCTTATATTAAGTAAATAAACCAAATCATCATTTATCACACACATTTATTTTGAGTCTTTCACCTACCTTATCTCACACATTCACTTTTCCATCATCTCATATTCATCCCCAAATTAAATTTACCCACATCACTCCAATTAAACTCCTTTCTTCAATAGATTCATAAGTTGTTATCTACAATACATAATCATTTATCACAAAGAAGTTCATAATAGATCACAACTTTATAATTGCAGATTTGTTGGCGTTGGCGACATGTGAGATATGTGCTTTTATATTTTAAGATAATTAGATGCCGTTCTAAAAAAAAGAAAAGAAAAAAAGGTCAAAGTGAAGGTTGATTTGACAGCTGAATGCATATAACACTCACACACAAAAACAATTTAAAAAGAAAAAAGAGAAAAGAGAAAGTGGTAGACGCCACTTAAATGGCTTGGAAAGTGGCGAGAGGTGGTTGGGATATGGTGGCATGAGGGTGGCAGCGCCAATTTGGTGGCCACATTAGATTTAGCGTGGGTGTGGGTAATGATATCTCGTGGCATAACTTAAAAGACAATGTAACACTAAAAGGGTTTCGAAAAAGTAAAAAGGATTAAGTACTAATAAATTTAAGTTACTATACTATTAAAATGATCGGGGAAAAAAAAGAAAAAAGAAAAGTAAAATACCAACCTTTTAAATTTTGTGCAATAACAGTAATCTTGGCAAAATTATTTAATAATATGGACAAGCGAATTTTTTGGTAAAGAGTTTCTCCCGTAAAGTATATTATACAAATAAAATAAAAAAAGAGATAAGTACAATGGAATGTACTCTCCTGTATATCACGCAAAATACTCTTCTCATCTTACTTCGTGAGAAGGTCAAAGTATGTATTCTTACCCGACAAAATATTGGTCTTCTTAGGATGCGCCCCTACCTTTTTCCTTGTATCATCAATTGAGTTTTTAACTTCAATGACTGTTACTTCCAATATTCACTTTTAAATTTCGTATGTCACCCTTAGAAATCCCAAGACAAGTTTGTTTCATTTTTTTCGAACACAATATCATTTTCTTTATGAGCCTCGAAAGCATTTTTCAAATAAACAACGTTAATTTCTTGAGACAAAGTATTATACTTACCAATATCATTAGACTTTGAAATAGAAGCCTCCCCACCATTCTTTGTATTATTTTTAGCCTTGGGTCGATAATAGTAGTTTGTTTTAGGTTTGGTAAGTCGAATGCCATCAATTTGACGCTTCTCATTCCTAGTAGTCTGCTTGCCTTTTCCCCTCTTGCGAGTTACCTCCACAAACCCATCATCTTGTTCCACATTCTTGTTAACATCCCTAGCCCTTTTTAGACATTGGTCATTAGAATGCCCAAAAGTGTTGCACGTTGCACATCTCAGTATTCAATAGTAATAGTTTGAGTCATTAATGTGTTTGTTTTTTCTCATTCAAAGATGGTCAGATGCTTAAAACTCTTACTTGCTATCAACAAGATGTGGAGATGATGTATTTAAGGGCGGAGCCAGAACTTTATTGTTAAGAGGGCAAAATATGATAATTTTTAGAAACTACACTAAAAATTGGTCCTTCGAGAGGGTAAATGACAAAAATAGCCGAAATTTTTTGAAAATTTACACTACAATTTTTTCAGGGGGAGGGTTACATGAGCCCCTGACCCCCCTATATCTCCGCCACTGGATGCATCACTACATCTTAATATCTTTTAACTCATTTTTTTTTTCTTTTTTAAACCTTTTTCTTTAATGTTTTTTCTTTGATTCTATTTTGTATGCATTACTACATCTTAATATCTTTTAACACTCACACACTAAAACACTCCTTCACTCATGACACCTATTTCACATGTCATTTGGGCCCCGTCATACTCAATTAATAGGGTGTTTGGAATTGCTTATTACAATAGATTATGCATTTTGAAAACGGATAATTAGATAATCAGCTGTTACAAAACGTAATTCTGCAACATAGTATTTAGATTTGATTATTGTGTTTTTTGATATTGCAATAATCAGATAATTAGTTTAGGGAAATGCTAACTACAACCCCAAGGGTTGCTGATAACAACTAATTTTTTGCAAAATCTCCTTATATTAAGACATATTTAGAAACACTAGCCGGATATCCGCACACCGCGGCTGCGATAAGTATAGTTATATGTGTTTGCTGACCCGTTTAGTGAATTCGTTTCACAACACTCCGAATGTATATGTGCTAGTTGTATGTGTTTGTTTGGGTTACCCGTAGCTTTCCCCTGACATCATTATTCCCTCATATTGAAATATCCTCGCAATCTCTTACCCATCAAACACTCCCCTTAAAAGTATATGATTTTGACGAATCAAGATTGTATTGATTGAAATAAAGGTTAAAGTTGTAAAAATTTGAATTAAAATATAATAAACCCACTAAAAAAATAAAAAACTAAAAACTCATAAAAATATATCAAAATGGATGTTGAGTTAAAGAGCACAAAATTTAAAAGGGCTAATTACTTAAAAAGACATCAAACTTGACACTTTTTACCATTGTATGTAGTCATGTTTTTTTTTCCTAATGTGACACTAAACATTCAAATTTCGTACATTATGTGTACCCAATGACGACTGTTAGTAAATAACTTGGCATCGTCAGTCTTTTATACTAACGGTCGTTAGTAAATAACTTAAAATTCCGTTTTCTCGTGTCAACTTGGCATCGTTAGTCCTATATACTAACAGCCGTTAGTAAATAACTTAAAAATTTGTTTTCTTACGTTTTAGTACGTTTTCGATCTTATTCTTACGTTTTAATACATTTTTAAGTTTTAAATCCGTTTTCGTTTTTACCCTTTTTCGTTATCGTCATTTTTACGTTTTAAATACTTTTTCGTTTTGAGTGTTTTCGTCTTTGTACATTTTTACGTTATTGTCGGTTTTTACGTTTCGCCCTTCTTTACGTTATCGTCCGGTTTTACGTTTTCGCCCGTTTTTACTTTATCGTCTGTTTTCGTTTTCATCTTTTTACGTTTCGTATGCTTTTTACGTTTAAATCGGTTTTCCTTTTCGTCTATTATTTTTATGTTTTCGTCTGTTTTTTACGTTTTCGTCATTTTTTTACGTTTTCATTTGTTTTACGTTTTGCCTTTTTATGATTTAAATACTGTTTTTCGTTTTGCCCGTTTTTTACGTTTTCGCCGATTAATAGGTTATCGTCTATTTTTTTACGTTTTCGTCACTTTATTTACGTTTTCACCCTTCTTTTAAGTTCTCGCTTGTTTTTTTACGTTTTCGTTTGTTTATTTTACGTTTTCTACCGTCTTTTACGTAAAAAAGGAACGAAAACGTAAGAAAATAGACAGAAACATAAAAAACATACGATAATGCAAAAAGCAAACGAAAATGTAAAAAAGGGACGAAAACTTAAAAATACAGACGATGACAGTCAAAAATGTATAAAAACGTAAGAAAACGTAAAAAATGGTCGAAATGTAAAAAAATAAACGAAAATGTAAAGATACATCGAAAACGTAAAAAATACAGATGAAAACGTTAAAAAAGCAGACGATAACGTAAAAAAACGGACAAAAACGTAAAAAACGAACAAAATGTAAAAAAGCAGACAAAAACATAAAAAGACGGTCGAAAACATAAAAAACTGACGAAAACGTTAAAAAGGATGAAAACGTAAAAAAACAAAGGAAAAAGTTAAAAAAAAAACAGACGATAACGTTAAAAAACATACGATAACGTTAAAAAAACAGACGAAAACATTAAAAAAATAGACGAAAACGTTAAAAAACATATTATAACGTTAAAAAATAGACGATAACGTTATAAACAGACGATAACGTTAAAAAAACAGATGATAGCGTAAAAAGGGTGAAAACGTAAAAAGCATACGAAGGCGTTAAAAATAGCGATAACGTTAAAAACATAAGAAAGCGTAAAAAGAAGAAACGTAAAAAGCGGATGAAAGCGTAAAAAAGACAAAAGCGTAAAAAACATACGGCGTAAAAAGGGTAAAACGTAAAAAAAAATGAGCGAAAGCGTAAAACAACGATCGATAGCGTAAAAAGCGGGCGAAATGTAAAAATGAACGAAACGTAAAAAAAAAAGACAAAAGCGTAAAAGCGATTGAAAATGTAAAAAGCGGCGAAAACATAAAAATGAGCGAACACGTAAAACGATCGAAAAGGTTAAAAGCGTAAAAAGATCGAAAACGTGCCAAAGCGTAAGAAAATGAAAATTTATGTTATTTACTAGCAGGCGTTAGTATATAGGACTAACGATGCTAAGGTGACGCGAGAAAGCGAATTCCAAGTTATTTACTAACGGCCGTTAGTATAAAGGACTAACGATGCCAAGTTATGTACTAACGGCCGTGATGTGTACACACAATGTCTGAAATTCAAATGTTTAGTGTCACATTAGGAAAAATAAATAAAATATGGCTACATACAACGGTAAAAGTGTCAAGTTTGATGTCTTTTAAGTAATTAGCCCAATTTAAAATATGGTGAAATTAGATTATAAAAATAAATAGATAAAAGATATTTCAATATGAAAATAAAAATGAATTTTTAGTTGAGAAGTGACATATGTCACTTTATAATTGGAGCTCCGTATCTTAATTTTTAGTGGTTAGGAGTTAGGCTTTGAGTTTGTTAAGAAGTGACACATGACATCTCATGATTGTAGTTTCTTATCTTAATTTTTTTGTTAGGAGTTAAGCTTGAAATTATGATCGAGTTATACATGCATTATAATATAGTATAGATGCTCCATATTTTTCTTTAATATGACCAATGGGAAGAGTGAATTGAATTTGAATGTGCGAAATAATAGGAAGTTGTTAATGATTTTGGATTATTTAAAATGATTTTATTTGGACATTGTGAAATGTCTTAAAAATTTCGAATATTAGGTGTTAATAACAACCCTAAGGGTTGTTATTAGCAAAACCCATTAGTTTATTATTGTTTGACAAATTAGATTATTTATTGTGTTTATATGTAAACTTACCGATAAAGACATCATTATATATGAGGTGAGCTATATAAATTTAACAATGAATATCTGTATAATAAAATCTAACACATAACTTTTATTTGTAGACCATTTACTTGTATATCTATATTTAAGAACTCTTTATACTACAAGATTTTCACCTACCTTATATTAAGTAAATAAACAAAATCATCATTTATCACAAACATTTATTTTGAGTCTTTCACCTACCTTATCTCACAAATTCACTTTACCATCATCTCATATTCATCCCTAAATTAAATTTACCCACATCACCCCATTTAAACTCCTTTCTTCAATAGATTCATAAACTGTTATCCACAAAACATAATCGTTTATCACAAAGAAGTTCATAATAGATCACAACTTTAAAATTGCAGATTTGTTGGCGTTGGCGACGTGTGACATAGTTTGTGCTTGTATATTGTAAGATAATTAGTTGCCGTTCTAAAAAAAAGAAAAAAAGGTCAAAGTGAAGGTTGATTTGTGGTTGAATGCATATAACACTCATACACAAAACAATTTAAAAGAAAAGGAGAAAAGATAAAGTGGCGGGGCACTGGCTTGGTAACAAAAGTAGCGAGAGGTGGTTGGGGTATGGTGGCATGAGGTGGGCCACATTAGATTTGGCGTGGGTGTGGGTGATGATACCCGTGGTATAACTTAAAAAGACAATGTAACACTAAAAGGGTTTCGAAATAGTAAAAAAGATTAAGTACTAATAAATTTAAGTTACTGTACTAATAAAATGTGTTAATACAAATAAGCCGTAAAAACGTTTATTTATATTTTACGATCTTCTAATGTTTTGTCGATAACAAACGTAAAATCATTTTAACGAAACAAATAAAATACGTAAATGGTTTGAACTAATAGTTTCTAACATATTCACATTTTCACATAAAACACTAAAACAAGTATAAGTGATTTTATGATTTAATATTACATATGTACAACAACTAGTGTTTACATATTTAGGTAAAATATACATAACTAGTATGTAGTATATTGAGTAATATAAATGGGTAGAAACTTAAGTATCACAACCCATTGACCAAATACATTGAATTTAGTTGGGTACAACCCAAAGCCCATGACCCATGGAGATTGACCCATAACCCATCGCATGACATTATGCTTATATCATATGGATAATATCCATAACCCATGGTATTGACCCATACCCATGTGACTAGGTGCATTGCACTCAAGAGATACATTGTATCTAGCTAAAGACCCATGGATCAACCCATGACCCATGACCCATAACCAAAATACCCATGGGTAAAGAGGAGCGCCTCACGGATCCCTAGCTTTACGCTAGACGGATCCTCATGGAAGGATCCATGGGATCCGAGAACAGTGAATTTTTCCTCTATAAATAGTGAGCCATTTCTTCATTGTTGCTCACCCCTTTCTAACATACTTTCCCCTTGAGTTAAAAACTCTCTAACCTCAGATCCAAGAGATCTATGTTTGTAGTTTTGTTTTTGTGTGATTCTCTAGATTCCTCTTAAAGGCGAGATCACCACTTCTTGAAGTCGAGCAAGCTCAAGTCCATGAGTTGCCATGCTTCGTCATCATCAAGACAACTGATGTTCTCTTGTTAATAGTTCTTTCTTCCTCCGTAGATGTTGTGTTAAAGGCATTAGTGAATGATGCCGAAAGAGTCAAGACGAAAGCATTGTGATGGGTAGTAGTTCCTCCATAGTAATGGAACTAGGTGCTTAGCCTAGTACATAATAAAGGGTAGGCGACGTTGTGATAGGATTAGTTCTCCTTGGAGTGAAAGAACTCGGTGGTTAGCCTAGCACCGTATAAAGGGTAAGCGACGTTGTGTTAGGTGTGGTTCGCCTTGGTGTGAAAGAACTCGGTATTTAGCTTTGTACCGGAAAAAGGTGTAAGCGACGTTGTGAAGGCTTCTCCGCCATAAGGAGATTGGTGTAGTTTTACGAACTCTCGAGTAGGTGACTCGAGGGTGGAGTAGGGCAAGGAAGGTGTCCTTGTAGCAGAACCACTATAAATACTTGTGTCGTGGTGATGTGCTTCTTACTCTTTATCTTTCATTACGTCTATATATCTATCTATCAACGTCCAACATAAACAACCAAATAGATTGACATAAGTCGATCTAAATATTTAAAAGGAAGTTTTAAATTGGTAAAACTATTCAACCCCCCTTCTAGTTTTCACAATTGGTATCGAGCTTAGTTACAAGTTTCTTGAAGTATATTGTACTTTAAAAACTTGATACGATCCATAGTTAATTGAAAACTACAAAGAAGGTTTTCATAAAACAAACACAATGTCTTTTAAAACTATATGCTTGGATGTTGATTTGATAACAACATTTTTCTTATTCACTTTTCATTTAATTGCACTAATCCTCTTTGTCATGTTGATTAGTCAAAGCTCACATCTATCAAGCCATAGGATTTGCTTGATAATAAAGATTACCTTCCTAAGAAGGTATCTTAAGCATAAAGGAGTGGAATTGTCTTGACATTTCTTGTGTCATTTGTAAAGACATTCCTAAGTGCATTTGAGGTATGACTTTCCACTTATATCTAAATGATATTAGTTTAATAAATAAGTGTGATTACTTAGGTATTTATTTGAGTAGCTTTCGTGAATACACATGTTTTACATATAGCTTCATTAGGAAGCTTTTTCTCATACATATCACTCTTTCGTCTAAAAGTCATGGTTCATAAAACTTGTGTTTTGTTTCACTTAATCCAAAAATCATATCTTTCAATTAATAAAACAAAACTCAAATATCAAAATTCCTCTTTTCCATAAATACTCCCACCGTCATCCACTCCATCAAATCCCCACTTTTCAAATCTTTCAATTTCAAAATTCCTCTCACTCAAAACTTCATCCTCCTCTCCATTTCATCTCAACCGAAACCAAGAAGAATCGTCTTCAACATGGTTTACATCGCCCTCGTGCTCATCGCCTTAAAACTCATCGCACTTGTGTTCCCTATGATGAAGTTCACATACGGAGACATATACTTTGTGTTGTTAATCTACATTGGGGTTATATACCCAATCCTTTGTATCATCCTTAGCTTTGAAATGAAATATTACTAATAATCTAGTTTATCTAGGTTATTGTCATAATGTGTTTATCATTTCTTTTTATTTTTTCGTGATACATTAAAAGTCATGTATGCATGCTAAAAGAAAATTGTAGGCTAAAACACTTATCTTGGTATAAAACTATGAGATCTAAAAATCTATGTTTTCATCATAAAATCTGTTTCTATAACTACTGATCCACGGATCCCAAGCAAATGTACTAGCCGGATCCCTTTTGAAAGGAACCGGGAAGCGTCCCCATCGGAAAACAGTTTTCATGCAAATTAAAACCACTTTCTTCCTAAATGTAATATTCCACTAGAATAAGTAAGCTAAGTGTCATTGTTGTTAAAACCATTGTTAATAAAAATCTAGTAAAAGCGGTAGATAATCATTGGTTGACCACAAACATCACTTTCTATTAACCCATCATTTCTATAGGTTTAACTATGACGCATGAATATGAGTTTAATTTTCACTCACTAGCGTCTACACTCCGAACATCTCCCTTGAGCCCAACACACCTGGCAATCATGTCCGTGGGTTCAATAATCTCGAAAACCGTTGTTGGAATCACTCCTAAACCATAATCAAGTGTTAGTAATTAATATGTAATAGTTAGCTTTATTATGGCCTTTATGTTTGTTATTAGCCTTAAGCTTATGTAGAAGGCCCATGAGCTTAGGCCCAAGCCCATTTAAGAAAGGATGGAAACTAGGAGTGTTGCCCTAGCTTTCCTCCTATAAATACTCTTGTAAACCCTCATTTGAGGGTTGGTTGTTCAAGTTTTCTTTCATTCATACTCTACGCGTAAACCGTTCCATATTATCGTGTGTGTGTGTTTGTTTACTTGTTCAATCGCCTCATCTCTTTCTTATAAGCTTGTGTTTGTAAAACTAGTGACCTAACATGGTATCAATCGCCTACTAGTTGGGTGAATCGTGTTTGTTTTTGAAGTGGGTTTTGGTCCTCGCCTAAAACGCACGTTTGATACTTTGGTTCGCTTAAAACTTGTTTTTACACTTTTTAATCCAAGATTCTTGTACTTTCAACGTTTTAAGGTGTTAAAATACTTGTTTTTGGCAAAAGTTTCAAACTTTATGTGTGGATAGTTGTTTTGATCGAGTTTTTGAGCGAGGGTTCTATCCTACTAAATAGCTGTTTTAGAGCTTTGGTTCATCAAGTTTCACACTTTTGTGTATTTTGGTGTTATTGAAGCTATTTTATCACACAAAAAGCGGTTTAGAAACACTTTTGGGCGAGAATCAAAATTTCGAGCATTTCTACGCGTAGTAAAACCCTAAAACTACGCGTAAGTGCTTCCTTGGTTTGATCTTCATTTTAGTGGTTTATTCCGTGTTTTCTTACTTGGATAAGTCCGAAAATCGTCGACTTTGGATATCTCTTGCCTTTGTGATAGTGTAAAGATCATTTGGGCAAAAACCCTAAAATTACGCATAAGCATAAGCTTACGCGTAGAAATCCTCGCCTAAGATTTTCCTATGCCTAAGCCTAGTCTTACGCATAAGAAAATCCTCGCTAACTTTCTACGCCTAAATTTTGTCTACGCTAACTTTAGTGTTTTTTCCTACTTACGCGTAAGCTAAATCCTACTGTAACTCCTTGTTATTCGCGTAACTTTGGTGGTTTTACGCATAAGTGCTACTTGGTTCTTGTCTTTTCTACGCCTAAGGACACTTCATCAACAAAGGTTCATTCGACTACAGAGATCCATTTTTACCAACACAAGTTTTCAACATGTCTCAACCACCATAATCTAACTATTTCCCTTACACTTATCCTCAACGACAACAACAACTAAGTCCACAACATCAACAATGGAATCAACAACAAGCTATTTATCAACAACAATTTAATCAACAACATACTCCACAACTTGGTGCAATTCCCCCACCACAAATGGTTCAACCACTGCTAAGTCTTCAAGTTCAACCCTACACAAATGATTTTAATCAACATCCATCAAGGAACACTATGAAGGAACCCATTTGGTTTGCAAAGATGTGTGAAGCTTTAAGTAGCCAACAATCAATTCATGAAGTTGGATCACTTGATAGACCTCCAATGCTCACTCCAGGAAACTATGATCAATGGGTGATAAGGTTCTTTAGGTTTTGTGATCTGAAGAAGCCACATGGAAAGTTCTTAAAGAAGGTTATCTTGGAAGGTCCATTTGAGATGCCTCTTGTCATTGTGCCGGAGATCCAAATGACATTCCACCAAGAGATGAACAAACGAACATTGCTCTTGTTGCGGACTTGAATCCTCAAGAACTTCTCCACTATGAAGCGATGAACTTGCAATGGAATATATCCTCTTAGGATTACCAAACCCAATTCTTCGTAGTGTTGATGCTCAAAAGACCGCAGAAAATGTGGGATCATATTCGTCTTCTTATGGAAGGATCGGTACTCAATCAAGAGGATTTGGAATCCAAAATTTACTTGGCTTATGAACACTTCATGATTGAACACGGAGACACTAGAGTCCTATCATGATCGTTTTTCGAGACATCATCAATGATTTGGATAAACACAACATCATCATGCCAAGAATTGCGGTGAATACTAAGTTCTAAGTAGTCTTGTTCTGAATGGGAGAAGTATGTCATTTTTCTCCGTCAAGCGAAGAATATGCATCATTCTACATATGGATTGTTGTATGATTACTTGAAGCCTCATGAGAAGGAAGTTGATCGGGAAAGGATTCTCCGTGCTCAAATTGCTCCACCTACACATCCGGACAATCAACAACTTGCCTTATATGCTCAACAAAGTTATCCTCCTCAACAAGCAACTCAACCAACTGCCTCGGTCACCAAGCGATCAATCACAACAACCTCAACAAAATCAATTGGTTCCTTACAACAACAACAATGATCAAGCACTTCATAGTCAAACTAATGAGGAATCCGATCCGTTCGAAGCATTGCAACGGGGTTTGTTATGATTGCTAATGCTTTTAGCGTTATACAAACAAATCCAACAATCGTATTCGTTCCTCACCTAATACACGAAATCATTTGTTGTGAACAATGGACGAGTTGAAGTTCGAGAATCGTGGTTATGGTCGTCAAATGGGAGGTGGTCAAGGGTTTAATGCTATGGTTAGGAATAACAATAGAGCTCAAGTGGTAGAAACAGAAATGCTCATAATGGGTTGAATGGTCTTGATGCTACAAGCGCAATGAGAAGGACACACGGCTAATGCATGCCCAAAGCCAAGGACTAGGGCGGTGCTTATTTCAAAGAGGCTCTTCTTTTGGCTCTTAAGGATGAAGTGGTGGATCTCTCACAAACAAAAACGAGCTTTATGGCGAGATCACGAGACTCGGATGATGATATGGAGGACTTGCGGGCCAATCAACTATTATGTTGATGGCTAATATGCATGAGTTACACATGAGTGACACAGGCCCGGTGTATGACATCGATGGCTTGTCTCAGTGCCGAACAAACCATCATCATATCTGAACTAATATCTCCACCAATATCCGAATCCGCGCGGATCGGGGTATTCAAAATGAGTCATCTACATCTCATTCGGCGATTTTCAAGTTAACCACAGTAGTTACGTTTGACGATCAAGATGACCTTATGGTTTCCTTTGATAATCAAATTGACTCCGTGGTTGTACTTGAGGATCTAAAGAATGATCATGTTGTGACTCGCGTTGAACAAGATGAGCTATTGCCTCATCCAGTTTTGCTCGGTTAATTCAAGACCATCAAATCAAAATGGAGGAATATTATGCATTAAATAAGGACTTAAAAGCAAAATGCCTTTATAACCAAGTATTTTGAATGCTTACAAATGCAACTCAACTTTTTAAAACTCAAGAAAACCGTGAAAAAGGTTTTGAAGCCGCTTTTGCTAAATCTCATCAAAGCGAAAAATATTTAGAGACGGATCGTGATCTAGCCGCTTGAAGAATGCTTTGTTGTGCGAAATAGAACAATCGAAACATGAACATAAAAGCAAATTAACGCTCTCACCTTGGAAAATCAAAAAGCTAAAAATTTGAGTTGTTAAATTGTCAAAAGCAGTTCTCGGCATACAAAAGCATTCAACGAATCGGGTAGATGACCTTCTTGAAGAAATTATCGACTTGCAAAACAAAATCAAAGAGTTTAAAATCATTGTTTACAAACATGGTGAATCGATGCTGACTATTGAAAAGTTTACGTTAAAACCCAATCCGAAAGGATATGGACCAAATCTAGTGATTACAAACCAAAGCTTTCACTAAAACATTCAAACCAAATCACAAGTTTCCGTGCGAATATAAAATTAATGATATTGTTATGAGTGTTGTTGAATATCATCGTCAAGAGGAATTAGATGCGAAGAAGGCGAGTCGATCAAAATTAAAAGCATTGTTTACAACAAACCTTTTAATTATTCAAAACCGGTCACTTCGTCACACCAACGGATTCTTCTAACACACCAGGCTTATCATCAAAACACAGAGTCTTCTAATGTTAATCCCCAACCGATTATGCACAAACTTATGGTCCTTTACCTTCCATTAGTGAAGTAAACTCAAAACACGAAAATCAAAAATTCTTAGATATTTTGACATTTTCATGGTGACCTCAAAATTTTACAACATGTTATAGAATATCGTTAAAATCAAAATTGATCATTTTCAATCGCCTCTGGCGCGAGAACAAAGAGACATTTATCGAAAAATCTTTTACCTAAAGTTAAAAATTTGAAAAGTTGTGCATTAGCTTGGGAAAAGGTTTCATAAGGAACTTGGAGTGATGAAGGTCATTTTCGAGTGAAACATCTATTTCTAATACTAAGCGTAAAAAACTTTGATGTTGATCGACTCTTGGAAGATGTTATCGTCTTGATATCCATAATGTTGTGTTATTCTATTCTTTGCCACATGCATCTTGATAGGATCCAATATTTATGTTGTTTGATGATTCGAGTGGTCTAGACAGATTAAATAAAGCCATTTAGAGATGAAGAGAGTTGAGAGGAGGTTTCTTAAAGGTAAAATGAAAGGTTTATTCAAAGCCACACCCTTCCATGGATGGAAGGGTATTTATAGTTACAATAAAACATGACCTCCTATCGGCTGTGGATCGGTGTACGATGGGTAAAGACCCGTCCTTCCTCCACGGTGTTGCACTAAACTAAACTACGCTACAAACTAACTAATAAACTACTAAATAACGTAAATAACGACAAGTCTACGAGCTAACTTATGCTAGATAATATTTGGGGTGACCGACTCTTCACTATGGAATTTTCTAATTCCTAACAATCTCCCCTAGGAGGTCACCCCATGTTTTACATTTTGAATCCTAGCATTCTATTTTTGACTTTGTTCTTGAGCTCGTAGACTTCAATTCTTCAATTCGCAATCTTTGTGCTTTTGCGGTGATTCTTTAAAGTCCACATAGTTTGTACTTTAGTGGAGGCCTTTGAGCGATCCACATCTTTGATGATCTTGAGCTTTCATTGAGATCATCGACCACGTAAATCTCTGGATCACCCTTTATTGTGTTGCCATCATGTGAAGTTGTGACTTTTGGACCGACATGCTCACACTTTTGAATCATGACATCTTTCCATCGAGTAGCGGAAGCCTTCTTGGTTCATGATATTTGCGGCGTAAGCGAAGCATAGTATAAAAATATCGAACCGGTTATGTAGATATGCACCACCATGATTTCTTCAATTAAGTGTGGATCTTTGTGAACATGCGGCTTTGGATTGACTCCTCAATTACGATCATTTGCAATCGTCGGGGTGTACCGCATCTGACGATTAGCAATAAAGCGCACGAATGTGTCTTTGATCACTTCGTTGAATTGAGGTACACGACCCACGGTTCCCGTTGATCGATACAAATCTTGCTGTGATTAGGTAGGATTCCTAAGAATCTCCTTGATGGGTTTCGCATTGTTCTAAGCTGTTCTCAAACCGGGCGTCTCAAAGAAGACAACACGGAGTGAGTGAACCGACAAATTGAGATTCACCGATTGATGAAAATGATTTGAAAAACAATCGCGTATTGCTTGAAGAAAGAGTTTTGCAATACGACGAAGGTTTTATGAGAAAGATCAATTTTCAATCAAAATACTTTTTATGTTAGAGAATGAGTACACATTCGACGTGCTAGCGAAATGAAGAGATTCGCACATCGAGCGGTTTTTCTAAAGTATTTTTCAATCGAGATACTTTTGAATTTGAAATAAATACACATTCGACGTGCTAGAGAAAAGAAGGTTTGCACATCGAATGGTTTTCCAAAAGTATTCGTCAATTCCATTCTGGACCAAGGTTGATTCAAGAATGAATCTCCCCATCGTTTCTATCCGGTTGTCTCAAGCATGATCTTTTGAGAAGATCTCACATGTCACCCACCAAGAGCTTGTTTGATGTTGGCTCTAGAAGGATTTCCATTTTCATCGTGAATACTTTTACATACCACTTCGGATGTTACGGCAATACCACAAGGATAATCGTGGGACTCTTAATATATTCTTACTTTCCACATTGTGTGAAACAACAAGTCTTCATTAATTTAGTGTCCTAATGAGATATTGTGGATGATCTCTTGGCTCTAGACTCAATAGTGCACATTTGGTTCTGTGTCGGAGACTAGGGAGAGGTCTCCTTCTTCAATATCAACAATCTCTAAGAGAAATTCGATAGATTATGTCGGTTCCCGTGAGAATGAAACAAGCCCTTTTGAGAGGAACTTGAGTGGCTTGGGAAGTTGTAGTGCGGTGCATCCTTTGGGTCCATGACGTCTTGTCTTCAATACCGTGTTACCTTAGTAACCACATAGTAGCATATGTATTGAACCGATTCTACGCCTAAGGTTGAATTATTGGAGGCTATTTCTTTTCACCCTTTTCATATTCAATTCTTTTCATTCTTCAACCCTTGATGCTTACGAGACTTCATTACTAGAACCTTGTTGGGTTTATTCGATTACTAGCTCATCTCGATCCGCTCTTCCCATTTCTCATTTTCTCCTTTTTCAATATACCTAAGGACTCTACACTATCTAGTGGATTGTCCTGGGTAGATCCCTCCGGTTACGGCGGATCGTGGGAACTAATACCTAACCTAACCATCCTTATATCATCATGCATAAAGTAAATTGGTCGGTCTTTTGGTATTGTTCATTCTCTCTGAAACCAATTGAAAAATCATTTGGAAAAATCAATCAAGGTACTTGTGATATAAAATCAAAGCATTTTGTACCTTAATTGTTTTGATCATTTAGAAATGCTCCCCTCAACATGTGCATGTGATTTTATAAATTGTTTAGCACATGGAGGCAAGAGTTCTTTGAAATAATTTCTTTGAAATAATTTCATGATCACAATTTTCATAGAAAAAGCCATTTGATTTTCTTGGTAAATTCTCCCCTCAATATGTGCGTAGGATATTTGAAATCATTTTATCACATAGAGGCAAGAGTTCTTTTGAAGCACATTTACGATCACACAAGCCATTAAGAAACCATTTAAAACTCAATCAAGGTACTTTATGTTAAAACATAAAATCATTTGCACCTCGATAGTTTCTTTTCTTTTAAAATGCTCCCCTCAATATATGCTTGAGAATCGAAAGCGTTTAGCACATATGAGAGAGCGACTGCACAACCGAATCAAAATGATCAACTTTTATCAAATTTCATTATTAAATCACAAATTCTCCCCGATCAAAAATATCAAACCCTTTGAGATTTTGGATCCCAAGTGATTTAATAAGGTTTATAAAACATGGGAGAAAATGTGGCGATTTTAAATACTCATCATGTTTTGGATAAATCCTCCTCCTCAACATGTGCATTATGTATATTGAAATCGTTTGGCACATGGAGGCGGGAGTGCCTTTAAAGGACTAAAACCAATTCCATTTAAAAGCAGTTTGAGATTTAAATCACGATCTCTACCCCGATCGAAATATCAAACCATTTGAGATTTGTGATCCCAATGATTTAAATCATTTAGAAAAATTTGGGAAAGGCGTGGCAAGATTCAATTTTGAAAGATGACGATAAGGACCATTTTAAGACATTAAAGATTGTTAGTGTCGGTATGATAGTTTTAAGAGATCTTTTAAGTAAAACAAAACAATTTCACAATCAAACAAGAACAGAAAAAATTTCATTTTGAAAGACCTTGATTCTAAAGAAAAATCATACCATGACATAACATTAAATCTTTAGATCACCACTTAAATTGTACAATCCGGACTTTTATGAAGAAATATTGATTGAAAATAATTTATTTTAAATCACTCTCCCTTCAATCGATGACCGTAGTCGTTGATTGAGTGACTTAGGTTTTGATAAAATGAAGTCGGTGATTTTCAAAATTAAGTCCAATTAATTTTCAAAACAATATTTTCCATTTTCAAAACAATTTAATCAAATTTTTCAAAATTGTTTAAAAATGGTATCTGCACAAAGATATATTAGTGGTTGAGAAGCTTTTGTTGTTGTTCTTTGAGGGTTTGGAGATAAACCGTCTGCAAATGTAGTGAGACTTCTTCTTACGTTGCATTTTGAATGCCAACGAGGTCAAATTAAGCTCCGTTTCTTCAATCACTTAGAAGAAAACCATCTGCGATGCGGTGAGACCTCTTATATTGCATTTATGCCAACTCTCCATAGAAGTCCAATTAAGCTCCGTTTCTTCATTTGTCAACCCAAGAAATAGTTACCCTTTCCTTTCGGCATCCAATCATCTTCAATTGTGGGATCCGGATCGGGAACATTCTTATATACCAATATACATGCATCGTTAGTGAACACACATACATATATATGGTGGTCGACATCACCCATAACAACAATCGACTAATTAAAGTCAATTCAACATAACAATCGGATCATATAAGGCATGGGGTTTATGTGTTAATCAAACTCTAATCATCTAAACCTAACAATCATATCCTAAATTCCTAGTCCTTGACACAAGCAAATATCATTTTTTTTAATTAAGCACGTGGGATAATTAAGAAAGCTCGTTAGATGATATAGATTTGAAAACATTCTCCCCTCAATCAATGACTCATTTTTTTTTTTTTTTTTTTTGAAAATTTTAAAAGCGCATAAGTCATTGATTGAGTTTGCAAATTACTACGAAAACTACGATTCGATTGATTTTTCAAGCAACTCATTTACCACCATTTTGAACACAACAAATATTTTTCGAAGAATTATAGGCGGAAAAACATTTGTGTAGGAACAATGATCCTTGACATACTTTCCTCATTTTGTTTTAGGATAAGTGCGAAATTTGTGAAAAACGTTTAAGCGTAGCACTTTCCTTCCTTTTAAGGCGGGTTGCTATCTCGAAATGATAGCAAGCCATAGTTTAAGCACGGTCACTGATCAAGTAGCGCAAGCCAATTTTTGAAGCCGGGTTATAGTCTAAAATAAGCGTAAGCCATTTTATGAAGCGCGGGTTCTGATCGAAATAATGTAAGCCATTTTTATTTTTTTTTTTTTTATTTTTTAGACATGTTTAGAAAAGAATATTTACACCTCCTGTCGAACTTCATCTAAAGTCCCGTGCCATTATTGAATGACATTTCTAAGACCGTAGATGTTATCGATACGAAGACATGTCAAGAGAAACATATTTTGGTATTTTTCAAATTTTCGATTTTTATGGGTTTTGTTGGTTTTATAATTTTCTATTTTCTTTTTCTTGGTTTTATATTTTTCTATTTTGTTTTGTTTGGTTTTATATTTTTGTATTTGGTTTTTCGGATAAATATATACAAAGATAGAATAGATGATATAATTTAAGAGGATGATGATACGAGTACCGAGATAAGGATATCAAGCGACGTCGTAGAAGATAGAATCGTCATCTCTTAAACTTCCACCACCAAAGCTTCGAGGCTCTTGAATAGAATGTAGAACATGAGCCTTTAAGAAAGTGAGACTTTGGCGACTTCCCCAAACCAAAAACCTTTAGTTGAAGCGATTGAAGCTCTATTTCAAGCTTGCCTTAGCCGGTGCACAAAGAAGCACACCATAATCATAAATCCTTTGCTCCATTTAAGAACGATAATCGAGGTTCTCCGTTCGGGGTTATATCATCCAAAATAATAACAACAACGTATCATCCCACACTTAAATAATCTTCTCAAATTCCTTTTCCACTTTGAAGAATGAAGCAATCAATTCCAAAGGTGTCAAGAGAACAATTCCCCAAGTAGTTGAATTGATGCGATCGGTCTCTTTGTATAATGCTCAAGAACTCTCCGAATACACATCATGAGGGTAATGAAGAACACCTCCCAATGTTCACATCTTTCTTCCCGATGATAGTGTATGAAGCTCAAGAACCCAGTACACCAATATCCAAGAGCTCTCCGAATACACATCATGAGGGAATGAAAACACCTCCCATGTTCACATTTTTCTTCCACGATGATCGTGTATGAAGCTCAAGTATCCAAGTATACCAATACACAAGGAATTAATAAGCGATAACATTGAAGAAGCGGGCCAAGTCATTGATTATCTCTGGGATGACAATCTCTGCGGATGTCAACTTGAAATAAGTGATTATATCTACGAATCACCGATTAAGCCCTCAAGTGAGACAATTGGCGCCCCAATGTACACAATTCTCTCTCCCACGATGATTGCGATAACATCGAGATCATCACACACTAATGTACCTCTTTTTATCTTCAGAAACTTTCATTTACATCACTTCCCCCACGTCGTTGGAATAAGAACACTAAATGCTTTGATGAGTAAGACCTTGAGTTTCTCTGCGGTCATGACATTTGTTTTCCCGGGATATCTTCAATCACTTAGAAGATTTAAGTTCATCAAGTTTACTTGCCATGAGTTAAACCTTGAGTTTCTCTGCGGTAATAACATTTGTCTTCCCGGGATATCTTCAATTACTTAGAAGTATTAAGTTCATCAAGTTTACTCGCGTTTAGATGCTTGTCTCCTCCCCCTTGCTGGTTTTGATACTTCAGAATCAACAACATCTTATCAGCCCAAATACTTGAAGTCTTTTGAGAAGAACATCATTAGCTCAGATGTATCTGTGAGAATCAACTTGCTGCAGAATGTGAGCAAGTCTAATTGGGGATTAAATTTGGCATTTCAAACTCCCCAATTAGTGCTCTCCCTAAACCGACAATCTGTTTGATAAATGCCCGAATAAGAAGAAGTCTTTAGATAATCAAATGCAACTTGTCTTTAGTCTTCTAACATGTAGCGAAAATGTAGAACATGATGAAGACTCGACCTTCTTCAAGATTGTCCGGTTGGGGAATAGATAGTTAACATCTTCAACTCACAAAACCAAAAAAGCATCCCAATTAACACATCTTGCAAATCCCTTAACTAAAATCCTCCCAATCAAACAAGAACGAAAGATGTTCATCAAGGAAATCGACAATCGGGCCGCAGCGAACACACAAGATGGTAACACCAAACTACCAATCACATCAAACAAGAACAGATAGATTGTTCGGAATCATCATGTTGATGTATCGTGAAGCATTAACGGAAGCACTTTGTCGATAAACTCATCAATCCGGTGAAGATGTCAACCAATGGCTCTTAGAAGAAAAACTCCATGTGAAGATGACCCGATAAGAAGAAGCTCGGTTCTTACATGAGTTTAGAGCCGTATGACCATTTATATTCTCAAATATCAATCAACAATGCAAAAATTCACACTTCTTCTCCCCTCAAGAATTGCATACGGAGATGCCATTCTTGATTAAACAAGTGAACATCATCCAAATGTAGTCTATTCACACTTCTCCCCATAAAATTAGCACATGATGTCGCCATCGTCATTATAGTTGAGAAAGTGGAATCGAGAAAACAATCAACGATAGCCAGTTCACTTGATGATTGAAGCGCATGGAAAAGTATGAAGCATGTTGATGAGAATGGTCATTAATAAGAAGATTTCTCTTCTTGAAGATAAAGCGCCTTGACACGTACACTTTTCTTTTCTTTAGCGAACGACGAGGCATGAACTGCTGTGTTCAAACGTCATAATGCATAAAAGCGTAGATTTCTCTTCTGAAGTCACGAGGCTTTGAATCAAGTGAGCAGGTGTTCACGTCATCAATCTCTCTTTTCATCTACTCTCTTGGCAAACTTATAATCAACCCCATTATCATTCAATGGGCTCTTTGTCGTGACGGTGATGGAAAAACCCAATATGATGAATTTGACCTCAAGTAAACTAACCCGAACTCGTGACTTAAACTTGCACATATGTAACAAAGAGCGGTGCGAGACTTCATCCTCCATTGAATCTCTAAGTACTCTATACTCTTCATCCAACCAACCATCAAGTAATAGACGTACATCACCTCTTGAGAATCCACAATTCAATGTGACCTTTGAGCACTACAGCGTAACTCCTTAAAGTGATAGTTATTTTGTGGTGGTATGAGCCCAATTCCCCAGTAGTAAAAGAAAAGGTAAAAGACACCCAATAATAACTAGATTTCCAAGTCTTCGTTTTTAATAATAAGCTCGAACAAGGATCATGAAGGATCTTCATCCAACCATCCCGATACCTTGGATACTAAGTACACTCGCTTGTGATATTTCACTTCAACCTCAAATAAACAATAGTGAATTAACTCCGTTGTCACATCTTCTTGGTTAAAAGCTCAAATCTAGCCTCCTTTGACATTTTAAGCGAACTATGATAATGGTTTCATCCCGACCATGGTTAAAAGCACATAACCTCGTAAAACCATGTAATAACCAAACTTGCCATGACAAAAATCCAAACACACATCCAATTTATGAGGTACACCCTTTTATCCCTTCTTTGAAGTAGAAACCGTAGCACCAGCATCAAAAAGAATCCCGAAATACACTTTCCATTTCTCCGAATGGTTCCATCAAGACGGATTTTACAACTCTATGGTTTAAACCGAAAAATAGTTTCTTTCGCGGGATTTTACAAAACCAAGAGTAAACCGTACGATAGATCCGGAAATGCACTTTACTATTACCAGGATATTTCCAGTGTCACGGGATTTTACAAGTCTATGATTTAAACCGAGAAATAGGTTCTTTCGCGGGATTTTACAAAATCAAGACAAAACCGTAAACAATGTCAGCTTGAATGAATTATGACAACTTTGGTTTAGGTGAATATCTGTTTTAGGGGAACATGCAGCGGTTCATCAACGGTTCATTATCCAACATCAACAATATCACCAACCATCCTGTAAACACTATGGTAAATACATCATTCACTCAATCTGTCGGCAATTGCAGTGACCACATGAAGAAGTAAACCCGATATATCAAACTCGAACATGACGTAAAATTCCCCAGATTTGTTACTTAAACTTGTACTAATCCTTGTGAACAAGAAACGGTGTACCCAATGTACAAAACCTCTTGACATTCTCAACGGTGAGACACCGAAGTGATAGCTACGTTGTGGGTTAAGTGAGAAAGAATCACAACCGTAACTAAATAGTCAAGTCTTTATCACCCTCTATAAATGCCCACACAAGTCATCTTGGCGGAAGGGTAGAGAGAAAGAAGGCGAAATAAGTAAGTGCGTCCGGAAAACCTTACTTCACATTCAAATAAGAAATATCAAACTCAAACAATCCGTAGTCACCCTAGTTCGATATCAATTCAAGCCGTGTCAAAAATATTATCCATGAAAATGTATTCACCAAAGTATCAAGCCGCATACCACAACGAATCTCATCCTCAAAATTCAACAACTTTCAATATCAAGTCTCAACCTTTAAGCCAATAGACTACCAACATTAGCCGTAAACAACTGTAACATTAGTTGAAAGTTAATGATCCAATATTGTTTCATTTATCCACAAAGTCCATCATAATATTCATCAACCTCCTCACTAAATCAGCCCATTTAAATAAATTCAGCAAATCTTTATCGCACCAAAGCTTGATTTGGAGAATAAGTATGGTTCAACCACAAGTCATATACCCGAGCCATTGATATTACATGGGACCAAAACAATCATACAAATTACACATTACCTCTTAACAATGATATCACATGTCACAACAGATAATATGTCCTATGAAATAGAATTATCACGTTAGGTTCACCATGTCCAGATATAGCATAACTCACGAGGCCTAATATTCCCATAACCAACTAACAACACATCTAGGACCATATCAATATAGCATGTGTGGCCCATGAATACATCAATAAAATATACGGCCCACATACAAGAATAATACTCGGCCCATTCAAATTACACCGAGGCCATGATCACTCATTAAACCCGTCCAAAATGTTACCATAATCTCTCGGAGTATTTAACACCACCCAATAGACACTTAACCCTAATATCTCACACAAACTCACGCCTCTTTTACTTCTTCAAACCCTAAAAACTCTCCCAATTATCTACGCCTCTTTCACAGCTTCAGTTGTAAGACCAGGAAACAAAGACTTTATCACAAAACGAGACCCAACCTTAAAATAATATGAGCGCCTCTCATCAAAGATCTGTCCCCCAGCATACTTGCGCCTCTCATTTAATCATACCAAGCCCTAATCATTTAAATCCTAGCCACGAGATGGTTCAAGGTATTGAAGTCGAGGACAAAGTATAGCCATTGGGGATGGCAAGCGTATGTGGGCGTGGTCACATGATTAAGCAAAGGTAGGTCACATTATATACTTGTTTATGCTATCATTAACCAACGAGCGAGAGGACAAGGAATAACAGTTTGTTGTTATTTTCTTTTCTCTTAAAGTTCGAACATGACCAAGCTTAGTCTTCAAATGGTATCTTTGTTACAAAGATCAATGATGGTTAATAAATTGTTTTCGTGATTAAAGACCTTCAAGTCTTGTTCTAATTATGTTGAGTATACGAAAGCAAGTTGATTGAGATCTTGATATCATTTTCTTAAATATGTTTGAGTCTTTGAATGAATGAGTTTTGGGGAGTTGAAGCAGTAAGTGATATGTTTTGGTCGGTTGATATTTACGCATCGAGCCCTTTTGATTTCTTAAACTTGAACAAAACCATGGACCAAGGATGTAAAGGAACCGAGGTCGTGAGTCTTGTTTATAATGTTGTGTGGTCATTTTATCATTCAACTTCATCTCTTTCTGTCAACACGCATCGTACTTAAGTTTGACAACTCGCATTAGACAATAGTTACCAACTCGCATATGCAAATGGTTAGCAACTCGCTCAAAAGCAACACGCTCAAAAGCGAGTTGAGAGAAACTCGCATATGGACCAGTACCCAACTCGCTTTTGACCATAAAAATGAGACAACTCGCATAAGGTACGTAGTATCTGGACATATTTTGACAGCATCTCGCTTGCTCTTCAAAAACGTTATAACAACTCGCATATGGCAAGTCGTATAGAAGAGCCAGACCACAACTCGCATACAAAAAAAGAGCCAAACTAAACCCAGAAACATTGCATATGGTGACCCATTTTGACCATAAAAATATTCACTACTGGTACAAAAAAACAAACCATGAAAATAACATACCAAAAAACTGTTTGGACAAGGTGACCCAAAACAGTATTTGTAAACTTTAATAGAGCATATGACAAGTTTGTTTTTGACCATTATGAATACAAAGAAAGACAGAAAAACTGTTTACCGGATATAATAAAGAAAAAAAAGATTTCCATCTTCATATAAAACGTGGTAAAGCAGCTTAAACATAGATTCGAACCACAAAAATCAATGAACACAAACAACCTGTATCAAACCGCATAATAAACTGCTTCAAACACCATTCGGATCATCAAAACAACACAACCTTGGCTCTGGTACCAATTGATAGGATCCAATATTTATGTTGTTTGATGATTCGGGTGGTCTAGGACAATGATTAAATAAGAAAGCCATTTAGAGAGATGAAGAGAGTTGAGAGGAGGTTTCTTGAAAGAGAGTTGCTATGTAAAATGAAAGGTTTATTCAAAGAAGCCACACCCCTTCCGGATGGAAGGGGTATTTATAGTTACAATAAAACACGACCTCCTTACGGCCTGTGGATCAGGTATACAGTGGGTAAAGACCCGTCCTTCCTCCATGGTGTTGCTCTAAACTAAACTACGCTACAAACTAACTAATAAACTACTAAGTAACGTAAATAATGACAAGTCTACGAGCTAACTTATGCTATATAATATTTGGGGTGACCGACTCTTCACTATGGAATTTTCTAATTCCTAACACATCTGATTATATCTCTGCTGATAATGTTGACTCTGTAGTAACTGTTGAGAATACTGATAATGTGCTTCAGATCAAGTCTTTAAAAGCTGAAAATAAACAATTACTTAACGAACTTTACAATGCAAAACGTCGTCTTCTTTGGTGTGAAAAAGATATTCACAATCATCAACTTAGTTTTCAAAGAAAATCGCTCAATTGAGTGCAAAATCTTGATCCTAAAATTGAGCAACTGGATGATCAAAGCGTGTCTTTGAAAAGTCAAATCTCAAAATATGAACAAGAACTTGTAAAAGTTAAGCAGAATATGGTGTCATATTTGATTTACTCAATAAGGCTGGACATGAAGCATCAAACGAACTTGATCACTATCTTGCTCACACTAGAGATGTCATGAATTTTCTTGGAAATATTAGCTCGAAAATCAAGATTTGATTCACACTATCTCTAAGTTAAGAGAAATGTTAGGAAAGTATGAACAACTTTGCCAACCATCATTAAGAGATTAGCACCGTAACACTTAGTAATCGTGCACCTAGAATCCCTACTTGCCAAATCACAAGTTGCTAACATGCTTCCTTCTATTGAAGCAGGAATAGTTGCGTCTTTTCCCAACGTCCGCACTTCACGCCTAGGGCACTCAATCGAAGAATAGGAAGTTGCGACCTAAGAAAAGATCAATAAAGAATGCTAAAGTAGAAGAACACCATAGGACCATGAATAAGACTCACGTTGCTTCCACTATAGATATTGCGTCCGCAAATGTAATAGAAATAGTGATGTAACGAATGCTAAACCTTAAGCACTTTTGATATTCGATCGATGCACCTTGTGTTATTTGTCGTAAAAGTATGAATTCGATTGTCATGAAAAATGTGTTGCTAACGCTATGGTGATATAGATCATTCTCTGGATTGTTGATAGCGGATGTTCCCGACACATGACGAGCAACCTTAAAGCTGTTATCAAACTTTATTGCAAAGTTCATTGCCTTTGTCGGGTTCGGGAATGATCACTTGCGACTATCATGGGCTCGGAGATTATGTCAATGGGAACATCGAAATCGGCGGGGTTTACTATGTGGAAGGCCTCGGTCATAATCTGTTTTCGATGGGTCGGTTTGTGATGGAGATTTGGAGGTTGCTTTGGGGAGAAAACTTGTTTCATTCGTGATCTACAAGGAAATGACCTTATGTCGGCTCGCGTAATTCTAGTCTCTACACTATCTCTATGCAAGACATGGTTGCTTCATCTCCCATCGCTTACTTTCAAAGGCAACATCAACAAAATCCTGGCTCACAGCACGTCGTCTCTCACATCTAAACTTTCAAACCATCACCAACCTTGCTCGACACAAACTAGTTGAAGGTCTCCCACGATTCCGGTATTCAAAGATCACCTTTGCTCGACTGTGAACAAGGGAAAAGCACTCGTGCTCATTTTCCTTCAAAGGTGGAACACGACTCTCGACATGTGCTTCATCTTCTTCACATGGTTTGTGTGGCCCAATGCGCGTGCAAACAATCAATGGCAAGCGCTACATCTTAGTAATTGTTGATGACTATTCACGATGGACTTGGGTCTACTTTCTTGAAGCAAAGACCAAGCTCCACAAATGATCATCACCTTTCTCATGAAAATACGAGTTCGACTCCATGACACCGTCGAGGCTAATTCGAGCAGACAAAGGCCGAATTTGTTAACCAAACCCTTTGTGAATTCTATGAGAAAGTGGAATTGACATCAAACATCTATTGCACGTACACACGAACAAAGCGGAGTTGTTGAAAGGCGAAACCGAGCGTTAGTGGGCTGCAGAACAATGTTAATCAATGCTAAACTTCCATATTACTTGTGGGCGAAGCCGTATCTCGCATGCTATACTCAAAACCGTTCTATGATCACAAAAGCGCAACAACAAAACACCTTTCGAGCTTGTCCACAACCATAAACCGAATCTCAAACACTTTCATGTATTTGGATCCCTTTGCTATCCGAATAATGATCGTGATGATTTTGGAAAGCTCAAAGCCAAAGCGACATTGGAGTCTTTATTGGATATTGTGAGAATTCTAAAGGTTACGGATGCGGAATCGTCGTACAAAGCGGTGATGGAAGCGATTCATGCTCATTTGATGAACTCACGGAAATGGCTTACGAGTATAACGACTTAGAACCGGTCACAACCGTTTAAACTTCCCCAACCCCATCATCGGTGAACAAAGCCCCGACTAACTCGTCAACAAATGGAAAGGTTATTTGCTCCTCTGTTCGGTGGCGATATTGATGAGCGTGCTCGGTGTATCCATTGTTTCATTGCACAACGATAATATTCCTATACGATACACTGCTACAACAACTCTTGTTGAAGATGCACCTACACGATTGACTCCAACACAGCGATTGAACACACCGCTTCCAACAATGATGAACGGTGATGATATTACGAATGATGTACCCCACTGCGATTTTGATCCAAATCGTTCTTTAACCCGTTTGCTAATGAGGCTGCTTGCACGGATGTCGCGGAATCTTCAACAAACCATTTGAATCCTCGGAATCGCACAATGTATACCAACATCAACCCTCTACACATCGATGGACAAAAGACCATCCTCGGCTAATATTATTGGCAACCCGAATCAACCGGTCGTTCGAGACAACGTCTTCGCACGGATGGTGAACATTGCATTTATGCTCTCACCATCTGCCAATCGAGCCTAAAAACATTAAAGGCGCAATGACAAAGACAATGGATTGAATCCATGCGGGAAGAACTCAACCAATTCAAGCGTCTTGAAGTATGGGAGCGGTTGAAAGACCAACAGGGTCTCGTCATTGGTCTAAAATGGATTGGAAAAACAAATTGGATCTTTGAAGGGCGTCATCCGAAACAAGTCACGTCTAGTTGCTAAGGGTTATCGTCGGGAAGAGGAATAGACTTTGAAGAATCTTTTGCTCCGGTTGCTCGTCTTGAGGTTTGTTCGGATATTTCTCGCGTTCGCGGCTCATATGAATATGGCGGTCTTTCAAATGGATGTCAAAGCTGCGTTTCTCAGCGGATAAGCGAAAAAGCGGTTTATGTCGACCAACCCGAAGGATTCGTTGATCGAGTGCCGAACCATGTCTACAAAGCGAACAAAGCTCTTTATGGTCTCAAACAAGCCCCTCGGGCATGGTGCGATAAGCTATCATCTTTCCTCATTGCTAATAATTTCACCAAAGGCTCGGTTGACCCAACTCTTTTATACAATATCACGGGGCACATATCTTAATTGTTCAAATTTACATGGATGACATCATTTTGGGTCTACACATAAAAGTTTTCAACAGCTTTTGCAAAACTAATGAAGAAAAATTTTGAAATGTCCATGATGGGTGAACTCGCGTTCTTTCTAGGATTACAAGTTCATCAATCACCCGTGGTATTTTCTTAAGTCGATCAAATATGCCCTTGAATTGTTAAACAAATTTGGAATGAAAACACCGTGATACTTATGCCACACCAATGACTCATACCAAGCTAGAACCTTTGATTTACATGGGAAATTAGTTGACCCTACCAAATACCGAAGTATTATTGGGTCTCTCATGTATCTAACGACTAGCGGACTGATATTGTCTTTGCCATTTATCTATGCTCCGTTATCGATCGCGACCAGCTGAAACCCACCTCTCTGAGGCTAAAAGAATCCTCCGATACATCAAGGAACCATTAACTTGGGGATCGGTATCAGAAGGATTCGGTTTTGAACTAATCGCTTTTTGACGATGACCACGCGGGATGCTTAGACTCGAGGAAAAGTACTTGAGAGCTCTACAATTTCTTGGTGATAAAGCGGTGTCTTGGCAATCAAAGCGAGGATTGTACATCATTGTCATCAACCAAGCGAGAATATGTAGCCATGTCGCGTGTTGTGCTCAAGTCATATGGATGAGAACACAACTCAAAGACTATGGTTACGTGTTTGAGAATCGATGTCTGCGACAATCGAAGTGCCATTGCGATCTCGTGCAACTCGATTCAACACTTTCGAAATCAAAGCACATCGATCTTCGCTATCATTTCATCAAGGACCATATGGAGCAGTGCCGTTGAATTATACTTTGTGGGTGCAGAATACCAATTGGCGGATCTTCTCACCAAAGCCTTGCCTCCGCTAGGTTTAATGAGTGATCCACGGATTGGTATGAGGTGTTTGACTCAAGAGGAATTGGATGACCTCTTAAAATAGTCTTAAAACACATCAAACACCAAAACATCTTTTGTAAATAATTTTTCAAAAAAAAATACAAAATATAAAATCTTATAAAACAACAAAAATATTCTTCTAATCTATAATCTTTCAACATGGCAAGTACATTTCTTCCTTCAACACTATAATCTTTCAAAATTCGGTATTTTTATGATCAAGTGTTGAGGGAGAAAATTTTCATAACTGTTTCAAAACATCTATGTACTTGCATGTTATTATATCCGGTTGTTTCTTTTATCAATGGTGGTAAATGTTTACGGTTAAATGACACTCCTCGGACTAAATTTATAACCTTTCATTATTTCTTAAGTCGGGGGAGTGTCGTCAAGTTTCTTTCCTAAAAACTTTGTTTGGTAACCAAAATGGAAGTTAAATGGCTTTGTTTGTAAAAGGAAAAGGTGGAGGGACCAAAGCTGTCAAAATGTTAAAGTTAAATTTAATAAAACACCTCCACCTACTTATTCACTTCACATTTATTACTTTCAACTTTTAACATCTCGCCTAAGATTCATTCGAGAAATCCGTTACTTTGATCATCATTTTGTAAGTGTTTTAACGATCTTAACATGTTTTTAAGCTAAGGTTTTAAATTTCATGCAAATCCTACGGCTAAAAATTGTGTTTACGTGATTATGTGTTCTACGCATAAGCGTATGAACACACAATCATTGTGTGTGTTTTTTGGATTAAATGGATTGTGTCAAAGCGGTTCTAATACATCAAGGATATCATTTTAACCATCAAAACCCACCCGAAACACGTATTAATGATTTTTGAAAATTAGGGTTCTTGAGTCGAATTGGGTATTTTCAAATGTGAAGTGTTTTGGTCAAAAGATTGTTGGGTTATGTTCATATGTTGATGAATTGATGATTTCCATGGTTGTTAACCACCCGAAACACTAATTGTTTAACAATTTGAAATTAGGGTTTAAAGTTCATAACTTTGGGTAATCTTGATTCTCAACGAATTAGATGTTATAACTTGTTTCATAGACTCTCTCAACATCATAGACCTACGAATTTGTTTGGTGCAAATCCATGGCTAGAAATGATACGCGTAAATCTTAACCCTTAGGGTTTTGACCTCTGCGTATGACTTTCTGGCGTAACTTTAACGAATGATTCATGCCATGTTTTGTTGATAAAATGAAGTTTTGTGTTAATGATAATGATTTGATGAAATTATTTCGGGCTTTGCTACGCAATATTCGAATCAAGGTCATTTGCAACTCTACGCATAAGGATTACCCTACGGCGTAGTCAAGTTATCGTAAGAATAATCCTCGCATAACTATTACGCGTAAGGTTCTACAATGGGACTACGGCGTATCACATGAAGGATATCGTGGCGATGACCTCTCGCATAAGGTCTACTCTTACGAGTAAGCCTTACAGCGTAAGGTCATATCGCCTCTGGCGTAAGCTCTCGCATAAGGTCCCCTTTCCTCGCGTAACATTTCTTACGGCGTAAGTTAGGATCTACTGCGTAGCTTTAGTCTCTGGCGTATATCATCTCTGTTTACGCTTAACTTTGCCAAAACTACGCTTAAGCCTTGATTGACCTTCATTATGAGCTGTTACGTGTACAAACTTGTTAATAAACTTATCATATCATCACGAATCCAATAATGTCACTAATAAACTTAAACGTTTGATATGTTGTGAACCATATGTGATAACATAAACTTTAAAACCTAAAGTTAACTAACTCATGAAATATTTCACGACATCATTGGACTATTGGACAAACAAGTGACTTAGGACTCGTAACAATCATTGACACTGTATATTCAATAACTAGACAATAAGACCTTACATTGACTAACATTATGTCTTCGATATGTTGGTTCTTTTGGCTAATGTTATTTGAGATCACGACATGGTTGAACAAATGAATGTGGATGCATCGAAGTTCTTACAATTGATGATATCTTTCGAGAGGGTTATCAGAAAGCTTGGAAAGAACAACCTTAGGGTTGACTTTGACACCCTCACATGCTCGAGAATCTTCTTGTCTCATTGCGGTGGATATTCTCGGGAATCATCCCTACGAACATGCTCTCACACTCTGCCACGGTTCGGTCTACATTCAACAATTTTGGGATTCTATGCGGAGGATCACTTGGTCAAAATCTTTGTGAATGTGACTCTTAATCACAAACAAGTCACTATCACTCCACGATGACTTACGAGTTGTTCTCATCATTCGGACATCGCTCCAACCGACTTCTTTGCTACCCTCTTGAAGAGGCATCACGCAATTCTTGATAGATATTGGTTATGATGAAGCTAAAGGAATCATTACTAAGCACTCTCACGTGGGTGAAGAATATTCCTCAACCATGGAGGACACTCTATATGATCATCACCAAATCGGTCTACAGTCGTGGCGGTGGCTATGAGCATCCCAAGCTCATGGGCGCAAATTTTACAGTGGTTGATCAACAAGAAGGACATTATAATTGAAGCCTTTGCTATGGGAAGATATGATGTTGTTTCATAAGAAGCTTGGCTCCAAAATTCCTATGTCGGATACACCAAACTGTTGATCGAGAGCTCTTGGACTTCATCACGATATCCCGGAGACTCAATGACCCGGATAATCATGACATCTTGGTGAGCCCATACTATCATCGAGAATCAAAGAATCGTCTCTGAAGAAGCGGTCTTGAGTTGCCCGATCACCTTCTTACAAAGGAAATCAAAAAGCGGAAATGTACAAAAGGTATCGGGTGGCCGTAAAGAAGGAAAAGTTGGCCATCTTGATGAAAAGGCTTGGGACACCTACTCGGAGAACCGAGAAGAGGAAGTCTTGGAAGTGCATTAAGCATAGAAAGTCATAGGAAGTTTCCCAGAGGAATCCTCCTCGTAAAGGGATTGTTCCATCTAAGGAAGCTACTCCCATCCCAATCCCTAAACCGAACCGCAAAAAGCTTTTGGATGAAAGCTCGAAGGTCTTGACACGAGATGAAGAGATTACCTACTCAGAAGCGCAAGGATGACAATCCTTGATGCAAAACCTCTAAGTCCTCAAGGATAAAGGAAAGGAAGACTCACTTCACTTGTGCCCTATGATGAAAGCTACGAAGAAGAAGAAGAGCTACTAGATCAATCCTACGGAAGAAGTTTAAATTAGTTAGACACATTCAAAAGGTGAAGAATTTGCAAAAGACCAAATGGGTGGCCGGAGGATCAAGTGGTCTTGCCCTCCTCACCGAGATCTGATGCGGTTAATCGACCCGATAAGGGATGCGGTGCCACCACTCTTGTGCAACAACAAGCGCTTGTGGAGGTGTCTCGATTATAACATTGAGGAACGAGAAAAGGATAAGGCGAGAAAGAAAGCGATGAAGAAGCTAAGGCTCGGAAGGAAGAAAAGGCTAAATCTGGACAAGATGGCGAAGAGAATTATGATGATTATCTTCTCAGCGGTCCAACTCGTTCAAGGAGGATACTACGCACCTCCTAAGGACCCAGAGTCTCCTCATGTCTCCTCCTCATCGATTCTTCATCTCACTCATCACCACCACCATCAAAGAAATCAACCAAATCAACATCCAAATCAGCGAAGAAACCACCTCGATCTTGGATTTCTCGGACTCATGAAAGAATTGTGAAAGTCATCAAACAAGTCGGAAAGAAGGACATGCTATCTGAAAGCTTAATTTCTTTCTTGACCAATACATTATCTAAATGATGAGAAAGACAAGATGCAAGAAGAAAGGAATTTTATTCGAGAATTCATGAAAAGTCATCGTCAAGAGGCTGAGCGAAATGATCGAAGGTTACACTAACAAGTACCTTGGGATATCGTTCCTAAAGTCACAAAGGAGATGTTTACAGACAACTATATCCGAATCTTATGCGAGATAGCCAAGCAAACTATAAGATCCACACCTTTAACCATCACAATCAATCCATCGATCCTGTGGTTTTCTCGGATAATGAATTGGTGGCCAAGCTTGTCACACAAATGTCTACGATCGGGACATTTACTTACGAGGAAGGAAAGTTGTTTCAAGCATTCTTGGACTACCAACTCAAAGAAGCATGTAGATTCGAGCGAAAAGTCTAAGCGTCCTAGAGGCGATGAAGACAAGGATCGGGATAAGCATGATAAAGCTAAGCGTCGGAAGAAGTACGGTGAATCATCTTCTATGTTACCTCCTCTCCAGCGGACTTCTACTCAACAAAGATCTCCTCCCGTTCTTCTACGAGATAAACCTCGGGGCGATTCGAGTTACCACCCACGACTCGAGCCGGTGATCAATTTGAGTATCACGGGTGGTGACGATGAAGAGTCCTGAGCCCCTACAACAACCCACCTCTCCCAAACAAGTTCGAAACCGACATCATCATCTAGGCCTTGAAAAGAAGAAGAAGAAGCGCCTCAAGCGGCGTCGTATCTTGGCTAGATGACGATAAAGCGAAAGAATTTGAATGGTTCTCTACTCTTGTTAACAACACTCCTACCACGAAGAAGGTCGAGGTTTGGTAGATGGTAATACATTGGAGCATGCAAAACTCTTGCAAGAAAAGTTCCATGTGAAGAAAATGGCGAAATCGAGTTGAGCGAATCAAGAATGAAGCGTTTCAACTTCTAAAAGACAACTACGAAAGTGCCCTCGGTCGAATATCACCTTGACAACATTGCTCGAGCTATGTCTAACAACATGGATTGGCTCAACCGGAAGCAAACATTGACTTCACAAAGGACAACCCTCCATACTACACCGATTGGACCAAACCTCTACCGACCATTGGCCAACGGATGAACCACGGTTCCCTTCGATATTTCTTCAACGAGACACGGAATTTCTTCTCCATGGTGGCGATGGTTCAAGGAAATATGCTACATCCTTGACACTTCCATTCCTGCGACTATCTACTCAAGCGCATTGCCATTGAGGCGTGCCAATCACTTGTTCTCGAACACGGTGGAAGCATACAACCGAGATGCATTGTATGGGATTCATCAGCGGCGAGCGCCGACGAATCTACTACGAAGGCTGTCGGGTTCGAAGTCACAACATGCGGTGTTTAGTACTAAAGACATCGTTGCCATCCAACATGTTGGTCTTTCATCCAAATGGGACTACACCTTTCTCTCGAAGATTGTGGTCAAAGGCGGGATGAAAGGGATTATGCGATACAATGAAGGCGACTTTGAGAATTTGTCTCTCAGCGATATTGAAGACATGTACCTTGCCAAAGTACAAGGTCGCATGAGACAATTTTCAACGAAATACAACGTGAATTCATCAAGTCATTGCTCATTTTCATCGGACGCATAGTCATAAAAGAGCGTGTTGAAGATCTCCGACTTGCCGTTGAATCATATCGGACACGTGTCAACTTCACTCCACCACGACTTGATCTTCCGATATCAACCAGCTATCACAATTAACGCTCATCGACAAACCGTTTGGTGTCGTTTATCGCGATGAACTTCATCGCAATTGCTTGATGGCGTGTAATGAGCTTCACAAATTTGGAGATCATACTACGAAGATGGTTAGGGACGGATTAGCTTATCGATTGAAGGATATCGTGAAAACATTGGGAACCCTAGCGATGGAATTCTCGGGATCGGAGGAATGTGAGAAGGATCATCACCATGATTGATGAGCGGTTGTTCGAGAGGGATCGATTCGAGACGATTGGAGAACTATGTTGGTGGTCGACCGGGATTAACATAACCGGCTTTCAGCATACATGCGCACTCACAGGAACATCACCGCACTTCTTGGTACCCTTGAATTGTTTCTTTCATATAATTTTGGATGTGTGATTAACTATGTCTATGGCTTGTGCACATAACGATGTACAACCCGTAATTTGCAAGAAAGGACCACGTGATGCGCCTCGATGCCACAATCCTTATAAAAGGAGCGAAAGCTTCTTACTTTTGAGTAAAACCTATCAAACCTTTCATTTTTCAAGGTTTTGCTCAAAGGACAAGTACTTCCCATATGATTTTCAAAACCTCAACCGTTTATATCACTTGTTGAGGGGAGTATTTGAATTAAAACTTTGTTCTAAATTGTTCATAGTGGTCATCTTCCCTGACACTCGAAATGGTCATATTTATTGTCAACATTTCAAAAATAACATTTGATATGCCATTTTGAGGGGAGAAAATTGTGTGATAAGAAATATGTTGTGCAAAATGCAAATGAATCATGTACTTGAGACTTAACCAGCGAATTAACGGTACTAAAGCTGTTAGTAACTCGAAAAGACTTGTCTGGACGGGTAATAATTTCAAGCTAGTTCGCTAGTAATGTAAGCGTGTCTCGCAAAGGACTTGTCCAAGTAGAAAGTACCATTCGAGACACTCTTGGTAGACATGAACTCGGCGGGTATGACAACCTTCGAGGTTTGTCTACACCTTCAAGGTAGTTATTAGAGCTAGTTGTCACCTAAAAGGCGACAATGTAACTCTTTAACTATGCAACGTAACCGTGTCTCGCGAGGGATTGTCTATCTCCGTGGATCAATTCAAAATGTCGCGCTCTTTCCTCACTGTGCATTTAAACCATTAAAACTCTTAAGCACATGTGGAGGGAGTATTTATGCAAAATCCTATCTCTCACGATGGTTCAAACATGATTTTCATTAACAAACCCTTTGAGATATTTCTCACAAACAGTGGTTTTAATGGCAACATAGGTTAGTCATGGGTTATAAGGTGACTAAGGTTAGGAATAACCGTCCTATGATCCGCTTGAGCGGGAGGATCTACCCAAGGACATCACAAATAGTTAGTACTTAGAAGTCCTTAGGTATGATTATAAAAGGAGAAAATGAGAATCGGAGAAAGAAGGAGTTGAAGAATCAAAAGAAATGCAAAGAAAAGGGTGAAAAGAAATAGCCCTCAGTTATTCAACTTAGAGGCGGACACAGGGTTCAATTCATATACTCTTGGTTGTCACTTAGTGACACGGTATTGAAGATTAAAAGTCGTCATGGACCCGGTGGCGCATGCACTAAACCTTCTTAGCCACTCAAGTTTCTCTCAGCGAAGCTTGTTTCATTCTCACGGGAACCCTCGTAAACTATTGGCTTTCTCTTAGAGATCGTTTGGTATTGAAGAAGGAGACCCTCTCCTAGTCTCCGCTCGGAAAACCAAAATGCACTATTGAGTCTAGAGCCACGAGATTCATCAAAGATCTCTTAGGAACACTTGACATTTCATCACTTGTTGATCAACAAATAAGATTATCGATGGTTCATATCGAGTCCTTCACGGATCTTAGCAATCATCGAGAACATTTATGAGAGGTTCACATTTGTGATCCTCGGTGATTGAATGGAAACTCTGCCGGGTCAACATCAAGCGACCGACGGCGGTCACTTGGTAACTCCCGTGGATTACGCTTAGTGTGTCTCAAACGCGGTCTGATCGTGAGGTGATGCTTGGTGTACCTCGACTCATCTGAACTGTAGATGTACTTGGTACATCGCGTTATCTCACTTGTGGGACTCCAGTTCGAGAGCGGCCTTTGTAAAATTAGAGTTGTGTTTTCACACTATCTTGTTAACACTCTCGAAGTTCAAACTTGTAAGTCTGGAACACCTTATTACTAACCGTTTGAAATGTTTTCTTCTTATGGAAGCTCGGGGCGGGATGATCGTCTTGATTCTTCTCATGCTCACGCCAACATCATCACTAATGGAGTTCTATTCAAAAGCAACACAACCATCGAAATGATTCTTCGTCAAACCAAAGAATCTACAAAGTTAAAGACTTAAAGAACTTCATCGATATTGAATTCCAACGTCAAAGGCGTGTGAGCATGTTGAAGAATGGCGTGGAACCTTTGGGCGTGAAAGCGGACACTAAAGCGGAATTGATGGACAACAACATACTATCACTTTCACCACAAGAACAATAATCAAAGAACAAAGTTAAAGATGGCGTCAAAGCATAAGCGTTCAAAGACAACTATCTCTACACTAGGGAGATTGTTCGAATCAAGGCAATTCTTCTCACAAGAAGAAGAATGTCGAAGGCGTCGAGCTACTATTACATCAACGCCTTCACCGTTCATCACCAACACTTGAGGGAGATTGTTGGAATCACTCTAAACCATAATCAAGTGTTAGTAATTAATATGTAATAGTTAGCTTTATTATGGCCTTTATGTTTGTTATTAGCCTTAAGCTTATGTAGAAGGCCCATGAGCTTAGGCCCAAGCCCATTTAAGAAAGGATGGAAACTAGGAGTGTTGCCTAGCTTTCCCCTATAAATCTCTTGTAAACCCTCATTTGAGGTTGGTTGTTCAAGTTTTCTTTCATTCATACTCTCGCGTAAACGTATATTATCATGTATTGTTCAATCGCCTATCTCTTTCTTATAAGCTTGTGTGTGTGTGTCACTTCCACGTTTTACTTGTTCAATCGCCTCATCTCTTTCTTATAAGCTTGTGTTTGTAAAACTAGTGACCTAACAGTGTTTAGGTTTAATCCTTGTTCTTATCACCTCATCAAGTAACTAGTAAGCATATTATTTTCATTTACATCTTTCATTATCATTTCATATGTATTTCATCATTTTTGAGCAAAGCATGCAAGACTTATGGATATTTATACCATTTTTACATTGTTTTTAGAGTTATATATATACATAAGTCATCCTATAAATTATCCCTTGTTATATATTAGTTTTGGTGATGTCTAGGAACCCATGACACCCTAAGAAGGTGTATGGTAGGATTAGAATAGCTTGGAGTTGTTTTGAAGGGATTGGAATAGGTTTAGTACGAGAAAAACTCTTTTAACAAGTATTAAAAGGGTCTGATCGTATTTTGTAAATCTGGAAAACGACAGTAGACATAAAATTTTTGGCCTAGATATTTAGAAAATATACTTTAAAAGCGAATCCGTGGCGCTTGAGCGGATTAAAACGGAGCTATAACGAAGAAGTTATGAAATTTTCAAGTTTGACGACGAAATATATATATGTCCCGAAAATTTCAGCACACTATTTTTGTTTTGTACGAGTCAAAAACGAGTCTTAAGCGTTATAAATTATTTCGACTTATCAAAATATATTAGTATACTTTGATACGAAGCTAAGGACGTATAATCGTGAAAACGGTTTGTAACGACTAAAATATACACGTTTTTACAAAATTACCGTAACTTTATTAGTTAAGAAAAACTATATTATTTTCATTAGACAAGTGTTACGGTAAACAAAACGACCATATTGAAGGCTATTTTTAACGTTGACGTAGAACATTTTGTAACGAGATGTCTTCTAATAAAAGTGAGATCATCAAGCATATTTTCCAAAACGACCAACCGTTTGTATAGCGGAGTTGTAATGAATTATTCTGGTTGCTTAAACTTTGCGAAATTCACTTTTAAACCACATTTTGGACAAAATCACCCTACTTAACCTATGTTTTCTTTATGAGCGAGACCTCTAGGATAAAAACTTAAATGCCAAAACTTTGAGATTTTGATACAAGCTTTCCAAAACCGTTGAGTTCGTTTCCTAACGTTCGACGTACACCATTTCGACTAGCTTTTGAGGCCATTTTGTCACTTTCATGAAATTTCCAACGACATTATTTTACTGACGAAAAGTTAAAATTTCACAACAAATCATTAAGAAACTATTGTAGGATGACATTTTTACGTAAATACTTGTAAAGTAATTTAAGAATGGTCAAGACGTCAAAAGGATATTTTTCGACGAAGAGTATTATTTTCAAAACTCACAAATGGTATAAATAACATACGAAATGCATGCATAACATTACATCATAACTCATTACGTATCATATCATTCATAATAGGTCAAGGTTAAAGCATCACACTACATCTCGGTGTACTCACTCTTTTCATCATACCAATTCATCAAGTGAGTTTTCATAGCCCCGTCGTACATGTTTATAATTATTTTCAAACCTACGGGGGAGAATACATTGCACAACATTTTTATTACGATACCAAGTATGTTAAATTCATTTACATTGCTTAAGTTACCACATGCCAATTGAATGTCCCCATTATATTACATGAACCGTTAATCTTAGAAGCGAGGGTGAGTGGATAGATCTATCGAGGGTGACTCCTCAATCCGGGTTGGTGAATCCCAACTAGTCATACGGATGCATTTCATTTAATAACATTATTGAGTTGTCATGCAAACACTCTGTTGGGGCGAACATCATGAACAGTCTAGTTTCGGTGTCATGGACTTATAGCAATTGTAACATTTTTCTGTGGCATGATTGTCATACATGGTCTATACTTGCGTAGTCGTATAAAACATTTACATAAACCTATGATTTCTCACCAACATTATTGTTGACCGTTTTAGCAATGTATTTTCAGGTAACTAAGACATACTCATCATGGCATGGTTAAGGAACCCCTTTTGAGTCGCGGCGTCGACTTATATCATTGTATATTATGGCACTTTCTTTCAAAACATCGTTTGGACTTGTATTATATTTATATTTCCGCAAACTTTATAAACTTTTGGGACCTATGTTGTAACTCTCGAGCGCTTTTATTAAATATCAAACGATGTGTTTTAAACGGCACTTTAGGTCGTTCAATATAACTGATTGTGGTGCTATGACGATCAATCCCGAGAATTCCATTCACGCAAAATGTAAATTGGGGTGTGATGATTGGTACGAGCTTGATTATAGAGAACTAGGTTGCATCATTGACCCTAGACTATAGCCACATTATCATAGCATCTCATCATTTCATCATAAGTGCATATTCACTTTTCATGCGGATTCATATACACTTTATTTGAGTTATTTACTTTCATTTCACATCGGTTGTCACAGAGATGTCTTGATTCACATCCCATTACTATATCGTCGGACACTAACACGGAAGATGTCTCAGCTGACCCTAACATGGATGATGCCTTATCACCCAAAGACCGAGGTCTTATCTTGATTGGCTCTACTCCACCTACCACTTATTATGGTGACACGGAGACCCGAACCCTTTGAGGAGGCGAAGTCGAACCTACTCCACATGTTAGCCACGCCACGACCCGATACACCCACCATTACCACTACTATCATCATCATCATCCTCATCGTATTTTCTTAGGGATCCTATGCCTACATCGGACTTGCCGCTCAAAAGCGTGCTCGTTTGACATCCCTACACCACCATCTGAGAGCCGAACCACCGTTAGGTTCGAGATAGGCGAGAGCTCTAAGGTGCTTCTTGCTAGACGACCTTCTCTTGAGGCATTAGAGCTCGTATAGATAGCCAGCAGATTCGAGATAGATAGGATGTCGCGACAGTTGGAGGAACTCGTTAGATAGAGTGGGGTCCATTGAGGAGGAGGTCGAGGGCTTGGTGATAAGCGGGGTTTCGATTGATTTAGCACATCGGGGTTTAGAGAATAGGCGGTTAGAGAACAGGGAGCGTATTCTTGAGTTGAGGCGTGAGATGCCCGAGTTATCTGACGAGCCGAGATGGCACGGGACGAGTTCTGACGTCGAGCATGGGAGTTGTCACTAGCTCGTGAGTATAGTTACCTTACGTGGTCGATTGGAGAGTTGAGGAGTTTGGTTTCTAGCTTGACTACTCGGGTTCGAGATCTTGAGATCGGCCGTGAGCACCGTGAGGTGCCTAGTGTGACTTTTATCATGTATAGTTTTGACTACTATTATCCTAGTCACGAGGTGTGTGGCGTAGTTTAAAGAACTTGTTGTCTTTTGGTTGTTGTACAAACAAATGTATCAAGTATTGACTCTACTATGTAGGAATGGTTTTTATTATCTATGATATCGGTCCATGCAGGCCGAAATTTTCATGTATATTATCCACGTGTGTTGTGATTATATTTGTGATATTTCGTGATTGTTCCGTTGTGATTCCATTTACTTTATGCATGTTGTGGTTGTGGATATATATGTATGATGGTTGTTTCTACTTACGAGTTCTCATAATTGTTTCATCTTGTGATTTTGAAGAGTAATGGCGCCAAAGAAAGCCACACCTGAAATGACTCAAGCGGCTATTCAAAAGTTGGTGAATGATAGCATAGCCGATGCTCTAAGGATTGAAAGGAAGCGGTGGTCTGCTAGCTGCTTGAGGCAGCATGGTCTTCTTTGAAGCCGCTAGGCTTCTTCTTCTTCTGCGAAATGCAGGAGGTCCGGAGTTAAAAGTCGTTCAGTATAAGGATTTCAAAGTGGAGATCCCACGAAGTTTAGAGGTACCGAAGGAGCCAACGCCATGGTTCAATGGTTTGAGAAATTGGAGTCCGTGTTCTTGTTATGTAATTGCGGGATGATAGTAAGGTCAAGTTTGCTACAAGTACACTACTTGATGGAGCGTTGTCGTGGTGGAACTCTTATGCTCACCGATGGGAATGGAGAATGCTTTCAAGCTCACTGGGAGCAATTCAAAGGTTTAGTAACAAAGAAGTTTTGTCCTCGTCACGGAGTGAAAAGTTGGAGACCGAATTCTATGAACTAGTAACTATTGGGTATGATATTGACACTTACATTCAGAGATTCCAAGAATTGGCCGCGTTATGCCCGTCTATGGTTTCGGATAACGAGAAGTTACTAGAGGCTTTCATCGGGGGACTTCCCGAGGTTATTCACAAACAATTGAGGAATCTATTAGAGTGACTCAGAAGCTTATGGCACAGGTAGTGAAGAGAGGTAACTACACCAACCGAAACAACAACAACACCAACAACCGCTTCAATTACAACAATAACCGAACCAACTACAACAATAACAATAGCAACAACAACAAGCGAAAGTGGGACAATAACAAAGGTAGAAATGCTACTCAACAACCACCCAAGAGACAAGAGGTTGCAAAGGCTTATGCTGCAGGCCCGAAAGAAGGAAAAGGGTACTCGGGGGTTTTGCCTAAGTGTGATAGGTGTTTGAGTCATCACAAGCCAGGTCGATGTCCTGATCCATGTGAGAACTGTAAGAAAGTTGGTCATCGAACTAGGGATTGCAAGTCGCCAACTATGGGGGAAAATCAGAAACAACAAGTAACATGTTTTGGTTGCGGAGAACGGGGACACTACAAGTCTGAATGTAAAAAGGGAAGGAACCAAGGAAATCAGAATCAAGGTGGAATGGCGCAAGGAAGAACCTACGTCATGGGAGGCGGAGAAGCTAGGGAGGACCCGAATGTTATCACGGGTACGTTCATTATCAATAATCGTTACGCATCAGTTTTATTTGATTCGGGGCCGATAAAGTTTTGTGTCCACTACATTTGCACCTTTACTCAATATCAAACCAACCACCTTAGACATATCATACATCGTTGAATTAGCTAATGGTAACATAGTTAGCACCAACACCATTGTCCGTGGTTGCACATTCAATTTTCTAAATCATCCCTTCAACATAGACCTTATGCCCGTAGAACTTGGTAGTTTCGACGTCATCATCGGCATGGATTGGTTATCCAAACATCGTGCAAGAATCATTTGTGATGAAAAGTTGTTCATCTTCCTTACAACGGCGAAACTTTGATTATTCGTGGGGCGAAGTGGAACTAGACTCGATATCATATCATGCATCAAAGCGGAGAAGTACATAAAGAAAGGTTGTTTTGCTTTCTTAGCCCATATAACCGAGAAGAAGTCGAAGGAGAAGCGACTTGAAGATGTACCAATTGTCCGAGAATTTTCTCAAGTCTTTCCCAAGACTTACCGGACTTCCACCGCACGTCAAGTAGAATTTCATATTGACTTAGTGCCCGGCTGCACCAATTGCTGCGAGCACCTTACCGTCTAGCACCATCCGAATGCAAGAGTTGTCTAATCGGTTGCAAGAACTTTTAGACAAAGGATTCATTAGGCCGAGTTCCTCGCCTGGGGAGCACCGGTCTTGTTTGTGAAGAAGAAAGATGGATCCTTCAGAATGTGTATAGATTATAGAGAGTTGAACAAGTTAATGGTGAAGAATCGTTACCCACTCCCCAGGATCGACGACTTGTTCGATCAGTTGCAAGGCTCAAGTATCTACTCCAAGATTGATCTCAGGTCGGGTTACCATCAACTTAGAGTTCGGGAGGAGGACATTCCGAAAACAGCGTTTAGAACACGTTATGGTCATTACGAGTTTCAAGTGATGCCGTTCGGATTGACTAATGCACCTGCGGTATTCATGGATCTCATGAATAGAGTATGTAAACCGTATTTGGACAAGTTTGTTATAGTGTTCATCGACGACATATTGATCTACTCAAAGAGCAAAAAAGCACGAAGAGCATTTAAGGACGATTTTAAGACTACTCAAGAATGAGAAGTTGTATGCCAAATTTTCAAGTGTGATTTTGGAATCACAAAGTGCAATTTCTTGGTCACGTCATTGATAGTCAAGGATTACAAGTTGATCCATAAAGATTGAAGCCGTAAAGATTGGGCTACTCCAACAAATCCTACAATCCGACAATTTCTAGGACTCACGGGTATTACCGAAGGTTCATGAAGGTTTTCAAAGATAGCTAGAGCTTTGACTAAGTTGACACGAAAAACAAGAAGTACGAATGGGAAAGAAACAAGAAGTCGCTTTTCGGTTGTTGAAGCAAAGCTTTGTAGTCGCCAATTTTGGCATTGCCAAGGAATTAAGAACTTCGTTGTATATTGCGACGCTTAGCATAAAGGACTTGGGGCTGTTTAATGCAAAGCGAGAAGGTGATAGCGTATGCTTCTCGACAACTTAAGGTTCATGAGAAGAATTACACCACTCATGATCTCGAGTTAGGGGCGTAGTTTTGCACTCAAGATTTGGAGACACTACCTCTACGGTACAAAGTGCAGTGTTCTACGAGACCACAAAGTTTACAATATATTCTTGATCGAAGGAACTTAATATGAGGCAACGTCGTTGGTTGGAGTTACTCGGTGACTATGATTGTGAAATCAAGTATCACCGGGAAAAGCCAATGTTGTGGTGATGCTCTTAGCGGAAAGAGACCCAAACCTTTAAGAGTTCGATCATTAGGAATGACGATTAATTCACCTTTACCATCGAAAATCCACGAAGCGGATCGAGGCACTTAAGGAGGAAAATCGACCAAGTGAAAAGCTTTATGGTATGCCCGAAAACGCTAATGGTTTTGTAAAGAGAGCGGATGGAGTATTATGTTTCAAGGATAGAATGTGGGTTCCATTGTATGGCGGGATACGGGAATTGATTATGCATGAGTCGCATAAGTCAAAGTATTCTATTCACCCGTGATCCGATAAGATGTATCAAGATCTCAAGAAACTTTATTGGTGGCGAACATGAAAGCGAGATTGCCACGTCGTTAGCAAATGCCTTACCGCTCTAAGGTAAAAGTCGAATATCGAAACCTTGTGATTACTCCAACAACGTAAATTCCTCAATGGAAATGGGAACGCATTACAATGGACTTTGTTACAAAACTTCCTAAGACATCGGAGGTTACGACGCTATTTGGGTAATCGTTGATCGTCTTACCAAATCAGCCCATTTCATACCAATTAGAGACTTATTCCATGGAACAACTCACTAGACTTTATGTCAAAGAAATAGTCTCGAGGCACGGTGCACCAATTTCTATCATTTCCGGCGAGAGATAGTCGATTCACTTCAAACTTCCGAAATCATTGCAAGATTAATTTGGAACTAGATTAGAGATGAGCACATATCACCCACAAACCGATGGTCAAAGTGAAAGGACAATTCAAACGTTAGAAGATATCTTGAGGGCATGTGTAATTGATTTTGGAAATGGTTGGGCTAACCATTTGCCATTGATAGAATTCTCGTACAACAATAGTTATCACACCAAGATAAAGATGGCACCATTCGAGGCACTCTATGGTCGAAAGTGCCGATCACACTTTGTTGGGCCGAGGTTGGAGACGCACAACTCATTGGTCCGAAATGGTACGGAAACAACGAAAAGATAGTTCAAATTCGAGATAGACTCAGAACTGCCAGAAGCCGACAGAAAAGTTACGCAGATGTTAGACGCAAATCATTAGAATTTCAAGTGGGCGACAAAGTTATGTTGAAAGTATCGCCTTGGAAAGGCGTGGTACGATTTGGAAAACGCGGGAAGTTGAACCCGAGGTACATTGGGCCATTCAAGATTTTGAGCAGAGTCGGTCCTGTAGCTTATCGACTTGATCTTCCGTCAGAACTTAGTCATGTACACAACACGTTTCACGTTTCAAACCTGAAGAAATGTCTTTCGGATGAATCACTCGTTATTCCATTGGAAGAAGTTCAACTCGATGATAAACTCAATTTTGTGGAGGAACCTACGGAAATCATGGACCGCGAGGTCAAGCAGTTGAAACAAAGTCATATTCCTATCGTGAAGGTTTGCTGGAATTCTCGAAGAGGTCCTGAGTTTACTTGGGAACGGGAGGACCAGATGCGCCTCAAATATCCTTATCTTTTCACCGACAACACCGTAGGACCTAACAACGACTGAATTCAGGGACTGAATTCCTTTTTGGATGGGCGAATGTGACAACTCGTACTTTCAGGTCATTTCTCAAAACAATTCATGCTTCACCATTTCATCATATATCGTAAACTAGGTTTACGTGTTCCAAATTCGCGTAACCTTAAAAGTTTAGCGGCGAATTCATGATCATATCATCACGGACATTTCATATAGACTAAGTTTAGTCTACATTTCATTAACATCATTCTCATCATGTTAGCTCATTCATGATTTTTCATTTCACCTTAAACGCGTAAATTTCATATTAAATAAACGCTATCGCGTAAGTTATTATTTTGAACATTTAATCCAATACTTCCAAAAATGATCCCGATATATTTTTATACTTACATTTAGTTTATAAAAATAATATTTTGAGTTTACCTAGTGTTTTAAATTTATTTTGTGTATAAATCGTTAAATTTATATTATTACGACACTTTTCTTAAAAACTACACGATAATTATTATATCACTCAAATTTTACAAGAAATGTATTTTTACAATTTATATGATCTCAATATACTTTACTTTGATCCATTAAAATTATTTTTAGCTAACTCTACCTTAAATACTCAAATGTATATAAAAGTTACAATTTACCTTAACTTAATTTCTTTTTACTTACAAACAAATACATACAATATAAAAGAAAAAAAGAAAAAAAAAAGGTATTTTGGAAATGCATTCCCCCTTGGCCGACCAAGGGGGATGTTGCATTAATTAGTTGGTAATTATTTTCTTGTTTGTATAGATCTACACTTCATTCATACACAACCTTACTTTTACTCATTTCATTCACCACAATAATGCATAGTTAGTCAAGTCTAGTTTTCTCTCTTGTTTCCTTCCTCTCAAAAACCGGCCATACAAAGGTGTTAGAAGAAATCATCAAAGTTTTTCCAAGTCAAGTGTTAATCAATCTAGTTACACTCTTAATCAAGGTTTTGAAATAAAAACCTAGGGTGTTTAGGTTTAATCCCTTGTTCTTATCACCTCATCAAGTAACTAGTAAGCATATTATTTTCATTTTACATCTTTCATTATCATTTCATATGTATTTCATCATTTTTGAGCAAAGCATGCAAGACTTATGGATATTTATACCATTTTTACATTGTTTTTAGAGTTATATATATACATAAGTCATCCTATAAATTATCCCTTGTTATATATTAGTTTTGGTGATGTCTAGGAACCCATGACACCCTAAGAAGGTGTATGGTAGGATTAGAATAGCTTCGGAGTTGTTTTGAAGGGATTGGAATAGGTTTAGTACGAGAAAAACTCTTTTCGACAAGTATTAAAAGGGTCTGATCGTATTTTGTAAATCTGGAAAACGACAGTAGACATAAAATTTTGGCCTAGATATTTAGAAAATATACTTTAAAACGAATCCGTGGCCGCTTGAACGGATTAAAACGGAGCTATAACGAAGAAGTTATGAAATTTTCAAGTTTGACGACGAAATATATATATGTCCTGAAAATTTCAGCACACTATTTTTGTTTTGTACGAGTCAAAAACGAGTCTTAAGCGTTATAAATTATTTCGACTTATCAAAAATATATTAGTATACTTTGATACGAAGCTAAGGACGTATAATACGTAGAAAACGGATTTGTAACGACTAAAATATACACGTTTTTACAAAATTGCCGTAACTTTATTAGTTAAGAAAAACTATATTATTTTCATTAGACAAGTGTTACGGTAAACAAAACGACCATATTGAAGGCTATTTTTAACGTTGACGTAGAACTTTTGTAACGAGATGTCTTCTAATAAAAGTGAGATAAGCATATTTTCCAAAACGACCAACCGCTTGTATAGCGGAGTTGTAATGAATTATTTACGGTTGCTTAAACTTTGCCGAAATTCACTTTTAAACCACATTTTGGACAAAATCACCCTACTTAACCTATGTTTTCTTTATGAACGAGACCTCTAGGATAAAAACTTAAATGCCAAAACTTTGAGATTTTGATACAAGCTTTCCAAAACCGTTGAGTTCGTTTCCTAACGCTCGACGTACACCATTTCGACTAGCTTTTCGAGGCCATTTTTGTCACTTTCATGAAATTTCCAACGACATTATTTTACGACGAAAAGTTAAAATTTCACAACAAATCATTAAGAAACTATTGTAGGATGACATTTTGACTTAAATACTTGTAAAGTAATTTAAGAATGGTCAAGACGTCAAAAGGATATTTTTCGACGAAGAGTATTATTTTCAAAACTCACAAATGGTATAAATAACATACGAAATGCATGCATAACATTACATCATAACTCATTACGTATCATATCATTCATAATAGGTCAAGGTTAAAGCATCACACTACATCTCGGTGTACTCACTCTTTTCATCATACCAATTCATCAAGTGAGTTTTCATAGCCCCGTCGTACATGTTTATAATTATTTTCAAACCTACGGGGGAGAATACATTGCACAACATTTTTATTACGATACCAAGTATGTTAAATTCATTTACATTGCTTAAGTTACCGCATGCCAATTGAATGTCCCCATTATATTACATGAACCGTTAATCTTAGAAGCGAGGGTGAGTGGATAGATCTATCGAGGTGACTCCTCCATCCGGGTTGGTGAATCCCAACTAGTCATACGGATGCATTTCATTTAATAACATTATTGAGTTGTCCGCAAACACTCTGTTGGGGCGAACATCATGAGCAGTCTAGTTTCGTGTCATGGACTTATAGCAATTGTAACATTTTTCTCGTGGCATGATTGTCATACATGGTCTATACTTGCGTAGTCGTATAAAACATTTACATAAACCTATGATTTCTCACCAACATTATTGTTGACCGTTTTAGCAATGTATTTTCAGGTAACTAAGACATACTCATCATGGCATGGTTAAGGAACCCCTTTTGAGTCGCGGCGTCGACTTATATCATTGTATATTATGGCACTTTCTTTCAAAACATCGTTTGGACTTGTATTATATTTATATTTCCGCAAACTTTATAAACTTTTGGGACCTATGTTGTAACTCTGAACGCTTTTATTAAATATCAAACGATGTGTTTTTAAACGACACTTTAGGTCGTTCAATATAACTGTGATTGTGGTGCTATGACAGTCAATCCCGTGAATTCCATTCCACGCAAAGCAGTAAATTGGGGTGTGACAAGATTGTAGACACCTCTCTACAATTCAAGAAGGTATCAATACCTCCTTCCGAGCCATAGGACTAGAATGTCTTCTTGAAATCAATGAGAAGATATGTCCAAGGTTCATAATGGAATTCTTCCGTCAAGTTGAACTCGTTCGTAACGAGGATCGCTCTCTATCTCTTTGGTTTTATATCAAAAACCAAAAGTTTACTTTAACCCTTGGGCATTTTGCTCACATCCTCCTAATTCCAAATCATGGACAATGTGCCTTCACCGAAGATTGGTCTCTTTATTCTCTTTTCAACTTTCATGAAGAAAATAGTCCATATTGTTCACGCATACCCTCCCCGGAAGATTTACATCACATAATATGCAAACCTCGACCATATTACTCTGATCCAAACATTATCTTCACACGGGACATCCGAGAAGAGTACAAGCCCCTTGCACTCATCCTACGTGAAAATGTTTGGAGTCTTAGGGGAAATCGAGAAATCCTTCCCGCTTGTTGTGCTCACATAATGTATTGTTTGCTAACACAACAACCATACAATCTCGCCTACTTCTTCGCAAGGAAAATTGTAAATCTTCAAGGCTCCAAGAATAAACTCATCCCTTATGGAATGTTCTTGACGCGCCTCTATCATAATGTTATGCACTTTCATCCTCAATTTCAAAGTCCATTGTACGTACTTGTGAACAAGATGATGGGACCGCTAAACATATCTCTCATGAAGACTTTCTTCATTCTTGATTCCACCAACACTCATCAACCACGTGATGATCCTTCTAGCGAAAACACTCAAGGAACTTAGTAGTCTTTCAAATAGGGTCAATCCTTTTGTACTCGTGCTTTATCAATGTAATCTAATTCCTCTCATAAAACATCTTACATTTGATATCTTAGTGTTAGAACCCCTTTAAACTAACCTTGGAATATAATGCATTGTCAAGATCATTGCATACCTTTAGTAAAGGTTCTGCTTAGCAGATGGACGGATCCCAAAGTTTGTGCTAAACGGATCCCTACATTTAGGGAACCGTGGGATCCGGCAAACAGAAAATGCAATTGCAAGCATTGTATTTCAAACATATCCTTAGAACACCTCACACTAAGCTAGACATAGTGTCTTAAATCAAATTAACTCTTTATCAAGATAAGTATATCCTTCCTACTCACACATAACTCACCTAGATCACACTCAAAGGCGCTTGTAGACCTATCGTTTCACTTTAATCCATTACTCTTCCGCTCTTAAGCTCGCACATCATTTTTCACATGATCCCTCATATCTAAACATTGGAAATCTTTTATAGCAAAATTGATCATAATCATCCTTACGTCAAAATTGGTCGAAATTGATCAAATTCTAGTTTTTCCATCTTAAGCCTTTAGGATATTCTCCAAAGCATTAATCTAAGTCACTATCTGATCTCTAGGATCATTTAGCTTCAATTGACACTCTCATCTTTAGTGTCATCCTTGTTCATTCATTGGTACTCATGAAAGTTCCAATTTCCTCCATAAAAGGCAATAATTAGCTACATCACTCATTACCTTCAAGTACTTAAGCACCCCTTCATTTAAGATACTTAGGAGGACTGAAACACTCAAGGTGATATAGATCTTAGATCTTAGAAACATCATCTCTACTCTTTCATAGCTGCTAAGAGCCGGATCCCTAGGACTAGCCTAGACGGATCCCTCTGAGAAGGGAACTGTGGGATCCGGGTGACAGTTTATGTCAACTCTAGCTAAAACAATCAATTCAAACTCATCTTCCTAACTTAAACACTCCATCTCATCTTAAATGGGTTCCTAGATCAGTACAAACTCTGAAGTTGACTCTTGTGCATGTTAATCATCACATTCCAATGAATTTTAGTGGCTTAAGGCTTGAATGCACTTGCCAAATCTCTTGCCTTATAAACCACATTGTTAGGACTTCCATAGTCATCACCTTCATCCTAATTTTCAGCACTTAAGAAACCCTTAAAAACTTCTTGAAATCATCTCATCATGAGGAAAATCCAAGTAGTAACTTATCCAACAAAGAACCACCCAAGAAAATTGCTCGTGTTGTACATGAAATTTCTTCAACCGAATCATCTCCGGTCAAGCCAACAAATGCAAGGATCTCTTCTCAACCAATCAAACCAATTCCTAAAAGGATATCACCCACAAAACTACCTATGCCAAACACCACCATACCTCCTAGGCCAAACAATATCATCTCCACTAAACCATGACCATTGGTTCCTAGAGCTATCTCTTTTACATCTCCACTATCATCACCACACCTCTACAATTTAGAGGATTTACCTCCTAGGCCGTCTCATCCTCCTCCGCCGAAAACATTGTCCTCATTAGGAGGAATAATGGTACAAAATCAAGGTGTTGAGTCAACATTAGCTCCGGCTTCCTTTTCGCCGTTTCCATCATATAATCCCATTTGGATTATGAGAAAACATCAAAGTCAACTACCCGACCATATGGAAGTTGACACATCTCTACCACCACCATCATTCTTGGTCGAGCCATTCTCAAATGCGCCTCCACCAATCCCTCCGTCGTTTGAGGCTCCACAAGTCGCTTCACTTGATCCTTCGCATCAAGCCATTTCATTTCTTCCACCACCACTACCTAGCCATGAGAAAGATTGTTATCATTGTCAACATGTTGAAAGTTTGATACATGAAGTACGAGAAGACCAACATCTCATGTTCTATCACCTCCTCGAACGTTTCGACGAGATTAAACCTAAACAAACTTGAGCTAGAAGATTTTAGTGGTGTCCTAGTATCAAGCGTTAGTTGGTCTAGAAATTCCTAGTCATGTATCATTTATTTTCTTAGTTTTTAAAGTCATGTATATCATAACTCTAGTTTTATTAAATGAAATTACATGCTACTTGCTATATTTCTGAGTATATGTTTATGTTGTATAATTCATATCTCACTTTGGTGATAACATTATTTGTTACACCACCATTTGCTGAATTTATTCATCAGCCAGACGGATCCCTTTAATTTTCCTAGACGGATCCCTACTAAGAGGGAACTGTGGGATCCGTGATACAGAAAACTATTTTTCTACTAACTTGGATCACATTTGCAGGAAATTGTGCATTATACTTGTTTTCTAATATTTTTTTTTTGTAGTTATTCAATTTACACATGAAGACTTTGACATCCTAAAACTAGGGGGAGCTTTGTGTCAAAGCAATACATTGCAAATTACTTGCAATATTAGGATTACATTTCTTGACATCCCTTGCATAATTGCAATCATCGAGGGGAGCATTCGTCACATAGACGAAATCTTTGCAAACTTAGTTGCAAACAAACTAGCTTAGTATTACTTTCTTGACGCCTTACATAGGGATGGACTGCGTCTAGGGAGTTAAGACGAGATCCTTTCCTTACTTGCTCTCTAATTCTTCTTTTCTACTTTTCACACGCTTTTCTTAAAAACATTGCGTTAGTTTTCTTTGAAGCTCTTTTGCTTTGACAAAAGGGAGAGAAGAAAGTAAAACTACAATTAAACTTTACTTAATTTTAGCTTTTCCTTAAAATAATTCTATGTTTGTCATCAACAAAAAGGGAGATTGTTAATACAAATAAGTCAGTAAACGCTTATTTATATTTTACGATCTTCTAATGTTTTGTCGATAACAAACGTAAAATAATTTTAACGAAACAAATAAAATACGTAAATGGTTTGAACTAATAGTTTCTAACATATTCACATTTTCACATAAAATACTAAAACAAGTATAAGTGATTTTATGATTTAATATTACATATGTACAACAACTAGTGTTTACATATTTGGGTAAAATATACACATAACTAGTATGTAGTATATTGGGTAATATAAATGGGTAGAAACTTAAGTATCACAACCCATTGACCAAATACATTGAATTTAGTTGGGTACAACCCAAAGCCCATGACCCATGGAGCTTGACCCATAACCCATTGCATGACATCATGCTTATATCATATATGGATAATATCCATAACCCATGGTATTGACCCATACCCATGTGACTAGGTGCATTGCACTCAAGAGATACATTGTATCTAGCTAAAGACCCATGGATCAACCCATGACCCATAACCAAAATACCAATGGGTAAAGAGGAGCGTCCCACGGATCCCTAGCTTTACGCTAGACGGATCCCTTGTGGAAGGGATCCGTGGGATCCGGGGAACAGGAGAATTTTCCTCTATAAATAGTGAGCCATTTCTTCATTGTTGCTCACCCTTTCTAACATACTTTCCCTCGAGTTAAAAACTCTAACCTCGGATCCAAGAGATCTATGTTTGTAGTTTTGTTTTGTGTGATTCTCTAGGTTCCTCTTAAAGGCGAGATCACCACTTGAAGTCGAGCAAGCTCAAGTCCATGAGTTGCCATGCTTCGTCATCATCAAGACAACTGAGGTTCTCTTGTTGATAGTTCTTTCTTCCTCCGTAGATGTTGTGTTAAAGGCATTAGTGAATGATGCCGAAAGAGTCAAGACGAAAGCATTAGTGAAAGGTGCTTAACGTCCGTGTCAAAAGCATTAGTGAAGAATTCTAAAGGTGTCAAGACGAAGGCATTAGTGAAAGATGCCTAGGAATCAAATCAAGTGGCATTAGGGAAGAATGCCTAGGTCGTATAATCGATGAGGTGCATCGTTATACACATAAGTATTTATTTATTTCCAAGGATGGTGATATCCTTGATGGTGTTGTAACAAGGAGTGGATCTCCTTGAGATTAGGTGTTGTGTTGTGATGGGTAGTAGTTCCTCCATAGTAATGGAACTAGGTGTTTAGCCTAGTACCTAATAAAGGGTAGGCGACGTTGTGATAGGATTAGTTCTCCTTGGAGTGAAAGAACTCGGTGGTTAGCCTAGCACCGTATAAAGGGTAGGCGACGTTGTGTTAGGTGTGGTTCGCCTTGGTGTCAAAGAACTCGGTATTTAGCTTTGTACCGGAAAAAGGTGTAAGCGACATTGTGAAGGCTTCTCCGCCATAAGGAGATTGGTGTAGTGTTTATGAACTCTCGAGTAGGTGACTCGAGGAGTGGAGTAGGGCAAGGAAGGTGTCCTTGTAGCCGAACCACTATAAATACTTGTGTCGTGGTGATGTGCTTTACTCTTTATCTTTCATTACACGTTTATATATCTATCTATCAACGTCCAACATAAACAACCAAATAGATTGACATAAGTCGATCTAAATATTTAAAAGGAAGTTTTTAAATTGGTAAAACTATTCAACCCCCTTCTAGTTTTCCACAAAATGATTTGGGAAAAGAAAAGAAAAGAAAAATACCAACTTTTTAAATTTTGTGCAATAACAGTAATCTTAGCAAAATTATTTAATAATACGAACAAGCAAAAAAAAATTTTTTTTTTTTGGGTAAAGAGTTTCTCCCGTAAAGTATATTATACAAAAATAAAATAAAAAAAAGTTAAGTACAATGGAATGTACACTCGTGTATATCATGCAAAATACTCTTCTCATCTTACTTCGTGAGGAGGTCAAAGTATGCATTCTTACCCGATCAAATATTGGTCTTCCTAGGAGGCGTCCCCATATTTTTCCTTGCATCATCAATTGAGTTTTCAACTTCATCACTGTCATTTCCAGTAACCACTTTTAAATTTCCTATGTCACCCCTAGGATCCCAAGACAAGTTTGTTTCATTTTTTTCGAACACAATATCATTTTCTTTAAGAGCATCGAAAGCATTTTTCAAAGAAACAACATTAATTTCTTGAGACAAAGTATTATCCTTACCAATATCATTGGACTTTGAAGTAGAAGCCTCCCCACCATTCTTCGTATTATTTTTAGCCTTGGGTCGACAATAGTAGCTTGTTTTAGGTTCGGTAAGTTGAATGCCATCAATTTGACGCTTCTCATTCCTAGTAGTTTGCTTTCCTCCCCCATTGCAAATTACCTCCACAAATCCATCATCTTGTTCCACATTCTTGGTAACATCCCTAGCCCTATTTAGACATTGTTCATTAGAATGTCCAAAAATGTTGCACGTTGCACATCTCGGAGGTTGCCACTAGTATTCAATAGTAATAGTTTTCAGTGTGTGCCCCGAACCATTAAGCACTAAAATAGCCACAACCAACGATTCCAAAATATTATGTTTCGAGGTTACCTCAATTAAAGCTCTAGCATAATTGTTGTGTCCCCACGATTCAAGACACATATTACATGTGTATGCATCGAGTATGATAGGTCATCCTATCTTAGTAGCAATCAAACTCAACCCATCTTCGGTGAAGGCAGCCATCGGTACGCATGGATGCCTCAAATGTAAAAGCTATCGTTTTTGCAAAGTTTGTAAAAATAAACTACATTGAATGTCTAAAATGTAAAAGCTACAACTTTCTATTTCTTAATTTTTTTAAAATGACTACTTTACTTTAACTAATTAATTTATAATTTTTTAAAATTTCGTAAAAATAAACTCATGTGTGAATAATATGTTAAACTCAATTTAAAGGGAATTGATTTGCACACTTTGTATATTGATGGGACACTCCAATTGTGCATAAAATACTTGTATAATTTTAAACAGTCTGCTTCAACTACTTAAGTGTGCGAATAACTTTTTAAATTGTGCAAATCATTTGCACAATTTAAATTTTGGGATAATTACATATTTACTCAATCTAAACATGAAAATGTTATAAATACCCAAAATACAAATTTTGAATGCAAAATGTACAATGCATTTAAAGCATGCTTTAGGTAAATATTACATTATCATGTTTAAGTTGGTTAAATATGGAATTGTCCCTTCAAATTTTCTATTTACATCTAGAAATGAATAATTAATTTGTGAAATGCGGCCAAATAAATTTGGTTGCTTTTGTTCCTTTTCCCACAGCCATAGAATGCAGTCACACACCATCACAAACACAATCCTTAATTTCCCGACAAACCCACTTCACTTCCAGCCCCAGCTTTTCAAAAACCATCGTACTAACACAAGTACAAACATGTCTTCTTCTTCTTCCACTTTTCATAAACTTAAGGTTAGTTCAAACAACAATAATAGTATTAGTGACAGGTTTCTTACAGTTAATGAGTATGTTGGCAAAGGTGGGGAAGACGTGGGTGATGAGTTGGTGGTTTTGTTGACTCATTTAGAGTATGCTTTTAAGAAGATAGCTGCTCTTGTTGCTTCTCCTGTTAATTCTAGCCTTGGGAAAAGCTCGGGTGATGGCAAAGGTGTTGGTGCGGGTAGAGATAAGCCGAAACCACTTGACATTGTTTCTGTAAGTATATGCTAATGTTTTCAAGCTTTATAGAGAGTTATTTAAGGGTAATTGCAGTGTTAATTTGCTTAATTTAAGCACATAAGTATATGCTAATGTTTTCAAGTGTTTGGCGAATGAAACTGGTTATTTCGTTATTTTACACTGAAATAAGCACATAAAGATAAGAATGCAGGAGGCTGGTTCTTGGTATTAAGCAGTTTTAGGAAAACGTAGCACTTTAGTATATGCAATCCCAAAAACCCCCACAGTTTACCTTTTGATAATGTGTAAGGGGATGTTTATGAAACTATTTAGTACATGTTTATAAATAAGCTGTTCTAAATAAGCAGACTGTTAGCATGAGTAAGCACAAGCATCTTTAAAACTTGCTATGAAAATGTTTAAACATCCCCCTTGATTTTCTGTTTATCACAAGTTCAGGTAGTAGAAGCACAACGAAACATTATGTACTAAGCTGGTTAGTTAGAACAGATTATGTGATTCTGATTATTCGATATCAAATAATGACTTTTAAAGTCAATGGCCCAACACCGTCTTAGAACATCTTCTAATAACTGTTAGTTGATATGATTATCTTTTCCTGCGTGCACGACGAGATTGAAAGGCAAAGCCTAGTAACTTTGATGGGGTTCCTTATGCTTCTTTTACGTAGTTGAATTTTGTTTCAGTTTTTACATAAATAGATAATGGTTGTGGTTGAATTTGAAGTTGAAAGATCACCCTTTTGACCCCCAAAAGTCAAAGTCAAGTGTGGTGTTCTTCTTGGTATTGAATCAGGGTGTTTGGTATTATTGCACAATAGTGGATTATTCAGGTTGTCGGTGCCTTTTTTTTTTTTTTAAAAAGAGATTAGCCTTGTCTGCATTGTTAGGAAGTGTATACTTATGGCCAAACGGGTATGTTTAACTTTGAATGTTTCCAAGAATTAATTTCCATTTTTTATAGGATATTAGGAAAAAAAAAATTTTTGATTAGTTTCATGTGATGAAGTGTATGATGCCTAAATTAAGTATACAATTAGACACCGACTTGGTCTTGGGTTAATCACTTGATTTTATCAGAAGAATGATAAGTTTATCACTTGATTTTGTTCCCAGAATAATTTAACAAAATTGGTTTTTTTGACTTCCATTTTAATCGTATTCATATTCCCAGAACGAGATCATCTTATCTTGCTTGAAAAACTCTGGAAAAGTTGCTGTTATGGCTTCAGAAGAAGACGATGCTCCCGTTTGGATAACTGATAATGCCCCATTTGTAGTGGTTACAGATCCTTTAGATGGTTCTCGTAACATTGACGCTTCTATCCCTACCGGAACCATTTTTGGGATCTATAATCGTTTGATTGAACTCGATACTCTTCCAGTTGAAGAAAAGGCATTGCTAAATTCATTACAAAGTGGAAGTAAACTTGTTGCAGCAGGTTATGTTCTTTATTCATCAGCCACCATCATGTGTGTTAGCTTTGGTTCTGGTGCACATGCGTTCACTCTCGATCATACAACAGGAGACTTTGTTCTCACGCATCCAAACATTAAAATTCCTCCTCGAGGTAATTCATTTTGCTTCCAACAAAATGCAATGTTTAACTCATTACATAGCTTGTAATGTTTTCATAAACATACCTGCTTTTGATTATTTAGTATAAGTTTAACTAATTATATGTATTTTTGTTTTTTTTAATAAAAATCACTCGGTTATCATAATTTGCTAACCAAACATTTTATTACTAATTTTAACAACTTCAAACAGCCGAAGCACATCCAAAAACTATCTTCTACAGCTTATAATTCATCACATAAATGACATAATCACTTCCAAAGCGAACATCTAAACACCCTCTTACTATGTTGTCAAGTCGCAATTATATATGTCTATATAATTCCCTCTAAAAGACATCGAACCGTAGTTTAAATTCAGTTGAACTGAAAAATTAAATGCAGCTTAATGTGACACATGTATCCAAGTCATTTCGTATTTTTGTCTTGCGAGTCTCATTTATCCAGTGTCTTAAGTCTTGATACCAAAATGTGTGTGCATTTACTTGATGTGAAAAGAAACAGAAACAGACCCAGAAACCAGATTAAAAAATATAATGCAGGTCCTTACATTTAATGTGCTTCTTTCATCAGGTCAAATCTATTCAGTAAACGATGCCCGATACTTTGACTGGCCAGAGGGTCTAAGGCAATACATCGACACAGTTAGACAAGGCAAAGGAAAGTACCCTAAAAAGTACTCAGCCCGTTACATTTGTTCATTAGTTGCTGATTTTCATAGAACTTTGATGTATGGTGGAGTGGCAATGAATCCTAGGGATCATCTTCGACTCGTTTACGAGGCAAATCCTTTGAGTTTTCTCGCTGAACAAGCCGGTGGAAAAGGGTCTGATGGTAAAAACAGGATCCTGTCAATTCAGCCGGTTAAGTTGCATCAAAGACTTCCATTGTTCTTAGGAAGTCCAGCTGATATTGAAGAGTTGGAAAGTTATGGTGATGTTCAACAAACGGTAAATCCTGGTTATGATGTATGATATGATACGCGAGTCGTTTTTTATGCTTGTCGTGTATATAGGCTAAGAGTATTGTTATACTGCAATAAGGAATGTAAATTGTTATGCGGTTGTCTTTTGATGTTTCATTTTCTTTATGATGATGTATGGTCTTGTTCAGTTGGATTATATGCTGCAAAGGAACTCTACATTGTGAGATGTCAGTTTCGATCGATTTAGTGGTGAGAAGCCAAACTAACTCCTCTATAAACATTTTTATTTAATGTGGATTAGTGAAGACTACAAGGGTTTAAGTGATGACTAAAAGGGTTTGAGTGACACGTGAATGAGAGAAAAACAATAATGAGAAACTTATTGATAGAGTAACTTTTAAATGAGGACTACACATAATCTTACAATCATCAACGGTACCTAAGTGCCAACGTTGTGTTTAATAAATGCGGTTTAACCAATGCCGCACTTGTTTATGCATATCATCAAATCAAATCAAGAGCTAAAAAGTTGCGCACTAGCACCCAAAACATTTAACACATGAAACTAATGACCACCTACCAATTGCTTTTTTGCTAGACAGAAAATTGATTGCGCCTTAACATTTTTGCATGTACTTGAACTAACCAATCCCATTTCTAGTATCTTTGTCCTTTCACTTTTTTACTGACTTTCTCACAGGGCTTAAAAGAACCTACATTTTCATGTTTTTTGTTTTCTTTTCCAGATTTCCTTTAACTGACACTCTGCATCAATATTGCAGAATTTGGGAAAATGATTACCCCTGGAATAACTGTCCACAGCTCTACTAGTAATATTGTTTTCCTTTTTAATCTTTTGTCTTGTTGGGAAGTTGGGAACCATCAAAGCCACCTCCATTTTTCTAGGTTTTTATTTTTTAGAACTTAATGTTTAAATGTTTAAACACCAAAATTATTGAAATGACAGAGAGTGATCATGGATTAAGCTGCAAAACATGCTTAACAAGTGGTAAAGAATCCATTTTCATAATTTCTTTCTATGTCTATGCGCCAAGGTTGTTAAGATCGGGATCCTACCTAGGATCGTTTTCGTCTTTGCAAGATCGTGATCGTAAGATCGGATCAAGATCCTAAGATCCTACTATAACGTCATTTTTTAATAGTCTTTGTAATATTATTCAAATCTACAAATGATTATCTATCATTAATCAAAATTATATGAATGTTTTATGAAAATATTGTCCTAAATTATGAATAATTGAATGTTTAGCAAGAATCACACGTTGTTTTCTTAATTCCTATTAAAAGATAATCCATAACTTTGTAGTTTTTTAGTTTGCGGTTCGAGAAACGTAAGATCGGATCGGATTAGATCTTAAGATCCTACGGTCAAGATCGGGATCCTGTAAGATCTTAAGCTTTCTAAGATCCTACGTAGGATCCGGATCATTTTTGCTTTGTAGAATCGTAAAATCGTAAGATCCTAAGATCAGGATCGGGATCCTAACAACTATGCTATGCGCCTTATAAAACATGCAAAAATCATAATATCTAGACGCCAATATCTTCTTCTCTATCTTTTTGAGGAGAACATGACGGACATGTTCCTTTTACATGTTGTCTCAGTGGACAAATCTTATTCTGAGCATATAGGCTTGATTAAAAATTATTTCGATTGAAAAATAGCTCAACCAGTCAAGGTTGCTTGCAATCTTGCATTATGTAGAAATAAGTTCAGCTCTTGTGAGCATCAACTAACTATCTCACAATATACACACAAGAGACTATCTGTTTTTTCACAATAAGCACTTTTTTCCTCTTTTCACTTCTTTTGTCTGCAGGAGGGCAGAGGTTTTTGTTTGTTTTTTCGCAGACGTAAGTCTTCTTTTCACTTCTTTCCTCTTAAATTTCGACATTATCTTTCACTTCTTACCTCTTCTTTCACAACCCCTACATCTCTTCTCAATATCTTACATCTCTTTACGTTTCGTCCAGTATTTTACGTTTTCTTCCGCTTTTTACGTTTCGTCCGTTCTTTTACGTTTATGCCCGCTTTTTACGTTTCCGCCTCTTTTTACGTTTCGCCATTTTTACGTTTTGCCTGCTTTTTACGTTTCGTCCGCTTTCTTACGCTTTTGTTTGTTTTTTTACGTTTTCGTCCGTTTTCTTACAATTTCCCCCGTTTTCTTAACTTTTCGTCCGCTTTATTACGTTTACGTTCGCTTTTTATGTTTTCGTCTATTTTTACGTATTCATCCATTTTTTTACGTTTTCGTCCGTTTTCTTAAGTTTTTGTCCGTTTTCGTCTGTTTTCACCTGTCTTTTTTAAGTTTTCATCTATTTTTTTACGTTTTCAATTACATTTTTACGTTTTCGTCTGTTTTTTTATGTTTTCGTCTGTTTTATTACGTTTTCGCCTGCTTTTTTACGTTTTCGTCATTTTTTATGTTTTCGTCGGTTTTTTCGTCCGTTTTGTCCCTTTTTTACGTTTTTGGCAATTTTTTTTACGTTTCGTCAATTTTCTTACGTTTTCGTCCGTTTCCTTACGTTTTCGCCATTTTTTTACTTTTTCGTCCGTTTTTTACGTTTTCGTCCGTTTCTTACGTTTTCAACCGTTTTTTACATTTTCATCCGTTTTTTACGTTTTCATCCGTTTTTTACGCTTTCGTTCGTTTTTTACGTTTTGGTCCGTTTTTTATATTTTCATCAGTTTATTTTACGTTTTCATCCGTTTTCATATAATTTTATAAGTTTTTTGTACGTTATTTTATCTTACCAAACAAAACGTAAGATAATGTAAGAAACCGACGAAAACGGATGAAAAGAAAGAAAGACGAAAACGTAAAAACGATTTAAAACATAAAAACAATAAAACGTAAAAATGCGAAACGTAAAAAGAGAAACGTGAAGAACGAGAGAAAACTTAAAAACAGATAAAACGTAAAACATACGAAATGTAAAAAACAAACGAAACGTAAAAGATGAAAACGAAAAAAAATAATAAAAAAAAAAAGATGAAACGTATAAACCTGACAAAACGTAAGAAAATGGGCTAAACGGTGAAAAGAAAAGGTAAAAAAGTTACTTCAATAGCACAAAAATACTAGTGAAAAAAAAAAAAAAAAAAAAAAAAAAAGATTAATAACACAAAACAAACTGCCTTCTTCAGGATGAAGAAAAAACGTCACCTCTTCCTGCGGGCGTGATTTGCGGATGAAGAGTAAAAGCTCTGAAAAACAAACGACACCAAGACTGAACGTCTAATCGTTTGATTGAGGAGTTTACCACATAACAAAGCTGACTTTACTTTATGTTATTGTTTTCATTTTGGATTTCTTCAACCAAATTAGTATTGCAAGTTGTTCTTTACTTCGAGTTATTTTAGACTGAATTATGATATCTCTAGTGCATTCTTACAACCCTGGGAACATTAAAATTTTAAAAAATTACGCCTTTTTGTTAAGAGAAGTTTTGCAAAACAACTTATAACAAAATTATCTGACTTATTACAATTTTCTTGCACGATAACTCACTTACACTTATGCAAATACCACCAACTTATCCAACTAACAATCAAACAATCCCGCAATCATATATTAATAGTAATATACTACTTATAAAGCAGAAAACGTTTTAATTAACAACTTACAAAATAAGGAAATGTGGATTTACCAACATGCCTTCACTTCCCTTTGCTTTTCTTTTTCAATACTCTTTTATCCCAAAATAAATCTTCATTTTCAAAAGAGTAAATTACACTGTCGTCCCTATTGTTTGCCAAAATAACACCGCAAGTACCTTCGCTTTTATTTTTGCGCCATGAGTCTTTATAATGAGGTTTGGTAACACAATCGGTCCCTATCTCTAACGATCGTTAGCTTTTTTCGTTAACTCCCACATGCGTTACATGTGCCGTCCATTTCTAACGATCGTTAGCGTTTTTGCATGTTTCCGTCCGTTTTTTCACGTTTTCCTTCGTTTTTTCACGTTTTCATTCATTTTTTCACGTTTTCGTCCGTTTTTGAACGTTTTAACACGTTTGCTTCCGTTTTTGCACGTTTTCGCCCGTTTACATTTATTTTTGCACGTTTTTGTTCGTTTTTTAACGTTTTCGTCCATTTTTGCTCGTTTTCGTTTGTTTTTTCACGTTTTCGTCAGTTTTTTGCGTGTTTCCATCCGTTTTCGTCTGTTTTTGCGCGTTTTCGTTTATTTTTGCACGTTTTTGTTCTTTTTTCACGTTTTCGTCCGTTTTTTCTCGTTTTCGTTCGTTTTTGCGCGTTTTCTTTCGTTTTTGCATGTTTTCGTTCTTTTTTACACGTTTTCATCCGTTTTTGCGGTTTTCGTTTGTTTTTGTTTGTTTTTTCACGTTTTCATCCATTTTTGCTCGTTTTCATTCGTTTTTGCTCGTTTTCGTCCGTTTTTGCAAGTTTTCGTTCGTTTTTGTATGTTTTTACATGTAAATAGACAAAAACGTTTGAAAACACGCAAATACGAATGAAAAAGTAAGAAAACGGACGAAAACGTGCGAAAACGAATGAATAAGTGCGAAACGGACAAAACGTGCGAAGACGGACAAAAGCGTCGCGACGGACAAAACGCGTGTGAAGACGGACAAAAACGTGAGAAATGGATGAAAATGGACGAAGTGTGCCAAAACACAAGAAAACGTGTAAAACATATAAACGTAAAATGGACGAAAACATGTAAAACGAACGAAAATATGCAAAGTCGATTTAAAACATGAACAAAGTTTAGACTTCGCACACCGTGATCTTCAATGACAGTTCATTTTTTTTCAATTTTTCTAATGAAGAAAATTAAATTTCATTAATAATAAAAAATATTACATAATAATAATAAAATGAACCTGGTGTTGATTTGCATGATGTCAAATGTCTTCTACCAAATCGGCTTTTATGCTTAGATGAGATGTTTTGTTGATTATCTCCTGAGTAGCTTTCATCGATTCTTCATGCGTTCTTACGGGATCATAATCACGGTGTTGCTCCTCTCGAAAAAATGAGGGAGATATCAGCCGCCCTTTGTCATGAATTATCATATTATGAAATATGATGCATGTGTACATTATATCCGATAGTCGACTTCGTGTCATCCCTCTAGTCTGATGTTTAATCATTATTCACTTCTTCTTTAATACAACAAAAGATCGCTCCACATATTTCCTTGCTACTTGCCTTATACAATATTCGCGTGACCATTCGTCTGGATTTTATGGACTTAATAAGAACGGACCATTTCGGATGTATCCGTCGGTAAGATAATATCCTCTTTTATAAGTCACGGTGTTAGCCACGAATGAAACATTCGATTGCTCTCCCGCTTTGAGATCATTGAAAACAGCAATTGACATTAAACATTCACATCGTTATTCATCCCGTGACACAAAGAACGCATGCTAAATCTATAAATCTTGGAAAGCGACCGCCCAATAAAATGAATCGATCCGTCCATGATCACCTCTAGCAAATTGAGCTTTATGAGCTTTTGGGCACCGCCCACGACCAACCTATACAATCAATGTTTCCTATCATCTCAGGAAACCATGTTTTTGCTCATGATCAGCATATATTTTTTCAATGTCAATATATGTTGGATTTTGCAAAAACTCTTCACCATATAACTCTATGATGGCCTTACAAAATTTTCGGAGACACTTACGGGTTGTTGTCACACCTATATGCAGATATTCGTCCAGAGAATCAGGATTGGATCCGTATGCCATTTGATGAATTGACGAAGTACACTTCATCAATGGGGAAATACCAAGTGTGCTCGCACAATGTAGTTGGTGAAAACAAAAGGAATGATCGCTTACCTCTCGCACAATTTGTATGAATAGTTGTCGGCTCATTCGGAACCGCTTACGAAATGTTCTTTCGTCATACTGTCGGTGTTCGGAGAAGTTAGCGTCACTAAACGATTATGAGCATTGTAATGATCCCATCTATGTGGGTTCGTGGATTTTGGCTTTGACGCTTGAAAGTATATAGAGAGAATGTGTTTGAATATGTATAAAGAATTGTAGTTTGAATTTGTGAATAAAATGGTGCAATGAATGCGTTATTTATAGTGTTAAAGTGTTTAAAAATTTTAAAAAGGTGTTTTTAATACATCAAACGGTCACATTTTTTGTTGGTTTGTGGTTCATTAGTTGGTCGGGAAAAAAATAAAATAAAAAATAAAATAAAATAGGGCTGACCGAAGTCAACCGAGTCACCACATTAAAGCCGATTGAAGTCGGCCGAAGCCAAGTAGGTTGGCAACTCAACTGTTGCGTCTAGTCTTAGAAAATTCTCACTGATTACACTTTCCCCAATAAAATATCTTTTTCATCAACCAAAGTCTTTTTTATTTTGTTCAAATACAAACTGTACACTTATTTTAAAACATTCCAAACATAGAAATGTGGATGCTTAATTTGGAGCGGTGAGAGTAGTTAGTTACGGTTTAGTGCACAAAAATTATCCACTCTCAATTGCTTCACTACTTTTACCTCTTTTTTACATCAGTATAACGGGAAATTATTCTATGATCAAAAGTAGTTAGAAAAACCGAAAATGCAAACAAACTATTTGTTGTCATTGCTTTGCGCGGGTTTTAGACTATTATCTATAGACCCTTATATAGTATACATGGCATAAAAAATACTTTATGTAAAAAGTTTAAGTGAACTCGATTAAAAAATAGAGCCAAGGCATAAAAAATACAATATTTCAAAAATCAATTAAGAAAATAATCGTTGATTTCTTTTCAAAATTATCTCAATCTGCACGATCTATAACTCATGTAAAAATGATTCAAACACTACATTTTTTAAGAAAAAAAATATAGATTTGCTTAATGAATGTGTATAACGATTTCATTTAAATATTCAAGTAAATACGTCATAAAACCGAATTATAAACACATAATAAACTTACCTCATATGCACTCGAACTATTACTACTAAACTGTCGTTGAATCACTGACAAACAAAACAAAAACCATTGAATATGTGTAATCGTCATCACAATACAGAAAAAGGCACGATGAATACACAAATTGACAGAACCAAATTTTATCGAATTCTATATACCATCATCGCTATTATGAAATGATCACCAAATCACTCATAATGACACACAATTTTCGCTTAATCTATATGCAACAACAACAACAACATATTCAATCCGTCAAAGCGAAGTATGAGCAACTTGATCTATAAGCATATGCTATATTCCACGGATTATGATCCTCTCATGTTCATTTGAACATGATAGGTGATGTTATGCTTGTCGTGATTGTACATTGTCTTTATTACAAAATATTTATTTTATTTTAATTTAAATGTACAATTACAACAAGCATAACATCATCGTTCATGTTCAAATGAACATGAGATAATCCTAATCCATATTCCACTAATTAACCTGTTTAGTGGTACATTTGTTTTGTTTTTTAGGATTATTATTCTATTTTGACTTTAAGTCATTTTTTGATATTATATTGTTTAACTTAAGCCAAAATATAACACAAAGATAAGCATAAACTAACTTAACTAATTGACTTATTAAAAAATTTATATTATATACTAGTAATCATTTTAAAGATTTTGAAAACATAATAGGCTAAATGATTTGACAAAACATTGACTCTTTATTAAACAAACGAATATTCAATCACTTTATTTACTCCTCATTGATTTCCTTTGACCTGTCCCCACACTCGCCGGAAAACTTCACCGGAAAATCAAGAAACCCATTTCCGGCGATGAATGAACTTCCGTTCATCTCTCTCCCTATCTACACCGCCGCCACCACCACTTCCTCACCACCACCACCATCACCACCGCCACCACCGTCAACCACCCCTCCACCCACCGTCGAAAACCGCCCCAAAACCCCACCGTCACCGTTAACCATACCCACCGGACACACATGTTTCCGGCTACTCTGCCATGCATCCCGCATCAACGGCGTAATGGGTATCTTAAACCACCTTCAAAACGACACGTCAGCAAAAGTGCGTGTGGAGCACGCGCCGCCGTCCTCCGTCGACCGTGTCATTTCCGTCGTGGGTAATGCTGCTGTTGACCGGACAATCTCGGTGAACGAAGAAAGTGAACTTGTGCATAACAGTGACTATTGTGATGTTAGTGTTGCACAAGAGGCTTTGGTTAGGGTTTATGAGAGGGTTTTAAGTGTCACTGCTGAAAATGAGGGTGAGGGGTATTTTGGTAATAATGGGAAAGTTGAGGGGGTTGTTGTTTCGTGTCGGTTGCTTGCGGACACGAGTTTGGTTGGTTATGTGATTGGGCGAGGTGGGAAAGCTGTGGACAAGATTACGAAGGAGACCGGGTGTAGGGTTAAGTTTTATAAGAGGGATAGCAAAAATAAGTTGTTTCCGTCTTGTGCATTGCCGAGTGATGAGTTGCTTGAGGTTTGTGAAGTTATTTTGAATTCGACGTTGTTTGTTTTATACTTTTATGTTGCGTGGCAAGTTTTTGATACGTGTCGAAATGAATAGGTTAAGGGTGCTTGACACACGAGATTGTCTAGAGATTGTCTTATTTTTTTTTTAAATAAATACTTAAAATATAATCTCTGTTTTGGTAGACATAATATAAAAAAATAATATTTCATTATCTCTAAATGTTAGTTCATTAATTTATAAATATAATCTCTTTTTATAATCTCCCTTTCTATCTCCATCTACATCTCCATCTCCGGTTTCGGCAACCGTTATTTTTGCCAAACATACCTTAAAAGGGTAAATTTGTCATTGAAAATATAGTGAGCCGGTAAAATTTTTGCCCCAAACATGTAAAGGGTTTTAAATTGTTTAGACCTTTTGAGGGTCCCTCAACAATATAATGCTTGAGTTTTTCTAGTTGAATGGTGTGTTCTTAGTATTTATTGTGAGGAATGTAGTGTTTGGAATGACGAATAGTCAATTGTTTGACATGTGAGATTATGTAAAAACAATGTATACGAGACTTTGTTTTACAAGGCAAATAGTTGAAGGTATATATGTATTCCGAACGGTATATTTGAAAGTGGCAAATTATTCTTTTTATTGGTAGATAAAGGCTCTTTAAGGGATTAGCTTTCATTTGGATGGCAAATTTGCTTATTTAACCATGTGGTTTACATATTTTGGACTCAGTTTATTAACGCATGCAGCTTATATTTTTGTCACAGATTGAGGGTGAGATTATAGCAGTTAAGAAGGCACTTGTTGCTGTTACTAGTCGTCTTCAAGAAAGGCCCCCTTTAGATAAACCAAGGATGGTTTCTGGTAGACCTTACAACGGGTCTAATCACGAACCCACAGTACCTAAGGGGCACGGGCATGGGCACATGGATTTTCCTCCAGCTGGAACTCTAGTACAAGAACCAGTACCAACTACTTCTAATTGTGCTACAGGAAATCGGTCTTTTGGACCATTGGGTTCTGAAACTTTTCAGGGCCAGCGTGAAATAGTTTTCTGGATCCTTTGTTCGGGTGATCGTATAGGCGGTGTGATTGGCAACTCAGGGACAATCGTTAAAGCGCTTGAAAAGGAATCAGGTGCTTCTATAAGTGTTCACAGTCCAGGTTATGGTTCCAATGAACGGTTAATCACCATTAGAGCATTCGAGGTTCGTTAGTTAAATATTTACACATTATCGAAAAGCTTCTTTTTGTTATATCCTATTGGGAGAATTTCATCTTTTTAATGTATGTTGGGTATATATAAAATTTCCAAATTGCCCCCTATCTTATTTATCTTATTCACATTGTTGTGTTATATAGGACCCAGAGTCACAAAACTCGCCTGCCCAAAATGCTGTACTTCTTGTTTTCAATAGGTCTATGGTGGCTGCCTACGAGAAGGGACTAGACTCACCAGGAACACCTATTGCTGCTAAAGTTGTGATTACCCCTCAGCAAATGGGTTGTCTTTTGGGTAAAGGTGGTTCCATAATCGCGGACATGAGAAAAGTAACTGGTGCTTCTATAAAGATTGTTAGTGGCAAGGATGTTCCTAGCTATGCCTTAGAGAATGATCATATAGTTTTGGTGAGATCTTCATGCTTCTTATACCACTCAACTAGATTTTGGCAATTTCAACCCTTATGAAACGTCGATTTTCATTTTGTTCTCATATGTGTCAAATAAAAACAGAATCTTGTTGTCGAACTTGTTGAAAGTCGCCTCAGGGTTTATTGTTAATGGGTACAACCTTTGTAACCATTTTATTCAACAATATAGATTATTATTATTATTATAAAATTTCTATTTATAATTATTTATTAGCACATTATTTTTATAAAGAAAATATCAAAAATTGGACAAAAAAGTGTTTGTGGCTAGAAGTAGACCAATGCTAAGTGGGTGTTTAGGAATTGGATTGCTTTTTTTTTTTTTTTTTTTTTTTTTTTTTTTAAAATCTGCTTAAAAAAAAGTACTTTTGGAACCGGTGTTTGATTTGCTTATTTTATAAAAAGCGTAATATATTTTTAAAATAATAGTTTTAATATAAATTTTCAATCAAGTTCATTTATAAAAGGTTTTAGGTTAAATATGAGAGTAAAAGTCATTTTAATTCAATATTAACCTGCTTATTAAAATTGCTTAAAAGTGCTTTTAAGCAAAAAAAAGCAGAAAAATAAGCAATCCCAAACACCGAAATGGACGATTTCAACCTGAACCCTTTTAAACCCGTTAACAAATCTGACTGACCTTTTTTTATCTAATTGTAAAAATTAACTTTTCACTTCTTTAGATTACAGGAGAGTTTGTAAATGTACAAAACGCTTTGTACTGTGTCACTCACAGGCTGAGAAACGACATGATCTCTAGTAGAAATTCAAGTGGCCTTAAAACTTATGGACAAGGAAACCGCCAACCCTCCGGTCAACCACCTTTTGGAATGCATCCTTCTATGGCCAATCGTCATCAATTTAACCAGCATGCAGCTACAACACAATGTATGGATAATCTCAGGCTCTTCAACAATGCAGATCATCCCTCATCATCCGGGCCATGGCAATCTCAAGTAATATTTCTTTTCGTGTTTGCGTAGCATTTCAAGTGTTTCAAATAGCCCTCAAAATTATGTATTGCTGGCAGGCAAGAGCTGGAAGTTTCATGAACGGACATGATGTCAACAGAGGACCGAGTTCAGTTAAAGGTGGCATTGAACTTGGCAGGTAATAAGCATACACTGCTTTTATGTTTGCAGACATCTAGTAAGTAATAGGTTTAGCCTTTGGTGCCAATAATCATCATTAATAACATTGTGCAGAGGAGGTAGATCTGCTATTGTAACAAATACTACTGTGGAAATTGCGGTTCCTGAGAATGTTATCGAGCTGGTTTATGGAGAGAATGGAAGCAATCTGACTCGTATAAGACAGGTAACTAATTTGTTTTTGTGGAAGCTAAATAATGATATTGAGTTATATACACCTGCCATTTTAAAGTATCGGTACAAAGTATGTTTGGATGTGTCTTATAAATAGTGATAATGAAAATTGAATTATCAGATTCTTTTAAAGACGTTAAAGGAATGGGGTAAATAGGCGATTTTTTTTAACCCATGGGGAATCAGTTTTGTAGCATTTAGTATGCTATCTGATTATTTGATCTTAATTAATTAGCAAAACCAATATAAACAACTTCAAACTTTATAAAACTAATCATGGTGACTTATATTACCAACAATGAGATTTTCAGTTCCAAAACACAAATCCAAACACGCCCCTAGTGATAAACAGTATTTGAACTTCATTGTAAAGGCTTTGATTGGTAGTATGTCATTTGGTAATTATCTTCTAATCTTGTCCTCCTTTGTGGTGTATGAACCAGATTTCCGGTGCAAAGGTTGAAGTGCATGAACCTGATTCAGGAACGCCAACTATACTGTTGTCATATCGGTACACCAAACGAAGCCCAGTCAGCTCAGAGCCTCCTTCAAGCTTTTATACTTGCAGACTAATGATATATAACTAACAACTTTTTGGGGTGACCGAAAACCTTAAACAAATGCTACATTAATCATGTTTCAGAAAAGAGAAAGCGTAACAGGATTCTAAGAGCTTGGATGATTTTTTATCCAACATATTTTCAAGATTAGTAGTGCTACTTTTAAGGTCATGTGTTTATAAACTTTTATCTGTTACCCTTTCTTGGATTCGGAAAATAGCAAGTTTTAGGAGTTGTTTCACATGACCAAAATTTGAGGTTAAAACCATGACCGTTCGGTATATATGAATTTTGGTAGAACTATGAAGTATTGATCACCATATGTTATGCATGCTATCTTTATTTTCACAAGTATTTGATCCTTTTTTCAGTTTGTTGGATCAAACCGTAACCGGAGGAAGCGAGAACCGAAAATAAGGAAAAGATGGAACTGAGAACCGTACCAAGTTCCTCGGCTATGTTCTTGTTCTGTACTCGGTTCCGTACGGATCTTCGTATTTCCGACGCTGCACAAAACTCAAAAGTGTTAAAAAGAATCCATTTGTGATAGACTAGTGACAAACAAACCTGACTGAATAAAAACAACAGATTCTGAAAACAGCTTATGTGACCATTAGCAATGAGCAAAATTGTCACAAAATAAAACCAGATAAACTCTCGTCCCAATTGATATGTATCAGGCTTTTGAATCTAGTCATGTCTTCATATACGTAAACCACCACAATAAGAATATAACCCGACTATATTCGGCCAAGACCTGGCTATATCTTGCTATTCCAGCCAAGACTCGGCCATATCCGGCTAGACCCGGTTAGATCTAGCCAAGACCCGGTTAGATCTGGCCAAAACCTGGCTATATCCGGCCAAGAACCGGCTATATCCGGCCGAGAGTGGGTTCGGTCGGTTCTCGGCTTTTTAAAACAAACCTAAAAACCTACAAATGTATGTTGTGCCTTTGTTATAGAGATATTCAGGTTTTAGCTTTGTGTTTCTTCAATGTCTGTTCTTACTTCTAAGTTTTGGACGTGTTTGTGTGCTTCAAGGCAAATGCAGCCTATTAAGGCTAGGCGGAGTGGTGCTCAACTCACCAGTAACCAGTTGGCGAGTGAGTCACTCGCCCCAACCAAAATAGAAGTCCAAACTCACGGTCAAATTTGCAAAGTGTGGGAGTTACTCACCAAGGTTTGTGGCTAACAAACTGCCCTCACTCCCAAATGTAATTGTTTTTTATTTGTTTTGTGAGTTTGTTTAGGATATTTAGTGGAGTATATTTTTATGAAATAGGTATTTTAATGAAGGGTATTATATCCTCCAAAGTTGCAAAATTGATATATATCCTTTGGACTATCTCGCATGGAAGAAGATATATATGGAATTATTCATCTTTGGAGGGATATATATGCAATTCTCCTATTAATGAAAGGTGAGTGGAAGGAAACCAAAACAGAGATGTATGGTGAGTGGGAGTGAGTGAAAGTGAGAGGAGAGAGAAAGCTGGGGTGGCGCTGAGATGACGATGACTGACTCACCTACCACTACTTTCGGCCTAAGAAGGGTGTACTAGTAATATATAGTGGTAAGTAAGCACTTGGTTCAGATACGTGCTAGGTGCTAACTTCAAGTATGTGAATCGTGTCTTGATAAATTGTTTTATTGACAATCCAATCTAGGGGTGAGCAAAACTGAGAAAGGCTCGAACCGAAACCTAAACTCGACAAATTCGACCCGACCAAAACCGAGTTATCGATTTTCGGTTCGAACTCGGTTTTTGATTTTACCGAGTTTCGGTTTCGGATCAGATCGGGTCGGTCCGGTTCAAGCCAAAACCCGATAAAAACCCGACAAAAACCGAACCGATTAAAATCGAGTAGTTTTAGATTCGGTTTCGGTTTGGGTTTTAGCAAATTACGGTTTCGGGTTTGTCGGTTTCGATTCGGTTCGGGTCAGGTTAACCCGAAGATCAGCCCTACCTAAATCTAAGTATCTAACCAATTTTCATGGAGGCCTAAATCAAAACTTCAAACCGAGGCCTCTTTTTATCAAAGTTTTTGATGAAAAATCGATAATATAAAATTTAATTTTATAGCATAGACGGACCTTGGTGAAAACCGGAGAGGGCCACGGCTCTCTTAAAACTTTGAGGTTTATTTGAATTTGTTTAAATTAAATATAACTTTTGCCCTCCCAAATAACTGATATAACACTCGATCCTTTCAATAAATTCATCAAAGTTTCGTCTATGTTTTCTAGCATCTGTTGATGCAAGATCTTGATTATGATTTTTAAATCAATGAAGTATAATATTTTATATTCAACCGACACATGAAACAACCTATTTAATCTTTTTCTGACATTGTCAATCTTAAATAAATTTTAATTAACTTTAGTTTTAGAAACAATAAGTCATGAAAGCACCTTTTGATTAAAGAATGATACAATAAGAGATGAGAGAAAGTCGAAGAGTTAAACATCGATTTATTAATGCAAACATTCAAATGGTTATTGATGACAATATTCTAACTACATTTTAAATATGCTATTAAATCAATAATTTATTTTTATGCAAAAGTGGGCTTTGTATATACTTATACTATAAAATATTTGGCTTGAATATTTACAAATTGTAAGCTCTAAAAGTAAAAACAAAAGAGGCCCAAAATTTTAATTATTTAGTATTTATCGAAAGATTTGGGCCTTATATAATAGAATTTCTTAGGAGTTAGGCTGACTTTATATACACAAAATCCTAGGAAAATGGGGCCTTTTGAAAATTAGAGGCCTAAGAGCCCTAGTTTTACATGTTTTACCCTTAAGTCACCCCTGTCTGACAATCACATGTAAGAAAATCGAATTACGAATCACAAGTAGCAAAAATAAGAGTGTATCCTAATTAAAAATAAAAATAATAAATAAATAAATAAAATAAAAGTTGCAAACTCCGTATGATGCAAGTATGTTGCATATTTAATGTACGGAATGTCGGAATTCATGTATTTGCTCGCTCGTATGTTTTCGCTTTATACGCTTTTATTTATGTAACTGTCTCTATCATTGCACACACCTTACATATCGTCAGTTTGCTTGCACACACTCGGAGTTAATTTATTCATTTGTTTTTCCTGAAAGCAGTCCATTTACCCTCGGGTAGGGGTGTGACTTGTCTATATCTCACATCCCCGTACCTCGCTTCGCCAGGATTGGGTATTGTTGTTGTTGGTGGTGGTGGTGGTGGTGTGTGACAGAGTAACAACGACAAAAAGTGTCTTTCAGAATTATACTTACTACAATAGCATAAACATGTGAAGAACTAGAATTAAGGTAGATAATTAAGGCATCTAGTAGAGATGCATTGTAGCTTCGTTGGCATAGCTGATCACCCCTAGATATAAAAAAACATAGCTTTATATGCCCACATGTCTCACTGCACGGTGCATTGAACCTTATATGAGTTCATGCTAGTAGGATTTCATGCTTATATGCTTTTACAGCTTATGTTTGTATAGCTTTATTTCCCGTATATTTGATTGACTTTATCCCATCTGTGATTATATATATTTTTTTGTGTGTTGTTTTACACTTGTACACTCTTGCGCTTTTAATGGTGCTTGTATTGTTTTATTTTCTTGTATGTTGCTTTTTTGTAATGTGAACCGTATATGCTCGTAGAGCCATATTAATCTTACTATATATGCTTACATGCACATATATTTTTGAAAATTGATCCTCTGTGCATTTTTGATTAATCTGTATAACTTATACATTACAGTTTTATGCGCTATCAATCATGTGTCATAAATGTGATCGTTAATCAAAAAATATGGTGAATATCACCCCTTATATTTTATGTCGGTATGCGTTCACACCTATGTACGTTTATATGCGTTTGATATATATGCTTACTTTTATCTCATTGCCTATACCATCCACACACAACCAAACATAAAGTCTCATACTTCGCTCATCCAAGGTTTGATATTGCTGTTGCACAAAGCTTTAGACAAGTCAGTTTACGTTTTCAATGCCCCCAGCCAGCTCTCACTGGCGAGCAATCACGTTTCGAAACTTCACTTGAATGTAGCCACGTACACGCTTACCTACTAAAGTCAAGGAACACCAATGGCAAGTTGAAATCAAACCCAGACACAAAAATCAAAATGAAGTATCATGTTTTGTAACATGTCGAAAAATTATCAATAGCAACAAAAACCACAGCCATTCATATTACAAGAACCCAAAAATAAATGCAAAAGAACTGTACATTAACCTTCCAAATAGTTTTACCATTCCCAAAACATATGATATCATAAGACAACAATTCGTTGCAATTTTATGATGTCTTCATAGAAAAAATGTGGAATTCGGGGATCGAAAAAGACTGAACTGCTCCAGCTCAGCAAAACAATGCACTATTTTGTAATAGAAAAAGAATAAAGACTACCCCTCCAAAGAAACGATCTTCAAAACCTACTCAAGGACATCTCGTGTTGTACCATGAGCTTGATTCTCAAGGGTTTAGAAATCTGGTGTTTGGTAAAGACCAAGAAGGGAGCTGCGATTATTACCATTTGATTCTATATTGCCATAAGATGAATTCAGTTCTCCTGAATGAGAAGACTTACGTGATCTATGATTCTTTGGGAGTAAGAATCCATTGATGAAGACGGAAGACCTGTTGGATCTTTATTGGTCAAACTGTACCCCTTTCAACTGTTTCTGCTTCCAGTGGTAGTTCATCCAATGTCTATAAACATTCAGCAAAAAATACTAAATAATTAACCAAAAACTCAGATCAAACAAACCTCCTAGTGCAGCACACTACAGTTCATATGTGGATGTCAGTAGTGGAAACTTACCCGGAAAGCTTGCTGGAGAACACGCAGCAACTCACGAGTGCGCTTTCTTTTTATAGAAATGTCATCAGGTTCTTGCAACATTTGTTCAAACATATCATCTCTGTTAAAACCAAATGACCGACACACTAATTAAAAAAAGGACTAACAAAAGTAGATAATCAAAGAAGCACACACTAAACTTATATTCACTTTTCTTATTACCTGTACAGTTTTTGATAAAGACATTGTGCAACTCTCTTTTGTATGGTTAACCTGATATTTAATCAAAGAGAAACTTTCACTAGAAGTAACGAACAGCTACAGCTATGATTGGATAAAAAAGGATTTGTCCAAAGAAATAATATTATAAAGGTTAGTGATGTAATAGTGACCAGGAAATGCATGATGGCCTTGGGCACATAGTCCTCGATGTTCTTCCTGACAATATCATAATATGATCTCAACAGCAACTTTGTGACGTGAATCTCAATATTCTCTTGATCTGAGTTAGCATCAGAGGGCCTCAAGACTGTTGGTGGCTGTAACACATTAAAAAAGGTATTAGCGATAGTAACATAGTGTGATCAATTATATTAACAAATTTCAAGACTAAAACCATACCTCCCTCAAGTGGATCATTGAAGATGAGTAATCAAAAGTATCCATGGTATGAGCAGGTTCACTAAATGGCTTGTTTACAGAGTTATCTTTGGTGGACATTCGACTATCTGAACCACCGAATATGGATGAGATCCCCCAGCTAGTGCTTCCTGAAAAGATCAAAGGCATTGGAAACTTCACAACAGTTCCTCATATAGATACCAAATGTTGCGTTTTTTATCTTGTTTATGTTAAAAGCAGAACTTTACCAGATGTTGGTTTCTCAACCTCAGTAGCTGGCGAGACCCAGGCTGAATATGCTGCAAATTCATGATTAATAAGAATTTAGGACAGCAACAACAAACATATAAAACATCTGCATTATATGGAAGTACTAGACTTGTGAATTTGTTTATGAGAAATGACATATCCACCAATGTGCCTACAAATCCTCCTAGGGATGTGATTATGACACATCGCAAAATTAAAGGCATAAATGAGACATGAGAATTAGCGGATGACACATCTCATGATTGCACAGGTTGGGAGGATCTGGTAGGAGCCTAGGAGGATATAGCATTACTCTTTCATTGTATCTATCTACCAATTAATGAAATGGTTTCACAGGCGACACACATAAATTAGAAAACTAAGACCAATGGGCCTCAAACTATGTATAAGTTACAATAGACAGATAATTTATAAACACACACATCAAATAAAACAACCTGCTCTGTGACGATTCCATTGCCCTGCCGACCAAGAAATGAGCGTGACTTGCTACCTCTTTCGGATTGTGGTGCTTTTCGAGCTCAGCAGCATCCTGACCAACCAAAATGTAATATAACTCAAAGTTAGGAAGGAGATGATCAGCGGAACCAAAAATTACACAAAATTAACACAAAACTATTTGATAGTTGCTACACCTTTTGTTTTTGAATTGTTGTTGAAATCTTAGAAGACTTGACTTGCTGTATTGCCATTTCTACAGCCTTACTTCCACCAATAAAATTTGGGTGCGAAGTATTTATATAGTCCATCTGCAAAAGATAAACAAAATGTGGGACGCGTGTTATCTTTTGCATGACATAACAGTGTAGTAAAAATAAGAATGATATACCTCCATTTCAACAATGTGCCCAATCATTGTCTCAGAAGGTTGGAGACCATCTCGTAAGAAATTCCCAATGACGTCATCCATTCGTTTCCTGAGAACCGGAAATCTTTGCAGTTCATTTGCCATACAGCGATGACTCATCTGAGACATAAAAACTAAAATCAATATCTAGGGTAAGTACAGCGTAACAGAGCTAATAGGTTTTAATTAACACTGACCTTTATCAACTCATCATAAATAAATCTTGCACACTGAACGCTAGGATCTAACAGACGAGCAATTTGTCTTCTGATAAGAACTTCAAACGGAACCTGCAATTGCATGTTGAAAATGGAACTTTGAAATTTGAAATTTTGAATCATAGAGAAGCCAGGAATGATAGAAAAACTGAGTTTCGAAGTAAGACCTACTTCTGGAACAAATAACGCAGATCTAGGACCAGTTGCATTCTGTATGGCAGTTCGAATATCTTCATCAGTTAAGTCCTCACATGGATCAACTTCCTGCACCAGAAATCCAAACTCATAAGCTACGAGAGATGAAAAACAGCTATGCTAAACCGCATAGCACGTTTACGATATTTATCCAGTAAAGAACAAATTTATGATAAGGATCAATAGAGATCCACTTTTCAGATATACGTTTATGCATAAACTAATCTATTCATAAGAAAGATAGAAAACTCCTTTAACACATCAACATTTTATAACAAGCACAAACTACACACACCTCCAAACTCTTCACAAATATTGACTGGAAAATATAATGTATCCTTGCTCCACCAGATAACTCAGATGTAGACATCTCTTCATTCTTTCCCTCGATCATCGAAGAGAAGGCTGTTCATAAACATCAACAACTTAATTATAAAATCAAATAGCAGAGTTCTCAAACAATCACATAAAACAGGCTCCAATTACTATCTCCATGAAAAAGGCAAGAAAAGTCACACTACCTTCTGAATACTTTGATAAAATATTTAAAACAAGAGCTCCCATGCCAGCCTGCAAATTATTAATGAGCAAATTTAGAATGCAAAACAAACCTGGCAGTATTCATGATTATAAAAGGGCAAAAGATATACAGCCATGATCAAAAGTGTATCATATGTTGCAAAATAAATATTACAAGTCATATTTAACAATCCCTAAGTTGAACAAAAACATATAGGTTTTACAGTTCCATTCGTCAGAATTTAAATTACTATCATAGCCAGCAGATAACTTGAATGTGTATTGATTTATAAAAGTTAGTGGACAAGACCATACAACCAACTGCCGATGCATACAATGTCAAGATTCAACTACAGAGCATTGTCATGGATTACCTTTGACTCTGTAATCTCACCATAACTAGCATGCTCCTTTGCAACAGTAGTTAACATAGAACTGATGCGTGACTTCAAACCCGGCAACAAGGTTTTGATATGTTGTACCAGAATCTGCAAATAAAGAAAAAAGAACAATAGATTTATATAGTATCTTAATAAACATCACCTCATTTATGGGTGAAAAGGCTAAAGCTTCAAAAGTGCTTCAACACAAAGCAAAATACCTGATTCAACTTCTTTGCCAGTTGAGGCACTCCACAACGATCCGCAAGCTCATTATAAACCTACAGCACAATAATTAGTTACTTCAACTGGAGAACCGATAACTGCCAGGTTGTTGAGTCAGAGAAAAACATCTCATACCGGGCGACTGCGAAAGAACTTCTCCTCAGCCACAAGTGCATCTTTAATTGTCCGGTTAAACATAATATCCTGTTTACGAATGTCATATGGTGTGAGATAAATTAACAAAAAGAGCCACAACAGATGTTGCCTCTAAAGCCTTAGTAGTCTCCGTTAAGTTAACAAAAAGAAAAAGAAGACATCTTCCATAATACTTAAATCAGGAAACCCCGGCATAGGTATAATAACTAGATTTTGTATTGACTATTAAAGCAGTGACAGTATTACCTCTTGGCTACGATTTACAACACCCACATAGCCAAGTTTAAGAGGAATCACTTTGCCAAGCAAAAACTTGCGAGCGTCCGTACCTCTGTCCATGATGTCCAGCTAAAGCAATGGATGGGATAACCCATGTTAAAAACAAATACCACATATTGGCAGAAGAATAACTAAAACTGAAAATTCTGAATTTATGTAGATTGCACCTTTGTTATAACACCAATCGTTCGGTAACCTAGCAGAATAAAGAGAAAAGAGTCGTGATAAAGAAATGCTCTTAAACAAGATATCATTCTACAGAGATCGTGTGAAATGACATCAACACTTACCATCTGGATCAGCATTTCCAGCTATCTGAAGTGCATCTGAGTTAGCAAGATCAGCATTTGCTGGTGTGACAGCAAGTATTAAACAGCTGGGAAGCCTAATGTATGACATGATCATTGTTCTAATACGAGCTTCAATATCACTGGGCTGGTCACCAACAGGAACTTTTGTTATGCCTGGCAAATCGACCAGGGTTATGTCAAGAACATTAGGAGAGAATATCTTTAAACGAATCTGCTTATCAGAAACACCCTTGTTTCCACCAGCTTCCCTGTCGGTCTCAGCCTAAAGTATCCCAATAGTAAAAAAAAAAAGTCAGTGATAGGAAAATAAATAAAATGTTCAATCTTTCTTCTAAAGGTCATATTCATCCAGCTTTTGTATGACAAGTTTTAAATAAACAAATGCTAACGTATATAATAGAGGTGGTATGATATACACTCAACAAAGTAAAAGGGGAGAAATACAACTTTTACCCAAAATACAGTTCTTCCTATTATCCTTAGAAGTGTTGCACAAAAGGGAGCTCAATAAGAGCAAGAATAATATTAAGTAAAAGAGTGAACAATGGGCAGCTACACAATATACACTTAATCTATGGATGATGGGCCGGGACTGCTTTCATTGATGGATTAATTTTCAGATTCAATATCCAAATATATCGTCACACCTCTGTCAATATCACTAAAAACTTCACCTGATCACATGAACCGGTAGAAACTCACATAACGAAAGTACTCAACTACACAACACTAAAATAGTACAGCCACCAACCGCCTATCCAACATTACTCCCAATCATCACTAGGCACATAACCCAAAAATAGCTTGAAAGTTGAAACACTCACTCTCCAAAAAATAATAAGGTTTTCCTTGTTCAGGTTACCCAGGGAGGGTGAGTCTTTGACTCAGATGTATGCGGCCTAAACGGGAATCCCATAACCGTTTCCGCCCCTTCCCTGGCCACCCTCAAATGTGTACCTAATGAGGTTTGAACCCTTGACACCTTGTGAGGAAGTCAAGTACCTTGCCACTAGGCCATTTGGTGGTGATTAAACAGTCACTCTCCAACTGTCTACTATTTTCAACTGTTCATTAACTAACACAATATTGAATAACCACAGTCCATACCTAAATCCATCTTAACGTAATTTGTCACTATGACTAAAAACATCACATCAGTAACTATCTATCATAACAAACACATAAGTACTAGATAAGTCTTACTGTTTTAGTGAAATTTATATAACAGATACAGAACTCCAACACATATACAACAGCAAAAAAACTGTACACTCACCGTACATCGTAATACAACTAACACAACATATCCAGACTACATACCTAAATCTATCTTCATACACCTTGATCTGTCACTATCATTACAAAACTTCACAATATAACTCACTATTGTAACCAAGCGACATTGCAACAGTATAACCGTCAGCTGCCTAAGCAACATCCCCCAAGCTCGACACTCCACATAAATTCTAAAATACACTCAAACCACTCACTCTCCACATGTACACTAATTCAACTATTTCTTATGTGTTAACTAACATGATATCCTAAATCTATCTCACACAATAATCACTATCACAAACGAACTTCAGATCAGTCACTTGCGATCACAACAAACACAATTACACGATAACACCAGTTATATTCTAGTGAAGCCTATATAACAAATACAACATCATAACAGTTCAATACCTACACAATCAACAACACAAGACTGTAACACGTGTTGTATATCACTAAAAATTATCAGTATCATAACAGATACAACATTACAGCAGTTCAACACATATACATTTAACAACAACAAAACTTTACGCGCGTCAAATATAGTAAAACAGCTAACATAATATATCCGGACTACATACCTAATTCAATGTTAATACACTTCATCACTATCATCACTACAATTAACAGCACAAAACAGCGTAACACTCGTCATATAATCCTAAAAACAGCACATTCGCCAATATCACTACAGACTTCACATCAATCTCTCACTATCATAACAAACACAAAACACGCTAGTTATGTTGCTTAGTCAAATCTATATATAATCTATAATTCAGAATAAGTAACACATTTCTAACTACTAAGCGTCCGAATATCGTAAAATAAGCAGTTGCGCGCAATAACGTAAATAAAATTTCAGACCTGAATCTCTTTACGAATATCGTTAAAATCATAAAACCGCTTCCCAGGCAAATGCAAAAACTCTCCATACTCATCCTCAGTCCCATCACTATTACCATCACTCTTCTTCTTAATCTGCAACAACTGCAACACTAACGGCCTACGCGTACAAATATCCGAACCACGCGGTAAGAAATCACGTCAACAAGCGCTTCCAAAACACTAGATTTACCACTACTTTGGCTACCTACAACTGCTACTTGAGGCAATTCGATAGTAGATGAGCTGCCTAGTTGAGCGAAGATGTCTTGCAGCTTGTTGATGATCGGGATTACGTTTGCGCCGAGCGGTGCGGTTGCGGCGGTGGTGGTTGGTGGTGGCGGTGTGTTGGGTACTGATGTGTCGTCTGCCATTGGATTAGGAGTTAGGGTTTTGAGTTGATGGAAATGATGAGATTTTGAAACCCTAATTTGTTGATGGTTTTATTTTTGATTTGAAATTGGGGAAGGTGGGGAGAAAAGGAGAGAAACGTGTGGGGTGTTTGGAATGTGGTCCAAGTAAAGTGTGAGATGAGTGAGAGTTTATTTTTGGTCAACTTGCTTGGTTTAAAGTCAAATTTTAGAGGTTTTTTCTTTAATCATCAAATTGGTAATTGTAGTTTAAAATTTTATTTAACAAAATATGTATTCTTAAATAGAATTAACATAATATTTAGTTATTTTCTTTTGTTTGAAAAACTTATGAAAGAAGGGTATTTTAAGTTGCCGTCGTCAATGTTTGCATCTATGTTCTCATTATTGTCGAATCTTTCGTGGGCGACGATGATGATTTATATACTTCGGACGTCATAACTGATAACTCGAAGAATTTGATTTGTTTTTTGTATGATTTCGACATGAACAGGATTTTGGCATCATCCCTCAAGGAAACGATGGCACAAACAAACAACCATGCTGATATTGACAAGAAATAATACGGCCAACATGCCTTAACCTATGCCATAACAAACTAAGGAACAATATAAACAGATGTGAAGGAAATCAATCGATCCAACATTGAACAACATCGTTTGCCTAATTAGATTATCATGTTTTTTGTTTGATACGTTATTGGTTCTTTCCACTTTAATAATGACATGGGAATTGTGCATCATAAAGTCACGAGATAAGTGAGTCGGCAATGAAGAAGACGTAGGAAATGTAAAATAATTTGTAATTGTGTGTGTAAAGTATAATTAGCTTTTGCGATCGGTCATGAGTTCGTGAAACTTGTTTAGTTTCCAAAACAATGATTAGGTGATCTTTTGAGATGATCTAACTAGTGGGATTTATCTTAGTTTGAAAAAGTGAAATATGGTTTAAAGTTGGAATAAATAACTAAATAATAGGGATCTACAAAGATATGCTAAATTGTATAGATAAAATTGTATAATAATTTGTAATTGTGTCTGTATATAAGTATAATATGTAAGAATAGAGGCAAATAAATGATGAAATAAAATATCATATATAAGTATAAGATATAAGAATAGAGGCAAATCAATGATGAAATAAAATATCATATATAAGTATAAAATATAAGAATAGAGGTGACAAGTTGGGCGACTAAAGCAAATTACATTTATCGTTAAGTACTTATTACTAATTCCAATTTCTCATTGCCTTAAACAAATTTCAACACACATTTTTACGTCCATCATAAATTTATACAAGATCTGTATGATGCTTGTCCATTTTACAAATCGCACATTTTCTATGTGTTCTCACGATACTCTTTTACTTTTACCCGCCAACCTCTAGTTGACCATATTATTCACTTTTACTATCATATATTTAATCTACTCGACCTTTTCCGCATATAAACCTTACATTTACATTGGTTTATTCTATAATACATCGATAATCTCATTTTAATCATCATATACATTCTCAATATATCAACATGATTATGATCATGTTTTACTATTCATCTAGCGCATTTATATCACTTAAGATTTCTAGCGCAACCATTCTTATGCATAGCTTCAATCCACGCATTTATACATTTCGCTATCGCGATTCGCTTATCATGTTTTCTATGTAACATGATTTCATCTCCTCTTAATTATATACTTAAACCTCATCGCATTTTTAATATTTATGCACTTAAGCAATTTTCATTTTACCTTTTCATTCATATATTGTTGGGAATTAAACATAGCAGTACTAACTTTGCTTATATTGCCAATCATACAAACTGAACTAGTGAAGATTACACTAGGAGTACTAACTGACTTAGTATTGCTAGTACATATAGTTTGTACTGCTCAGATGATATGCACACGTTTTATATTTTCATAATAGATATTGTATATCTTATATGATTTTATAGTGATAGTTTTCCTGCAAATGACTCCTTGTCCTATAAAAGGAGGTCCTAGGTTATATTGTTTAATACACAAATTCACAATCATTAGAACAGTCGTGTGAAGAACTTCAAGGTTGTATACCCTGATACTAGCCAAAGTATCTGTATTATTGTTTAATAATATTGAAGTGTTTTGATCATTACTTTGTCCATTGCATATTCATTGTTCTATTAATTATTCTTCAAGTGTTATCAAGTAGATTCCGCGTACTTGATTAGCATTAAGCTTTGTTTCATTCACATTTGTTTTAGAATTATCCAAGGCAATATACTTATACAAGCTAAGTAGATCCCGGTTTGGGACTCACACATATTAATATACTTTTATCAAGGTTTATAACCTACGTAAGTTATCATGACTTCAAATACATCAATTTCAATTCATTCATTACATTGCAAAAATGCAATCTAGTTCAATCGTGCATTCATGCATAATACTATAACATGTTCACTACATCACATGCTTATGTCTCGCATTAAATATTTGAACTCATACCATTCCATATCTATTACTACATTATCATCAATCATAAGGCATGAAACACTTTTTAGACCATATATTGGTCTTTAGTCACCACATAAATCATATGTATGTCTAGGTATTATCACCCTTATAGCTAAAAGTATCAAATCTACCTTATAATCAAGGCATTCACTTTATGCACTACTTACACTTAAGGCAAACGCATCTCAAGTGGTCTAAGTTTGGGAAAACTATAGTGACGACCTAATGCACTTAAACCAAAGCTCGATACCAAGTTGAAACGGTCGAACCAAATTTGACAAAATTTGTGCGCAACAACTTAACCATAACCGACATTTTGTTACAAATCAAATACACTTATAAATTTTTATAAAGAAACATACACTGGAAGTATTTTTAAGTGTAAGTAGACTCAAATACATTTCCAACCATAGATGGCAAGACATTCACGAAGTTATGGTTTATTTTATACAAATTATAGAAGACCGACAAAAATCTGCACTATGGGATACGCCGTATCATCAATAAACGATACTCGTATTTCCAAAATCGGATACACCAGTATCATTCAATCTGCCGTATCCCATTTTGGGATACAAGTATCAACTTAGCGATACAGAATCTCTTGTAGAATTTTTGCAATTTCTGCACAACACTAAACTCTATAACTCATAACTATTTTAACCAAAAAAAACCAATGTATTTCATGACCAAAACCAATTTACATTCACACATACAATATGGCTAGACCCGTATAAAGTCAAATGACTCATGAAAACATACTTCATAAAGTTACGAGAGATTAGCCAAACACCCTTTTAACCCGCTTACATACGGTATAACATAATACTATAACATAAGGATTTAACTAACTTTAACTTATGCAAATATATGCTTTTAAAACTATAACAAGGCATTATTACACTTCATATTACCAAAATACTTTGACTCGACGAATCAAATAGTTCAACTTATTCAAGCCCGGTATCTAATACTAAGATTATAAGCATAATCCAACGCACTTTCATTCCTTCTACTTTATATCCATTGGTCCTTAATCCAAGACCTTACTTGCATCATATTGACTTACAAAAACATCAACAACTAAAAGGTAAGCTTACGCGTAGTAAGCAAACCGGGTTAGAACATAGATAATACATCAATCATTTATATTGTTGGGGGTTATCTCCCAGAACAGGGTTAAGACAATCAATGACAGTAGCAATACCACTAGGTGGTTACCGGATATCACTTGGAATCGTGTGATCACTTTCCAAAGTAAACTATTCGACCCAATGCAGGGTATCACGAATATCTACTTGGGATAAGACCAAATGCGATTAGAATTAGGCACAATTCTATAACCCTTTCACTTATAAGTGTTTATTGTTTTACGTGTGTCCTTCATGCATGATCGGACCTCCTATTTATAGGAGGTTACTCTTGAGCTATTCCAATGGAATTATGAGTATTAATCGGCCCATTAATAGCCTCATAATTATCCCGTTATAGCCGTTAGTGGTTACATGACCAATTAAGCGTGGTCATAAAGAAGTTATAATCGCCATTTAGCGAGACTTTCCATAAGCGATGCTTTCCACTAGCAAAGCTTTCACTTGCAATGTAAGTGCGACTATCGGTGGAAACACCGCTATCGATTTCATAGCACTATCGGTGGATACACCACTTCGATTGGAAACATCGCCTATCGGTGGAAACATCGCTTATCGGTGGAAACACAAGCGATACTTTCCTGGCGAGACTTTCTCAGCGACTTTCACCAAGTACTACCAATACAAACCACTATAAGAGTCGGGTGTTCATGGACCTTATGGGTGTACACCTGTACCTCCCAACCCATTACAAGGTGTGAACTAATCCCACAAGTGCACTAAATTTTCCAACAATCCTCCCTAAATTTAGTTCACTTCCTTTGCATGAAAAATAAACATCAAGCAAAACATGTGCATAAACGAAAATGTCCAGGATTGAATTTTCATCTTAGTAAATTACACGTTCAAATATTCGAGAATCATGGTGTTTTACAATTGAACCCTTGACCCATTTGAATACACGAAGATAAAATACACACAAGTTGTAACACCCCAACCGATAAGGGTAGAAGTATCACATTTATGGAGTCAAATCGAACAATACATATAAACCATGCAAGCGAAGTCTTATAAATATAATCAAAAGAGTAACAAGTCAACATGACTTGATCAATACAAACGTTCAAAAGATATCCCAAAGGAAATAAAACGATACAAAGTTTAAGTCTCCAAAACATAATAGTAAGGGTAATCAAAGTCTAGAATATCTAAAGCAAATCCTCATAAGCATCCTACTCTCAATCCCCAAGATAAGCCCGACTCTAGCTTAATAACTGCCAGGGAAAAGAAATGCGGTGAGCTTAAAAAGCCGGTGAGCAGATATAGCAATACAAAGCAATAATAGAATCAAAGGTGGTTATATAAGATAAGAAGGATATGAAGCAATATAGAGTAGGTAATAGAAACAAAGGAAAGGAATGTGGGTTTTCCACCACGAGCCAACAAAACAAACCAAATCAAACCATATATCAATATCATGTAGTAACCATTGTATTCGGAGGGTGACCTCGGAATACCAAACCAATATGAGGGAGTCCTCTAGTAGCGGTGGGTGATCGGCTCCCAAAATGTGAGGGTGTATTGCACACCAACCACATCACCAAACCATATGTCGATACAAAACAAATACAAATCTAGGATGCATCCATACGCCCCCTGCAAAACAAATAGTGGCCATACAATATATCCAAAGCGCGCATAATCAATACAAATATGGGGACGGTGTGCAACATCACTCGTGCACACTGGAGTCATGTCATTGGTGCATCAATGACACGGACATGGAACCCCCATGCCTAGTTAATGGCTCGGGGTATCAACTGACAGGTCAAAGTGTACAATATAGAGTTCAAACAATATCAATGTCCAATATTAGCAGTTCACAATTCAAATCAATAGTTCAATATCAATGGTTCCATTATCAAGGTTCAAATAGCAAAGGATCAATATCAAGGTTCAAATAGCAAAGGATCAATATCAAGGTTTCAATAGCAAAGGTTCAAATAGCAAAGCAAAGGTTCAATATCAATATGGCAGGAGATCAAAGATGCAAGAGATCACGAGAAACCTTAAGAAAAGGTCGAATATCATGCCTTATTGAAGCAAGCAAACAAAGAAAGTAAATCAAGGAAGGAGATCAATCACGCCGAACCTATATGAATTAGATAACGTTCTATAAGAATCCAAACACTTGGTTTTAAGACGGCTTTCCATTTTAGCAAGTTTCCGTTTAGTAATCTTTCCATTTTAGGTAACTTTCTATTTTAGGAAACTTTCTATTTTAGGGTTTCTATTTTTAGTAACTTTCGAGTGTGATTTCCATAATTAGTAACTTTCTAAAAATAGCGGTTTCCATAAATAGCGTGTTTCCATATTTAGCGGTTTCCATATATAGCAAGTTTAGTTACTTATCTCAAGTTATAATAGAAAATGAGTATTATAATGCTTTAAAGATCATTTATGACAAGTTACAAAAGTTTAGGGTTTAAAATGTAAATATAGCAAAGTATAGGGTTAAAAGTGTAAATATAGTAAGTTTACTCATTTTACTCATTTAATCCCTTTAGTTAATATTTTAACATGTTAGACCATCAAGTTTCATAATTTACCAAACAACCCCTTAATTATATATAATCATGAATTACAAGCCCTAATTTACGTTATGAATAACAAATCCGTTTGAACTATATTAACTAGATTAGAACAAGATTAATGTACACCTTATGTGAAAGCATTTTATTCGATTCATACTACCCCAAGATCATCTTAACGCCCCCATTATCAAGACAAACCATTTTATAAATCATCCGTTATCAAATCCATTATTAAGTCCATATACATGTAGTTTTCTTAAGCACATTAAACCCTTTTAAACACCCATATAATTCGACATATATAAGGACTCAAAATCAGTTTCAAAATCATATTACATGTTATATATCATTCGAATACATTTAGATCAAGATTCATGGTTTCATCATTTTATGTGTTATCATTTCATGTGTTATATATCTTATGATTTTATGTGATCTATTTTACAAGTTACAAGCCCTAGTCTATATCATGAGAGCCACGAATAGATCAAAGAAACAAAAGGAAAGGACTCGAGGATGGTGATCGTTACCCTTGATGCGTGTGCGAAACAAGAACAAGAATCAAACACCAAAATCAAAACCAAGACTCCTTGGCAACCAATATCCCACGTCTGAAATATAACACCCACGTCAAGCTCCAAAACAGACCAACCACCAATGCTACGTCCACCAAATGATTACCCACGATCACGAGCCTCCTAGGATCACCTTGGATTGATCAAAATTCGGATTGAATGGTGTAAAATAAATTGAAGCCGCCACTTGTATGAGAGAAATGGAGCTAGGGTTTTCTAGGTATTTTGAAATGAAAGAATAAGAGATAAATGTGTTTAATGAAAATTGATATGGAGAGTGATTAGGGAGCAATAGAAGGCCGGCCATGGGGAGGATAAGACCAAATCTCAACTTTCCAAAGTTATCTATTCCATCATGTATTTAGTCTCATCAAGTCTAGATTAGTTTATGTACAATATGTAAGGTTTATACTTTTAATTATTCAAGTCTTTTAATATATAACATAAGTTTATTTTTCTCATAATGTGAAAGTATTATAAATCATATAACTCGATTAATTAGTGTTGACGTATTTTCCGAGTTGGTGAAATTTTAAATTGGAGGCAAAATTGTCATTCTACGCGATTTGAGATTTTAGGGTTTTACAACTCTTCCCTCTAAAAAGAAAATTTTAGTCCCGAAAATTGAAAAGGAAGCAAGCAATAAGCGAAGACATACCCGATGACGAAAAGAAATGTGGATAACTAGCTCGCATAGATTCCTCGGTCTCCCAGGTAGCTTCACGCTCTGGGTGATTCTTCCAAAGAATCTTAACAAACTGAATAACTTTGTTTCTCGTGATTCGATCTCGTCGATCTAAAATAGCCTCGGGTTCTTCCGGTACGGATATATCTGGCTGAATCTGATCCAAAGGATAGGAAACCACATGTAACGGATGATAGTTATATCCTCAAAGAGATACATGGAAAGCGTCGTGCACATGCGACAAGCTGCGGCGGAAGAGCCAAGCGATAAGAAACCTCTCCAATGCGCCGAGAATCTCAAGCGGCCCAATAAAGCGAGGACTAAGCTTCCTTTAATACCAAAGCGTTTAACACCACGGGCGGCGAAACTTTTAGAAAAACACGATCACCAACACGAAACTCCAAGTCGCGCCTATGCTTATCGGCATAACTCTTTTGCCGTGAACGAGCCTCCTTCAATCTTTCCTAGCAACCGCCACCTTCTCGTTAGTAATCTCAGCGAGTTCGGACCCTCAATCAAATGCTCGCCTACTTCATCCCAACAAGTAGGTGCTCTACATTTCCTCCCATATAACAACTCAAATGCGGTGCTCCTTTGATGCTAGCGTGCCAACTATTGTTGTAGGCAAACTCCACCAAGCACAAATACTCATCCCAATCCCGAGTCCATTCCAATGCACAAGCCCTCAGCATGTCCTCAAGAGTCTGAATGGTCCTCTCCGTCTGACCATCAGTCTGAGGATGAAACGCCGTACTAAACTTAAGACGCGTGCCCCAAGCTTTCTGCAGACTCTTCCAAAAATGTGACGTGAAGCGTGGATCTCTATCAGAAATAATAGCAGTAGGAGTGCCATGCAATCTAACAATCTCTTGCCGAAAAATCTCCGCCAATCTACTAGCGATAGTCCTTCCGAATAGGTAAGAAATGAGCGATTTGGTTAGTCGATCAACAACCACCCAAATCGCGTCATGTCTTTTCCGAGTAAGAGGCAAACCGGTGACAAAATCCATAGAAATCTCTTCCCACTTCCAAGTAGGAATCTCCAATGGTGAAGTAGACCACTAGCCATTGATGCTCTATCTTGACCTGTGACAAGTCATACACTTAGAAACGTACAAAGCCACATCTGTTTCATACCACTCCACCGAAATCTTGCTTAAGATCTCGGTACATCTTAGTAGAACCGGATGAATAGTAAATGGAGAGCTGTGAGCCTCGAGACAACACCGTCTCACGCAAATCGGGATCATTAGGAACACAAAGCCGATCACCAAACCATACCACACCAAAACTATCAACCCGAAACTCCGATTGTTTCCGCTTCCTCAATGTTACGAACAATAGACCAAAGCTCACCATCATCTTTCTCGAGCTTCCTTGATCCATAACATAAGATTGGACTCTACCTTCAAACTAGCCCAATAACCATCATAACCTCGAAACACAATTCCACATCCATAAGTTCAAGATCATGAAGAACCACAGGTTCAATCTCCAAACTAGCAATCATACCCGACTTTCGGCTTAGTGCATCTGCAACCACATTAGCCTTACCGGATGATCTTGGATGTTCGTGTCATAATCCTTAAAGTTCTAGCCATCTCCATTGTCTCATATTGAGCTCCTTTTGTGTGAATATATACTTTAAACTTTTGTGGTCGATAAAGATATCACACGACTCGCCATACAAATAATGCCTCCAAATCTTAAGGGCAAAACAACCGCGACCAACTCTAAATCATGCGTAGGGTAATTCTCCTCATACGATTTCAATTGCCTCGAAGCATAGGCAATCACCTTACCGTCTTGCATCAATACACAACCCAAACCTTTCTTGACGCGTCACTATAAATCGAAAGCCTCCGAACCCGATGGAAGTGTCAAAGCAGTAGCGATAACTAACCTCCGTTTCAATTCCTCAAAACTACATTCACGCTCCTCCGTCCATTCAAACTTTTCTCCTTTCCTCATCAATTGCGTCAAAGGTAGCGCCAATTTAGAAACCCTCAACAAAGCGACGGTAATAACCAAAGCCCGAAAACTCCTAATCTCCGTCATCGTAGTAGGTCTCGGCCATTTGTGATAGCCTCTACTTTAGATGTGTCCATCTTGATACCATCGTGACACAACGTGACCAAGAAAAGCAACTTGGCTCAACCGAATTCACACTTAGAAAACTTCGCATACAACCTGGCGTCGAAGAATCTCCAATACGATCTGAAGATCTTTGCTCGTGCTCGGCTTCACTCTTAGAATACACAAGGATGTCATCGATGAAGACGATTACAAATTTATCAAGGTACTCATGGAAAACACGGTTCATAAGATCCATAAAGGCGGCGGTAGCGTTAGTCAAACCAAATGGCATAACGAAAACTCATAATGGCCATAGCGAGTACGAAGCGGTCTTAGGAACATCTTGTTCCTTCACACGTAATTGATGATAACGGACCTCAAATCAATCTTAGAGAAGAATTTAGCGCCACCGCAATTGGTCAAACAAATCATCGATGCGAGGAAGAGGGTAACGATTACGGATAATGTCTGATTCACTCACGGTAGTCGATACACAATCTCATACTCCCATCTTTCTTCTTAACAAACAATACGGGCACCCCAAGGTGAAACTTGGGTCTAATAAAGCCGTTCTCAAAGTTCTTGCAATCGCTCTTTCAATTCCTTGATTCAATCGGCGCCATACGATAAGGAGCTTTGGATATAGGTTCGACACCAGAATCAAATCAATACCAAATTCAACTTCTAGCCGGAGGAATGCCGGGAAGTTCATTAGGAAAACGTCGGCAAATTCGCGCAATGAAAGACTTTCAATAGTCGGAACCTCGAAGAAGTATCTTTGATGGATGCCGAAAACCAAGGCAACCATGAGAAATAAGAGTCGGGCTTTCATAGCCGAATGATCTTAACCGACTTAAGTGGTTGAGCACCATGGTATACAAAATCGGGTTGATGAACATTGCAGAAGATAACATTACGAGCATGACAATCAATAGTAGCCTTATGCAAGGCCAACCAATCCATACCCAATATAATATCAAAATCGGACATATCCAAAGGAAGAAGATTAGCGAGCGAATACCATCATCGAAGCGTAGAGGACGGTCCACATACTCGCGATTAATGAGCACATGACTTTTCATAGGGTCGATATAGATAGAGGATTCATTAGTGGTGTTGGAGGTAATTTAAGTTTCTTAGCAAAGTTTATCGATACAATAGAATGTGTCGCGCGGTATCAAATAAAACAAAGCGTTAGAATCACCAAAATAAATGGTACCGATAATAGTACACGCGCCTTGTCTGCGATCTCGAGTGGTTGCGTAAACACGTCCGATGGTGGGAGGTGGTTTGATGTAGTTCGAAGGAGTAGCCGATGCACGCTTGGGGCAGTCCTTCACCCTATGATCTGTCTCCCACAATGATAACAACCCCGGTAATCTTCGACAAACACACGGATGCGGCTTACCACGTAACACACTTGGGAGGAGGTAGCACCTCGAAGTCCTCCTACGTGAAGAAGCCGCATTGAGCGATCACGATAAGTGCTACGAGATGGTGATCCGCTGCGCCTCAAAGCGCCACTCGACTCCTACGATCATCACGACCTATCAAATCTCCTCTCAGTACCTGCGCCTCGAATCATAACCACGGTCATAACGACCTCTAACACTCTGAACACGGTCTGGCGACCCTCCGATCTGAGCGTAATCCACAGCGACCCCGAGTATTGTCTGGTCTCCATCTGCATTACGCTTATTGTATCCACGCTCCTCGTGTAACAACTCAATGTTGCGGGCATCATCCGCACACGGCCTTCTCCGTATCTCGATGATTGATCATCCTATCAAGCACCCACTTAAGCCCCACTTAAACTTCCTAGCTGTGTCGTGCATCCCAAAGAACTCTGACCCATAAAACCCACCATCCTCATGAATCGCTGCATGTACTCATGAGAATTTTCTTTCTCTAGGCGATGAATGGTCTCATACTCTCTCGTGCCTTCTTTGTTCCGATTCGAAAAGTCTTGCTTATAGAAGATCTCTCCGAAAGTAGCCCAAGCACAAGTGTCAGCGAGTTTTCTTCCTGGTCAAGATATAGGCTTTCCACCGTTCAAGGCATCACCCTCAAACTTAAAAGTGGCAAGCCGGGTTTTACTTCATCCCACAACCCGATACATTAAAGAGTTTCTCCACATGGGTTATCCAATCCTCCGCCTCATTAGTAGAAGGCTGGCGAGCGAAAGGAAGAGGCTTAAGCTTGTTAAAGCGCTCTATCCAAACATGAATAGGTGTGGGTTGGTTATCACCTCCACCATTTCCACCATTCCCACCGAAGAACTAGCACCATTCCTAACATTCTCGGTGATAGCGACCACTATTCCGGGCATAGCGGTGGCTAAGGCGCGGCGATCATAACCAGTTGGGATTTCCATCCCGTTGTCATCACCATTTCTACGAGTTTGGACCATCTGAAGAGTTCATAAACGATTAGCAAAAGTTAGGACAAAGGATGAAGAGCATGAGCGAAAATGGCGATAATGAACCTAGAATTCTACCCAAACCTCACCAAATCAAAACTTAAGCTCTACGGTTAACGCTTAGGGTCCATACGTCACGAGTCCCGACTACAAGTCGTAAACACGGGCTCGATACCATAATTGTAACACCCCAACCCGATAAGGGTAGAAGTATCACATTTATGGGTCAAATCGAACAATACATATAAACCATGCAAGCGGAGTCTTATAAATATAATCAAAGAGTAACAAGTCAACATGACTTGATCAATACAACGTTCAAAAGATATCCCAAAGGAAATAAAACGATACAAAGTTTAAGTCTCCAAACATAATAGTAAGGGTAATCAAAGTCTAGAATATCTAAAGCAAATCCTCATAAGCATCCTACTCTCAATCCCAAGATAAGCCCCGACTCTAGCTTAATAACTGCTTGCGGGAAAAGAAATGCTGGTGAGCTTAAAAGCCCGGTGAGCAGATATAGCAATACAAAGCAATAATAGAATCAAAGGTGGTTATATAAGATAAGAAGGATATGAAGCAATATAGAGTAGGTAATAGAAACAAAGGAAAGGAATGTCGGTTTTCCACCACGAGCCAACAAAACAAACCAAATCAAACCATATATCAATATCATGTAGTAACCATTGTATTCGGAGGGTGACCTCGGAATACCAAACCAATATGAGGGAGTCCTCTAGTAGCCGATGGGTGATCGGCTCCCAAAATGTGAGGGTGTATTGCACACCAACTACATCACCAAACCATATGTCGATACAAAACAAATACAAATCTAGGATGCATCCATACCCCTGCAAAACAAATAGTGGCCAATATATCCAAAGCGCATAATCAATACAAATATGGGGACGGTGTGCAACATCACTCGTGCACACACTCGAGTCATGTCATTGGTGCATCAATGACACGGACATGGAACCCCATGCCTAGTTAATGGCTCGGGGTATCAAGCGAGGTCAAAGTGTACAATATAGAGTTCAAACAATATCAATGTCCAATATTAGCGATTCACAATTCAAATCAATAGTTCAATATCAATGGTTCCATTATCAAGGTTCAAATAGCAAAGGATCAATATCAAGGTTCAAATAGCAAAGGATCAATATCAAGGTTTCAATAGCAAAGGTTCAAATAGCAAAGCAAAGGTTCAATATCAATATGGCGGAGATCAAAGATGCAAGAGATCACGAGAAACCTTAAGAAAAGGTCGAATATCTCATACTTATTGAAGCAAGCAAACAAAGAAAGTAAATCAAGGAAGGAGATCAATCACGCCTTGGAACCTATATGAATTAGATAACGTTCTATAAGAATCCAAACACTTGGTTTTAAGACGGCTTTCCATTTTAGCAAGTTTCCGTTTAGTAATCTTTCCATTTTAGGTAACTTTCTATTTTAGGCGTGTTTCTATTTTAGTAACTTTCGAGTGTGATTTCCATAATTAGTAACTTTCTAAAAATAGCGAGGTTTCCATAAATAGCGGGTTTCCATATTTAGCGTTTTCCATATATAGCAAGTTTAGTTACTTATCTCAAGTTATAATAGAAAATGAGTATTATAATGCTTTAAAGATCATTTATGACAAGTTACAAAAGTTTAGGGTTTAAAATGTAAATATAGCAAAGTATAGGGTTAAAAGTGTAAATATAGTAAGTTTACTCATTTTACTCATTTAATCCCTTTAGTTAATATTTTAACATGTTAGACCATCAAGTTTCATAATTTACCAAACAACCCCAATTATATATAATCATGAATTACAAGCCCTAATTTACGTTATGAATAACAAATCCGTTTGAACTATATTAACTAGATTAGAACAAGATTAATGTACACCTTATGTGAAAGCATTTTCATTCGATTCATACTACCCCAAGATCGATCTTAACGCCCCCATTATCAAGACAAACCATTTTATAAATCATCCGTTATCAAATCCGTTATTAAGTCCATATACGCATAGTTTTCTTAAGCACATTAAACCCTTTTAAACACCCATATAATTCGACATATATAAGGACTCAAAATCAGTTTCAAAATCATATTACATGTTATATATCATTCGAATACATTTAGATCAAGATTCATGGTTTCATCATTTTATGTGTTATCATTTCATGTGTTATATATCTTATGATTTTATGTGATCTATTTTACAAGTTACAAGCCCTAGTCTATATCATGAGAGCCACGAATAGATCAAAGAAACAAAAGGAAAGGACTCGAGGATGGTGATATGTTACCCTTGATGCGTGTGCGAAACAAGAACAAGAATCAAACACCAAAATCAAAACCAAGACTCCTTGGCAACCAATATCCCACGTACAAAATATAACACCCACGTACAAGCTCCAAATCGAACCAACCACCAATGCTACGTCCACCAAATGATTACCCACGATCACGAGCCTCCTAGGATCACCTTGGATTGATCAAAATTCGGATTGAATGGTGTAAAATAAATTGAAGCCGCCACATGTATGAGAGAAATGGAGGCTAGGGTTTTCTAGGTATTTTGAAATGGAGAATAAGAGATAAATGTGTTTAATGAAAATTGATATGGAGAGTGATTAGGGAGCAATAGAAGGCCGGCCATAGGGGAGGATAAGACCAAATCTCAACTTTCCAAAGTTATCTATTCCATCATGTATTTAGTCTCAATCATCTAGATTAGTTTATGTACAATATGTAAGGTTTATACTTTTAATTATTCAAGTCTTTTAATATATAACATAAGTTTATTTTCTCATAATGTGAAAGTATTATAAATCATATAACTCGATTAATTAGTGTTGACGTATTTTCCGAGTTGGTGAAATTTTAAATTGGAGGGCAAAATTGTCATTCTTATTTGAGATTTTAGGGTTTTACAAGTTTTCAAACACTTAACTCGACACTTTATGTGTCCATATCCAAATTCATAAATGTTGTAAAAGCTAAAAGTCCAAAGCTTCATTCAACATTTACATAGGTGGTTCCTCTTTAGTCATGCTCACGCCAAGCACTTTTTCAAAGAGAATTAACCATTAAGTAAAGACTTCATCCTCCTTTCGAGTTGGCACAACCTTGGGATGTAAATAAAACATGTGCTCCAGAGGTTCGACTTTCCACATTGAACTCGATCCTAAGTTTCCTCGGGAGGGAGTTGGGTGTCCTAACATTCGATGACTAAGTTGGACTTAAACCCATCCCTTTAGCGGACTTTATAACCAAGTCTCTAGCCGGACCCTTCCGTCAAGTGATCGGCTAAGTTACATTGAGATCTCACAAACTCTATAGATACCACCCATTCATGATAAGCTCACGAATCATGCTATGCACGACACCTAAGTGTCTAGACTTACCATTGTACATCCGGCTATAAGCCTTAGCCAATGTAGCCGCACTATCACCGGGATAGAAATAGGTGTTATAGGTTTGAGCCACAATGGAATCTCGAAAGCAAGTTTTCAACCATTCAACTTCTTTACCAAGAAATGCTAGAGCCACAAATTGATTCCATTGTTGAACCGGTGATGCAAGTTTTCTTGGATGCCCAAGAAATTGCACCTCCACCAAGTAGGAATACCCGACCACTCGGTAGGCGAATTGTCTTGATGTTCTTGATCCAACTTGCATCGGTGTAACCTTCCAACATCGATGGGTAACGATATATGAGACTATAATCCATAGTTCTCTTGAATACTTGATGCCCTTTGAGCGCTTGCGATGATGAGCACTAGGATTACTAGTATACCGCTCAATTTTCCCACAAAAAACCAATATCGGGTCTTGTACAAGTCATGGCATACATCGTGACCAATTACCCTAGAATACTCGAGTTGAGATACGACCTTGCCATGATTAGGCATCGACTTCTCACAGTATCCATAGGTGTACTCATCGGAGTACAATCAAAGTAATTGAATTTCCTCGATGCCTTCTCAATATAATGAGACCGAGAGATAGAAATTCTATTACTTTCATGTTTAATCCTTATACCAAGGATAACATCGCCTCCCCATGTCTTTCATGGAGAACCTTGATGAAAAAAATTCCTTTGTCAAATCAACTGATTTTGGTCATGCCAAAGATCAACATGTCATCAACATATAGACAAATGATGACTCCTTTACCGATTCATCAAATTTGCTATATACACATTTGTCGACTTGGTTAAGAACATAACCACTAGACAAAACCACTTCATCAAACTTTGATGCCATTGTTAGGTGCCCGCTTAAGTCCATAAAGAGACTTAATCGGTTTACACACCTTGTTTTCATTACGGTCATGATGAAGCCACGAGGTTGGTTCATATAAACCTCCTCTTCCAATTCACCATTCAAGAAAGCTGTTTTCACATCCATCGATGAATAACCGTTGTGAATAGATGCCATAGCAATCAGCTGATCTTATGGTAATCGACACGAGCCAGGGGGCATAAGTATCAAAATAGTCTATTCGACTTTTGTTTAAAGCCACTGAATGACTAGTCTAGCCTTGAACTTTTCAATAGTTCCATCTACCTTCATTTTCCTTTTGAAAATCCATTTGCAACCCGGAGGTTTGCAACCGGGAGGTAGATCGACCAACACCCAGTGTTGTTGCCCATGATGGAATCCATCTCATCATTGATTGCTTCTTTCGAAAGCAATGTCACGGGACTTCATTGCTTCTTCAAATGTTTTGGGGTCATCCTCAACAATGAAGCAATAGGAGTATTGATGCGAGACCTCATCCTAGTACCTTCAACTAAGTATAGTTGAAACTCGAGTCCAAATGACTTTGGAGTCCCGACCTTTGCTCTTCCTGAGCACGAGTTGATTCTTTGAACCACAACCTCATCGGGGACCGATGGTTCATCATCGAGGACCTCGATACACCGATGTCATGAGTTCCATTAGGAATCCTCGACTTGGTCTAGGGATCAAGAGAATCTATTCTCATCAAAGTCGCATCCGCGATTCAATTATTGAGTTAAGCGAAACATGTTCATTAGGTTCAACAACATAGAACCTAAAAGCGTTGGAATGCTCGGCATATCCAACAAAGATGCGATCAATGCCTCTTTCACCCAAAGTCTTTTGCTTTGGATCGAGTCTTACACAACCTCTGAACCCCAAACCTTGAGATAGTTCGAGTTGGGTTTCCTTTTAGTCCGAGTTCATAAGGGGTAACCTTGTTCCTTTTGTTTGGAACCCTATTTAATAAATAGCAAGTGTTAACATAGCTTCACCCAGAACCTCGACTCGATCCTGAATAGGACAACATGGAATTAACCATCTCCTTGACACCTGTTTTCCTTTCGAAATACCATTTCTTTGAGGAGTATAAAGGGCGATTGTTTCATGGATTATTCCAACAGTGAAATCTTGAGTATCCATGTACTCACCTCCCTATCGATCCTTAATCTTTTGATTAAAGACCCAAGTTGTAATTCAACTTAGTTTTAAACACTTTGAATTTATCTAATGCTTCATCCTTGGTATGTAACAGATAGACATAACAAAATCTAGAAGCATCATCAATAAATGTCACAAAGTACTTCTTATTCCCCAAAGAAGGAGTGGCATGCAAATCACATGTGTCATCGTGAATAAGCTCCAAGATCTTAGTCTCACGACTAACACCTGAAAGGGTTTCTTGGTTATCTTGGTCAACATGCAAGTTTTACACTTTTCGGTGTCCATGTCAGCGAGTTAAACCATCCCTAGACATATCTTGCATTCTTTTATAGTGAACATGACCAAGTCTAGCATGCCAAAGGTTAGAATCGATCGATCATATGTGGTCACAAAAGTCGAAATAACAACATCGGTGATAATATTAAGCATGAACATTTGATTACATAAATAACTAAAACCAATAAAAACACCATGCTTAGAAAGCACAAATTTATCGATTCAATAACTTGTTTATATCCATGATTATTCAAAACACTACTTGAAACCAAGTTCTTCCCGATATCGGGAACATGAATAACATTAAACAAAGTTACAATCTTTCTGAACTAAACCTAAGATCTACACAACCACCGACCATGCACCAAGGTCGTTGACTCATTTCCGTGTGAAGAATAGAACCATCATTCGGTGACTCATAAGTCTTGAACCGACTTCTATCTTTACACATGAACTGCTGCACCGAGTCAACCCACCACGCAACATCATCATCCTTTCGGTGAGTTGGTGAACCACCACTCCTGAACCATTAGTGCTGATCCATTGGCTTTACCACCAATTTTAACACCCTTGCCATCCCTTTTAATGTGACCGGTCTTGCCGCATTTCCAACAAGTAGGTGTTGCCTTCTTGTTAGGATCTGCTCTTGTGTTGTCATGATATTTCGTTTGCCTTTGTTGTCATTGTACACGGTAGAGTTGTTATGCTCTACCATATTGACAATGATGGTCCAACAACATTGCTACTCTTTGGCTTGTCATTATCACCGCACTTTGAGAGATTCCTCGATGTGCGGATGAGTCTCCAAACTCAACAGAGTTAACTCCTCCTTCATATGTTTCAAGGTATGCTTGAAATCTTTCCATGAAGGAGGAGTTTATCAATGACACAAGAGACTTTAATAGCCTCATCCATGTTCATTTGGTGTTGTGTAAACCTTCCAAGTATTCCAAAGTTCATTGTATTGTTCCATAACCGGTCTTGAATCGGTCATTTTGTAATTTGTGAAATTACTAACAAGGAACTTCTTACTTGATGCATCCTCGACCATATATTTGGCATCCAAGGAATCCAGTTCTTTGGAAGATTCAAAGTTCGATAAATATCAAACAGAGAATCGGACATACCATTGAGAATAAGACCTCTGCATATGTAGTCATCATTCTCCCATTTGCTCCTCCTTACGATCCGCTCCACAAGAGCATCATCCCATCATCGTGAATAGGTGTAGTAAGCACATACACCACGCTCATGCTTGACAGAAGAAGTGCATCTTCTTCGCCGCCTCTAAAGTCCACCCTTCAAACTTGTCCAACTTAGCAAAGTTTGAAGCCATGTGTTCATTGCGTGATTGCCATTGATTATCACTAAATAGTTTACTTTGATTGTTGGGGTTATCTCCCGAGCAGTGGTTAAGACAATCAATGACGATGTAATACCACTAGGTGGTTACGGATATCACTTGGAATCGTGTGATCACTTTCCAAAGTAAACTATTCGACCCAATGCACGGGTATCACGAATATCTACTTGGGATAAGACCAATGCGGTTAGAAATTAGGCACAATTCTATAACCCTTTCACTTATAAGTGTTTATTGTTTTATGTGTGTCCTTCATGCATGATCGGACCTCCTATTTATAGGAGGTTACTCTTGAGCTATTCAATGGAATTATGAGTATTAATCGGCCCATTAATAGCCTCATAATTATCCCATTATAGCCGTTAGTGGTTACATGACCAATTAAGCGTGGTCATAAAGAAGTTGTAGCGCCATTTAGCGATACTTTCCATAAGCATGACTTTTCACTAGCGGTACTTTCACTTGCGATTAAGTGCGACCTATCGATGGAAACATTGCTTATCAATACTTTCATAGCACTATCGGTGGATACGCGCCGATGGAAACACGCCTATCGGTGGAAACACCGCTTATCGGTGGAAACACAAGCGGTACTTTCCAGGCGATACTTTCTCAGCGGTACTTTCACCAAGACTACCAATACAAACCACTATAAGAGTCGAGGTGTTCATGGACCTTATGGGTGTACACTTGTACCTCCTAACCCATTACAAGGTGTGAACTAATCCCACAAGTGCACTAAATTTTCCAACATTTGCATCATGAACATTTACCATTAGTCCAAATTTATTACCATTATATGCATCTATAACACTATAACAACCAAAAAGATTTAACCACATAATACTATAACAATCACTAAGCTTTAACACATTGACTATAACATGCTATAACAAACACCAAGCACATAACTATTACAACACATACCTTAGTGTATAACCAAGACTAACATACACTTATCCTACTAGGCTACTAGCCAAGTCTCCATTTATTCCATATATTCTAAAACAAATTATCTAGGTCCTTAACGCCTTCATTCATCACACATAATTGATAACATCAATATTAAACACGTTATAACCAAAGTTACATACTTTGGCTTCCATAGCTATGTTTAAGCCTTCCTTTGACTTTTTGAGAGCACCTAAACACATAATAATCATACTAATGCTATTGGAACTTACTAGTTCACTTATATAACATGTATTTGAGTTTAATCTACTTAAACATTATCATATACAGTGCTAACTCAACATTTATACAACTTTTGTAAAAGGGCTGAAATGTTGATTCTAAGACAGTCTGCTGTAAATGGTAGATTTAACCCATTTAAACTTTGACTTAGGACATGAAACTAATTGTATAAGAAAGAAGACGCAGAGAACTACAATTCTAGTTTTGACCTCAAGTAAATCCGATAAATGATGGATTTTCTATGATTTTTCAAAGTTGACCAAACTTTCTGTACAACATGTTGTCCTATTTCTATACATGCCCAAAACTAATTGCATTCTAAGTTGTCCTATGTTTCAAAGTAATTATGCATTTTAACGGCCGTTAGTTTCATCCGTTAATTCTCTTGCATCGTTAGTCCTTTTTTGCTAACTAATTGCATTCCAAGTCCTTATTCTTGTTAAAAACTAACGGAATTACTTTCTAACATTCTAATGCTTATTAAAATGGTAAACTTTAAATATAGTACTTTATTTATAAAAGTACCTTACCAAGTTTCGGGTTGTAACAACAAGAATCAAATGTAATTGTTGTTTAGCAATGTCTTAGTCTAGTCACAGTGGGTCATAATGTATCGGTCGGTCATGTGTGAAGACCGATTTTATAATCGGTCGTGCCCACTGTGAAGGTTGGGTCGAACATCGGTCGTCAAACAAAAAAAATAACAATCTGTCGAATTTTCGACCGATTATTAAACACACATTTTTTAACTTGGTGGGTGTCTGCTTCGTCAGAGAAAGGCGATATGGCGGTAGGTGACCTGCGTCGCGTGTGGTAATTTTATACTTTGGGAAAAATAAAAAGTTTGGTCGCACAATAGAATAATAGTTGTCAGACGCACAAAAGGTGTAAAGTCACATCAATAGAGGTGTAGATTACACACCCTACCAACCTTAAATATTTTAATAATAAAAAATGGGCCAGATATCAAATTATTAATAGAGTTGCACAGTTGGTTAGTCACAAAAAACTCATTTGTTAAATGCTTTTTGTCCATTTAGTGAACCGTATTCTCAATTTAGGCGCTTTTGAAAATTTTCACTTTTGTTTAAAGCAATGCGAAACCCACGCTAAAATAGTACCATGAGTGAAGAAGTCCTCAAATCCATGACTTGCATTATGACATATGAAAAGTGAAACCAAGTAATATTTAGGAAAATGACACTTGAAATAGTATGTGCGACGATGTCACTTTATGAATACTTTTATTTTAAGCTTTGAAAATAGGCCATAGAAATGGCCATTATTATTAGAAACTCAACCGGTCAACATGATGTAAAGTATGTGTAAGGTATTATTTTTTGAAAGACCAAAAGTCATTTAAACCGTATTTTTAAAAAGGTTTTTGGTCATTTTAGATCATACTTAATACATGAGTTTTTTCATAATGCTGCTTCTTGTTATTATACTGCTTCTTGTCATTTTACATCATACTCAGTTCAGATAAAAACACACACACACACACGACTCCATTAAAGCCTCCTCTTGAATCTACAATTCGATTTTCACCCATTCAAAATCACTGTCCTTGATATAGTCGGATTCAAAACAAAATAAAGAAAAGATTTATGTTACATCACTCTGCCAATCATTTGTGCTTTGTCAACAATCAACATCTTTAGCTGGTAAGTAGCGATTTAATTCAAATATTTAGGGTTTTGAATTATTATTTAAAGTAATTGTTTTGCTTTGCTTAAAATATATGATATATTTCTATTGATTATGTTCAAATAATTTATTTTTAATAAAAACCGTAAAAACTAATTTGGGGAAAATCAGTTTGATCAATTACTTGGCTATAATTCGTCTGCTATTGTATTCAACTATCAATAATCAAAGAAATTGTGGTTGGATTTCATTTTAGAAATGTATGGAAAAGAAGAGTGTTATTAAGATGGCGGAAAAGAAGAGTGTGGGTAGCTTAAAGGAATCAGAGCTGAAGGGGAAGAGTGTTATTTAGATTGCGGTTGCCGTTTAGAATTATAATGATAGATTAGCATGTATATCTAGTATGACTTTAGACAGTTTTAGGATTCATAATTTATCAGCATTCAGCATGTGGCTTTTTCAAAGTTTAGTTGTATTTATAACGAGTTTTACACTCATAGGTGTTTTTTATTTAAAGTTGATTGTACTTTTGTTGTGATAATCTGTTGATTTGATTCAGTTTCTTAGTGGTTGTATGTAGTTGTGATATAATCGATGTTATGTGTAATGTGATGTTGTTAGTGTATCATGTTATGACTTCAGTTGCTCATTCTTGTAATGAGTGTAGATTTAGGAAATGACAAACACATATAGGGTTAATCAGTATACGGCATATGTTGGCTTGTGCAGAATTTTTTTCCAATAGTTTTCGCGGTTTATAAACTGATGTAGCTGTAGTATTGTCCATTTAAGCAAGATTTAGTTTGTTTATAATTATAAGCTATGCTTATATGTAGAGTATTGATATCGTTACATGAGTTTCACTTACATTGATGTTACATGTTTGTTTCAGAGGGATGGGAAAGCCGGTGGGTTAAATCTGACTGGAAGAAAGATGAGAACATGGCTGGGGAATAGAATTATACTTCTGGTCAATGGAATGGAGATGAGAACATTAGTTATTTGGTTTTACATTCATGGTAAATTGTAAAATGCTTTATGAATTTATCAGCAGCTAATATTAACTGCTTGTTTCTTCTTTGTGTTAATAGGTATCCAGACCAGTGAAGACTATAGGTTTTACGCCATTTCTGCTGAGTACCCTGAATTCAGCAACAAGGACAATACTCTAGTTTTCCAATTCTCTGTTAAGCATGAGCAGAAGCTTGAGTGTGGTGGTGGATACATGAAATTGCTTAGTGGTGATGTTGACCAAACGAAATTCGGTGGTGATACCCCATACAAGTTGTTTATTCAAACATACATGCCTTACTCGGTTGTTTGTTTGTTTGTTAAGATTTCATATTACACATTGGTTTAATGCTCTTGTTGTTTACTACAGCATCATGTTTGGACCTGATATCTATGGGTACGCCACAAAGAAGGATCACGCCATCTTGACATACAACGGGGAAAACAAATTGATCAAGAAGGACATCCCTTATGAAACTGACCAACTTTCACACGTTTATACCTTCATCCTCCGCCCTGATGCTACCTACACTATCCTCATCGATAATGTAGAGAAGCAGACTGGAAGTTTGTACTCTGACTGAGTGTGTTTTCGGAATCCTTTCATACCTCAGAATTCCTTTACATATGGCTGTTCACATTGTCGAAAGACCAACCACTGTATATATACAAACGCATGCCATTTATGTGTGTCTTATGATAATGTTATTTTTGGCATGATGCATACTCGAATCCATTGAAATGAGAGCACTGATGGTTGAATAAATATGCCATGTTCATTCTGGTTAAGATGGATGCACATCAAAAGCTAGGTTGAACCATGAATGTGAACTTAAAGATTGTAATCCATCCCTACCCATTCACACATTTCCCTGCTTAAAAGATCTGCCTGTAGGTTCGGTAACGGGTTCGGCCGGGTTTACCTGCAAACAATTTTGTTTAAAGTGTTAAATATGGTAACCAATCAATGTTATTACAATAACATCTAACTTTCAAAATTGAAAGTATTTAGGAGGCTGTAAGCATTAAAAATACACTTTCACTGACCTTCTACCATTTTGACCCATTTTCCATTTACCTTTTTAGCTCCTCATTGACCTATGACGATAAATCAATACCAAGATGATCTGATTCATAAGTAATGGGTCCAAATTGCCACCTAGCTAAATACTAAACAGTTGCCCAGATCTCCTAGGTTCCGATATGCTTGTTCCTGGCTAAACAATTATGTGACTTAGCTGAACTTATATGTGCAATTTTGATTTCTATTGATCATCCGTAATTTCATGTTTCATTTTTTTCTGACATCATCAAAAATGGAACTTACATTACTTTTCTTACCTAAATTTCAGCATGCAGTCTACCTAGCAAAAGAACAAGGAATAAGCGTAACCGCTGCAGTGATGGATGTCTTGAACAAATCTAGCTATAATAGCAATTTGGCCAAAAAATGTTAATCCAATCTTGAGAGGGAGAGGTTTTAAAAAAGTTCAAGGCAAGAAGCAAGAGGCATGAGCTTGTCTATGAAGTTAATGAAAACATCCGTGGTGCCTTAAATTCAACCATCTTAGAAATTACCGAGTTTGCTAATTTAGTGATCATTAGCAAGGAATCTATCTACCCAAAGTCAAATGGGTATCTTTACGGTCAAACTGATGTTGTGCAAAAACTTAAGGCTTCTAAGCTCCGTGTATATGTGCAGAAAATGAGCAACGATTTCATTTCAATACCTTGGGACTTCTTAACAGATCCATATGTAGAAATAAACACATATGTGACGGCAGCTAGAGTTGATGGTGTTGTCACAGAGTACCCAGCTACCGCCTCCAGATACAGAAGTAAGTTTGCTATGTATGTGTTCATTTGATAAAATAGATACAAGTAACAAAATACTATCCACTGAATTTACTCCCATTAAGGCTGCCTGAAGTTTGCCTTAATATCTGCAAAGTGTTTGGATAGTAAAGGGTTAAAACGGGTTTGGATCAGGAAATTTAAAGTTTAGTAATTCACCATATGTTAATTATAAGTATAGTGTTTCACCTACGTACGAGACAAGCTCTGGAAAGTACACTGTTTGAAGACCACGGGCTTAGCTGATTCTTTGCTTGGTCCTCTAGGACTGGGTTGTTTTGGGAGCGGTTATGGGCCAGGCAGTGAACCAGTTTCTGTTTTTGGGACCATTTGTCCATCTGTATCTCTGTATTAACTCGTTTGATAAACTCTATGGTTTAACTTATTTCTAATAATCTTTGGAATCTATTCATTTGTTTTGGGGTAATTACATGGAACAAATGTTTGAGCTTTCCAAACAATCAGGTCCCAAATTACGCATTTCCAGATTTCCTGCAGAGCCTGGAAGATTGTTTGATCCCATGACACCTAAACTGATGCCACCAGCCGCAACACCCAGTCCAGTCCTGAACGATAGTGACCTGGCGAATCCACCTATCCCTCCAGCTATAAAGATACCACATCCATCTCCACCTTCTGGTCATGAGTCCACAACATCAACTCCAGCCTCAACAAGTAGTCAACCACCGAGAATTGTTGTGAACATTATCCTAAGTTTTATAACTATGGTTGTAGGACTGTTATTGATGTACTGATAAACATATATAAATCGTATAAACCTTATATGATGATTACTAGATTTTGATCAGTCCTTTTGTTTAGGGTTTTTTTATGCATAGATACCAACGTACTTTTTCATTTGTACATTTTAGCCATTTTGCTATTTTTTGTTGACCTGTTTAGATCATTTTGTGTTTTACACAAGATGCGTATTGCAAAATAACCTAAACGGGACACAAAACCATCTTTTAGATATACAAAATAGTCTACATTGGCGTAAACATGACAAATGAAAAAGTATGTCGATGTCTAAGCAAAATAGATATGATCAGTTTCGGGTTAGTAACCTACATAACAAGAGCGAAAATAGTTCCTTACGGAAATCAACTACAAAGTAATAGTAAATTGCTACACCATACAAAACACACCCGCAGAAAAAACAAACACACATAATTTACCTGAACGGCTAGTTTATATGTTATAACAATCAATATGGGACCATATATTCCATTCTAAATAAGCCGATTTCAGGCACCAAACTCAATATTCAGGTATCGTGAGTCTTCAAAAGGAATGTCGATACATTCTATCTCTACCAACTCTAAATGAATGTTTTCAGTATCGACTACTACTCTGCAAGGTACAGCATTTTATTTACTAAATATGATATTACAATTTTCATATACACCCTCTTTAGGTGGAAGATTCAATAAGCATGATTTGGGAAACGAGATTTTGTTTTTGTTGTTCATTAAGCTTTGGCCATCATTCAGCATTAGTATTAGTCGATGATGGCGACCAAGCAGCTCAGAAACATAACTCATGTCTCCTTCTGAAAGTGCATAACGAACCCGGGTCGATGAGACTTGTCCTCTTTCTTTTGCATCAGTAAATCCTCTGTCTAATATGATCTGTTTTTTGTCCATCACGGGGTTTATAATATAAGCCTCTATACCGTACTCTTCGCATAATCTTGATAGCTCTGTTACATCCCCTGCAGCTCTATAGCCAAACCGGTAATTTTTACCTACCATTATTTAAACATAAAGTTAGAGTTTAGAGGTCAAACACAATAACGCGAAGAATATTTTTGTTTTACTATAAACATGATTAATAAGTTAAAAAAGATTGTGAAACTATATTACTCCAATATTGAGTAATAAAAAAAGATGATTTAGCAGGTTATATGCATTTTAATACACTCTTAGTGGCATTCGACTCGTTTCCTGTTTGGTTCAAACAAATTTTTACCTATTTGATCCAAATGAGATGCATATAACCCAAATAGACTCATTTATGAACAAACGGGTTGAAACTTATAAATCTAAGTGGTTGTTAAAACGTGAGTTTTAAAAAGTTATCATGTGATACTGGATACTCGGCATCTGATATGTTGTCATATAGTAGTCACTTTTGATAATCATCTTTGTTGACCAAAATGATTACCACTTAAAGTCATTGTAATTATATAATCACTTTCGAAAGCACATTCAAACACCCAAAATATGTTCATTTCAACAAACCTGCTACAACACCACGTAACCCACTCAGGCAAATGCTCCCTTAGATCAACGATGTAGGAAACCCGCTGGCGAAGACTTCTTTTTCGACTAAAGGCCGTGAACACGACACTAAGGTTATTCAAACTAGCATCATACCTTATTAATGCAATGTATATTTCCCCTTCAATCCTACTCCGCCATGTCAAATTCTTTACTGACTCCATAGAACTAATATCATTCCCAACATGTTCTTTTTTCGGATCCCACTTATTCTTAAAGCTAATTGGAAACAGGTATCAATTGAGCATGATTACTTGTTATCGTCGCAGAATTGGAGAGTCTTCTATCCTACACCAGCTCCACTAACTATGACCTTTGCACGTGAAGCTTTGATCACCTCTTCAAACTTTGCTTCTTCAAGCTGTTGTGAATCAAGTAGAATATATTTATGGTCTTAATATTCACATTCAATAGTAGTTTGCCATTTTAACTATTTTCAACTACAAGGGTATAAGTGTATAACATACTCCAAATGCTGATGAAGAGAGATTAATAAGAATAGAAACTTGTCAAACAATATAATTAAGAATACTGTAAAGTAAAATAAATATGAAGAATATGGATACCTTAGATAAAAGTTTTGCAAGATACACTGAACCCATTTTAGGTGCTAGGTGTCCATAGATAGGACTAGATTCAAAATATTGCTGCTCCTTTCGTCGACCAGCAATCATGTCAACATTCTTGTTGATATCAGCTTGTGAACGATTTACAATTCCAACCCATGGATGCTGAAGCCTATAGGATCTTCCCTCGAGAACCTGTCATTTTGTAATAAATAAGGTCTATCCTTGATAGTAGGACCTAGCAATTGTACCTTATGAAATTTGGCGTGCATGAACAGTTAATGATATTTGGCGTGCATGAACAGTTTGAATAAAGGTGATTTTTGTTGTTCACTCAAATCAAGCCTTTTGGTAAACTATTTTCATTGCAATTTAAGAAAATGCCATAACCAATAAAATCATACAAATGATGAACTTATACGGAATTTTATTGTAAAGATACTTTTATGATTTGATTACGGTCGGGTTATTACAGAAAAATCGGTACTAATCTACTACAACTATAAGAAATGGTGTGTCCATAATAAGTAACTTTAAAATTCAACACGAAAGAGACAAAACTTGGCTTACCTCAGTCTCAATAAAATTACTAGTCCATTTGTAAACTTAACATGAACCAACATCAAGTTACTTTTTACAATCAGTATGTATTGCAAAATTTATCTTACCCGTTATGCTGACCGTCAACTGCGCTATTGGCCACATGTTTAGGATGTTAACGAGATTTGAGGCCGGTAACATAGGGAGCAGCACCTTGAGATGTCTTCACATAGCTCACGCAGTCACCATAGTGCATTGTAAATAACGTGGTCTGGTAACGGGTCAGCTGAATACACTTCCTCACCGATTCTGTTATGGTGCCATTGTATCCAGCTTTACGTATCAGAGAGTCAATAGCTTCTATAACTGTCCATCCTAATATAAAAGTTGCAAAGAGTAGATAGTCAATTTTAGCAATTGAAGTTGTAAATCGTGTAAAGATGTGCTGGTTCTACCCACTTATTTCAAGATATGCGAGATGAAGTTTAATAAAGATAACAAACCTCGTTCATATCTTGTGCCATGTTTTTCAATGTGTCTAAACCTTCAGATATCACATCCAGGCCTTGATCCTATACAAGATAGAAACATATAGAAACGTGATGAATGTCAGTGGAAGTATTTTATAGAGGCGGCTTTTTCAACAAATACACTTGTGAATGGGTCAATTTGTGTTATGTTTTATATATTACACATCAACGGGTAATATTAAATAGGCTTAAGAGTTACCTAAGAAGGTGTCGAAACGGTCGAAAGTCGCCCAAAATGTATTTAATTCAAATGAGTTACTAAATCATTTTATAGAAGTGCAATTAGGTTATCACTGAAGTGATACAACTTTTGTGATCATATTTTACACTATAACTATTCATCTTTTTAAGCCTTTTGGATTTAAGGTAAACCTGACTCAACATGTTATTTCAACCAGCACAAAATTACCTGTTTATACCGGACCCATTTTTACCTGTTACCCAACCAACCAATTTTTCCACCTATAGTGTTTTAATAACTAGAACAGAGAATACAAGAACATGACTGCTTCATTTTTCTCATTTCAAACTCACTCCTGAACTGGCTTGACTCTTCACTTTGCTGGAAGTAATCATCATCAAATCGTCCATCTATGAAATACATGGATCAATAGAAAGTCAAAAATAAGGGTACAAACAAACATACCACCACATAATCAAACAATGATATTCACTAATGAAACAGAACCATGGTATCAATATAGGCTAGCAGTGGTAACCGATAAGCCTAGCAGTGGAAACGACAAGCTAGCAGTGGTAACCGATAACTTAGCAGTGGAAACGAGTAGCCTAGCAGTTGTTACCAATCACAAGCAGTAGCGAAATACCTCATTGGTCTACAAACTATCTTAATTATATTCTAAGCGTACCTAAAACATTATCCACCATTTGTCGATTTATGAATATTGAAAGAAACCATGGTCCCGAGACCCATGCTATCTGGACTCCTAGGTTAACTACATCATATGATCACGACACATCAGAAACTAGAGAAATTTATAATGTGCAGTACAGAAATAAAGATTATGTATAAAAATGAACCAAATTTAGGAAACGAGCTTTGTTGGTCCATGTTATAGTGAGCCGACAAGAAAAATCCTTGACCACCTAAATGAAAAGCTTGAGAATAGACTCTTCCTGAAGGGAAAAGATTTGCACATTCTTCACGTTTAAGATCTAAGTAAACCACACCTTGCTAACGTGGCAGTTCAAATTCCACGACTTTAACGGGTCGATACTTGTAAGCGCGCTCGATGAATCGGCGGTTTGGATTTGGGTAGAGGTGGCGTCAGGTGGCGGTGCCGTCAGGTGGTGGTTAATACTGAATCGGCGGTTTGGATTTGAGTTAATATGTATCTGTTAATTTTGGAAACGTACAACAGGAGGTGTGAGTTATGTAAGTGGTGTGAGTCTGTAAAATTTTTTTAATTGAAAATGTAAAATGACGAAATTATCCTTGTGTATAAATACAAGTTGCCCAAAAATATAAAGTTGCCCAAAATAATACAAGTTGCCCAAAAACAATACCTTCAATACATGACATATACTTTCAAAATACGTCTTGTGTCATAAGTTGTGGGACACATGGCAACCCACTGGTTGGGTCCAAAAATCGTTGGAGCAACCGGTCTAGTTTCAAATGTCAAAGGGTGTGTGCAAAAGTGATATCGTCGGTCTTGGATCTATTTGGTTAATTTTCCCTAATATTTATTACGATGGTACACTAAAGTGTTAAGGTACCATCTCAATTATTCAAAAATTTCATCTTTTTTCTTTTCAAAATCATTTTTCCTTCTTTTCTTTATATGATATAGTTTTTTTTAATGAACAACTTTTTAAATTTTTTTTTTCATTTAAATAATGATGAACAAAGATTTAACATGTAACAAGTGTCCATGAAAATTCACGTCTAACAAGCGCTTCCAAAACACTAGATTTACTACTACTTTGACTACCCACAACTGCTACTTGAGGTAATTCGATAGTAGATGACGCCTTGATGATGGTTAAATACTCATCGTTTTATCTTGTTAGACGCCAAAACATCCGAAACACTCGAAACACATCAAATGATGAAAATATCACAAACAAGTGTTTTATATGTTTTAAATGCAAAACATCAAAATCTGATGAAAAACGTATCAAGTTTGCATAATTGGCAGTTTTAGTCCCCCAAGTTTCAAAAGTTGTCAAAATTAGTCCCTGGTAATTCAAAAACTTGTAGAATATCATTTTAGGTCCATGAGATTCAAAAGTTGTCAAAACAAACCTTTTAAAGTTCAAAAATCACAAAATGACAACTTTAGTCCCTAAACTTTGAAAATTGTCAAATATAGTCCTTGGTTAATTTAAAAAGTGAAAATTATCAAATATTAACCTTGTACTATTTATAAATGACAAGAATGGTCCTTATGATAAACTTTGGAGAAATTACATTTTTGGTCCCTCAAGTTTCAAACTTGACAGTTTTGGTCCCTGGATTTACAAAAATGGAAAATAATCAATATTGGTCCTTGTGCTATTCACATATGGCAGGAATGGTCCTTGTGAGAGCTTTGAAAACTTGTCAATGTCAGTCCTTGAAGTTTGGCAGATTTACAATTATGGTCCTTGTGATTATTAAAGCTACAAACCAAACCGGACCTTATATATTAAACCAAGCCCAATCCAGTCCAAATACATGACCCGGCCCAAACTTTTAAATTCAAAATAAACCGCCACCACCGTAGCTTGTCTCTCCCACCCTAATCCCAATACCGGTGGTATTTACCACTTGCTTCCACCTTTTCACTCCACCTCACCATCTCCACTGCTACCCACTCCTTCCACCTCCACTATTATCCAAATCCATTAATGCAGAAAACCTGCTCAAAGACATTTTTGGCGCCAAATTGACATTTGTCAAATCTGATGATCTGGACTAAACCAATGGTCAAGATGTGGTGGGATTAACTCAGAGATGTCGACAAGGTTAAATGAAGTCAATAAATACAAGTTTGAAGCAATGTATCTAAATATCTAGTGTAATCTTAAATTTTCATGTCGTTTTAGCTTAAGTTTGATTTTCAGTGTATATTTTAATTTCCAAGCTTTGTATTTCATGTTTTCAAGGTGAAATAAAACTTTTGTAAGCAACAATTTCAGTATCAAGTAATAGTTCTGTTTGTGCAAAAATTTACTTTTGATCAAAAATCTCAATATGGTGAAATGTTGTTAGCAGTTGTTATTCTGGACTCATAAGCCCACATAAGCTCCCTATATAGCTTATTAAAGCTATTAGATACTCTAAAAAGCAGTTTAGTAGCCAAAACCAGAAATTCACAAAATACCAAATAAATAGTTTAAAATAAAAAGCCATGGTAAAAGGTACAAGGAAGTCGGAGCGAGGTTTATATTGGATGGCCTTAGGATTAGTGCTTGGGAAGCTATAGGTTGTGGTCTTGTGCATCAGTTCTCGCTTTTATGCTTGGACTCATCTTGTAAGCGCTTCCAAAATTTTGCATTTCATAGTTTATCTGTGTTAAGTGTGTTAATTTTGACTTACATCTGTCTAAATATAGCTAGTACAAGTTAATCTATGGTTTCTTTGGTTTGAAAAGTTGTTTTAGTGTTAAAAGCTTCAAAACAGTAAAAAAAAAGTGGTGTTTGGTTTTAATTTGTTATCTGTGTTCTTGGATGTTTAAGACAGTATACTTGCTTGTTGCATGTCACAATAGCATCTAAGAACTCATATCAGCAATTAAATCCAGTTCTCATTTGCTTTAAAGTCAAAATTCCAAATAATACCTCTTGACAGTTTACTGTTGGAGTCATAAGTTGAAAAAATCATCACATTAGCTTAAAGGTTGTTAACATAGCTCAATATAATCTTATTACACCTTAATATATCATAATTAATCAGTAGAATAGATTCAAAGCTCATTAAGGTCAAACTTTCATTTTCTTAAAAAAGTCAACAAGTGCCCTGTGCACAGTCTTAGCCAGTTTTTCCTCAGCTTGTAAAAAGCTTATTAGTTGGTCAAATTTTGAGTACTTTGGTTTTTTGTGTAGCTAACCTAGCTGTCTCATTGATCCAAGCTTAAAATTGTACTTTGTAGCTTGTTAGACAGGGCTGCAACAAGCTTTTAGTTTGTCCCATGTCTAAGTAAACTGCATAAGCAGTGATCTGACATCATTTTCACAAGCTCCTACAGAGCTTATTAGTTGTCCATAACTTGTGATTTTTGGTTCTTTGGAAAGCCAATATAACCATCTTGGAGTTCCAACTTTAGCTTTTCAATTTCTAGCTTGTTTACCAGGGCTGCAAGTGATTTGTTTGTTGTCCCATTTCTGTGTTTCATAACTGATCAGTGGTTTTTAAGCTTTTTCTTAAGCCCCTCATAAGCTCCACAGTGGTACCCACAGTGTAAGCTTTGGATTTTTGGATAGCTCACCAACCCATCTTGTTAAGCCAAGTGCTTATTTTCAATTTATAGCTTATCTCAGTACTTAATTTTTAGCTCGAAGGTGCCTAGTGATTAACACAGTGTCCTGTGCAAACAGGTATACTTGTGCTTATTTGAGCTTATTTAGAGCTTATTTGTCACTCCTTAAGTTTTAATCAGTTTCATATTAGCTTATCATCAGTCCATTAGCTTATTTCCATTACAGTTATGCTTATTTAATAGCTTAAAACCATTTTGGCTTAAAACTCTTTAGCTTATTTCCATCTTATAGCCACTGTTGAGATTTTAAGCTTATTTCAGAGCTTATTAGTACTTTTCATTAAAAGTTGTAGTTAAAGAAAGTGCTTATTACATAGTACTTAATAGTTAGCAAAAAGAAAAATCAAAAAAATAAAATAAAGTGTAAAAAGGTTGTGTGATAGATTCGAACCTAGGTTCCATTGGTGACAAGTTCACCGCATAACCCACCTAGGCTAGCTCACTTATCAGTTATCCTTTTGCACATTTTATTTCTTATAGTGGTATACATTTTAGCTTATTTAAATAAGCTTATACGAACTAATTAGCTTATTTGTAGCTTATTTAAGCTAGCTTTTTCCTCTTTTGCAATTTTCTTATCTTTATATTATTAATAAGTATTTTATAAAAAAGTTTCAGATTTTTCCATCATTGTTTAGTATTTTTCTTTATTTAAACTAGTTTTTAATCCTTTTTAAATAGCTTTTAATACAAATAAATTAGAAAAAACTTAAAAAAATATGTTTTCAATTTTCCTAGATTAAGATAAATATAAAAGTCATAAAAAGTATTTTTCCATAATTTTCTTGGTTTAAATAGTATTTTTTAGCATTTTAATTAGTTTTAAATAGTATTAAATTAATAATAAATACATATAAAGTCTAAAAATATATTTTCAGTTTTAAAATAAGTTTTATCATATTTTAGATTTTCTAAGTTTTAATTTCATTTTCTAAGTTAATTTTGTATTTTATATTTTAGTGCATTTTAAATACTTAATAAATAGTTTTTAATTAATAATAATTAAATAAATAGTTGTAAAAATAATTTTCTTTTATTATTAGGATTTTAAAAATGTCATTTTCATATTTGTAGGCCTTTTATTTCTTAAAACTCACGTTTTATTTTGTACGTTTACGTAATTTTATTTAAACGTACGTTTTAGGTTTTAAACGTTCATCACTTTAAAAATAGTGATAGCGTTTATTTAATATATTTTAACTTTTTAATTTCTTATTAATTTGCATTTAAGTCGCTGTAATTTGTAGATCTTTTCTTTAGGTAATTATCCATCGAAATCCTTACTGATCACTATCCTTAGTGATCATTCTATCATCTGAAGTTGTTTAAACACCAATTCATCCTCCGTGGGACTTAACGACCCAGGAATCCACTACATTCCTCTGATCTTCATTGCATTAGTGTTTGAGCTGTTTTAAGTTTGTTACGGTTGACCATTCACAAGTGGTTAGCTTGTGTAATTAAACTTGACTGTTTAGCACCAATCAAATTTTGAGGCGCCACGCCGGGAGGTCAGTAAGCGTGTTGTTAGCATTTTTCGCACCTGCACTTGCACATATACCATCGCTTTGTAAAAGTTTTCAGTAAAGTTATATAAATAAAAAGTTCATTAGCACTTTTCCTAAAGTGTTAAAACACCAAAAAAAATATAAAACAACAAAACAATCGTAACGTTTTCTATCTTGTATTGTCTTTAAGGTGATTCTTAAAACAATACGATTTGGTTAAACGAGACGATCCCAAAAATATTGTCCAAAAGTTTTGAACCCCTTTGCACAAATCATACCTCGTCTTTTCGGTGGTACTTAATTTATACATAAAAATCAACCACCATAAATCAAGGCAAGCACTACCTAACTGGGGTGCGACCATAATAAGTTCCCGAACCACGCATTTAAAACTTGCCTTTGTGTCACTTGTGATTTGGTGTACCTTTTCAAAGAAGCCATTTCATTTGTGATTATTGGTTAAGTTCACTTGTGTTTTCCTCATTTGTTTTGAAAATTGATTTTTATACTTAGTGCATGCGCACTGTTCTTCCAGCTTCTACAAGTCCACTTTCGAACTTGGAAACATTCCTCGTGAGAGAGAGGACGTTCGGCTCTCCTTCACCAGTGATCGAGGAACGTCTACCACCACCACCACCGTCGAAATGGCGTAAGACAAACCCATGAATGAGCTTCTCCAAGCACCCATCGAGGTTACGAGATGCCATTGTTATTCCAACCATCGTGGGCGATACCTTCGAGCTCAAACCGGGTTACTTAACTGCAACCCAAAGCCAATTCTATGGTTTTGAGCGGATGATCCTCATGCACACATTCGATGGTTTAACAAGATTGCATCTACCATCAAGTACAAAATGTCCCACATGGTTATCAAGCTTTTCCTGCTCCCATTCTCTCTGTAGGACAAGCCTGAATTGGCTTCGAGAAACAACCCCTCGCTCTATTGAGACATGGAAGATTTAGTCACCAAATTGTTAACTAATTCTATCCTCCATCCCGAACTACAAGTCTTAAGAATGAGATAATGAAATTTTCTCGTAGATTTGATGAATCATTCGGGAGGCATGGGATCGTTACAAAGAATTGCTCAAGTGTCCACATCATGGTTTTACCGAGTTAATGCAGATGGATACTTATAATGGTCCGAGACAAGTGACCAAGACTCTTTGAATGCCTCCGCGGAGGTAATTTCCTTAGCAAAACCACAAAAGAAGCCTTACAAATCATTGAAAACAAGTCCCAGTGTCCGTCCTTTCCGCACAAAGACATATCGACTCGCCTAATGCCGGACCTTCTACTTCATCTCCAAGTGAGTACATCTAGCACAGATGCTAAGATTGATAAACTCACGATATTGTTCGTGCTTTGGTTCTTGCTAACAAAAGAAAGTCACCTTCACTCAAACACCATCACATGGTGAAGTGAAGAAAGTTGAAATTTGTGTTACTTGTGGTGGTCCTCATGCATACTACAACTCAGATCGCCACCGATGGTAGTCCGTTTGAAGCAAATGCTATAGCGGTACTTCAAATCAAGGAGGTAATCAATACCGTCCTCGAATGATCCAAACTACCGTGCTAACACTTATCAGGCACCACTGTTTTTAACCGTAATCCTAACCGAATCGAATCAACCTAGAATGAACCAAGGTTATCAAAACCAAGGTAATTTCTATCCTCGACCCAATCAAGGTTTCCAACAACAAGGAAACCTTCATCAAAACAATTTCAATCGTGGGAATCAAATTCATGGGAATGTGAATCTAATCAAGGGAATTTTCAACAACAAGGTCCTAATCAAACATCCGACCTCGAATTTCCTCCACATCCTCCAAAGACCATCATCCGATGAGTTATTGAAGCGCTCATGAAATCCCAAGATGAAATGAACAGTTGTCGGTCACGATCACGATCTCAAGAAGTCTTTAAATGATCAACCCTCGGGCTCGGAAAACTTCCGAGCAACACGATCGCTAACCCGAGGGATTTATGCTAAGGCGATCACGACCGTAAGTGGTGTTTCACAATGGACCCGCTATTCCTACTACCTCTTTCTTCTTCTCTCCCTAAGGTAGTGGAAAGTGAACCTAGGACACACAATGGACCCACGACTCCAATGCCTCCTCCACTAGGGAAATGAGTCAAGTTACCAAGGCAACAAAGGACAAAGAACTTCCTATTGATAATAGAAGTACTATACACGCCCTACCTTCTAGTCCAACCTCAAGTTGTCCGTAAACCCAAGTCTAATCCAGAGTTGTTTTGAACCACCGTAGCTCCTGCTGAAAATACCAAATCCAAATCTTCAATTCCTTATCCATCACGCTTTGAATGAGCAAAAGCTCCGTGAAAGCTCAGTCATCAAATGGACAAATTTTTCAAATTTTCCAAGAATTACATTTTGACATAAGCTTTGGATGCTATCATGCCGATGCCCAAGTTTGCATCAACTCTCAAACACATGTTAAGCAACAAGGAAAAATCGCTTGAAATGGCTAAAACTCCTCTTAACGAGAACCTGCCTGCAGTTATCCTAAAGAAGCTTCCAAAGCTTGGAGATCCCGGAAAATTTCTCTTACCTTGTGTATTTCCGTGAATGGTTGAGTACTTTGCCCTAGCAGATCTTGGTGCAAGCATAAACCTTATGCCTTATTCAAGATGGAAGAAACTTTCTTCCGGAACTTACTCCTACATGCATGACTCTTGAGCTTGCGGATCGTACAATATCCCGCCCTCTTGGCATTGCCGAGGACGATTTGTGAAAGTAGGAAAGTTCCATTTTCCAAATTGACTTCGTGGTTGTTGATTTTGATGCCGATCATCGGTTTCCTCTCATTGTTGGTCGAGGATTCACGAGAACGGGTCGTGCTCTCATTGATGTATTTGAGCAAAATCACATTACGTGTTGGTAATGAAGTCGCCACTTTAACCTTGATCAAACTTCGAGGTACTCGCAAAATATGATTCTCGAATCGGTTAACCGAATAGATATCATTGATGTTGCTTCTCAAGAGTACTCAAGAAGTTCTTGGTTATGATCCTAATTCTTCGAGTGATAATCTCACTCATTCATCTCAACCTATCATCGCCAATTCTACTCCTTCTCTCACCCCATTTGAGGAAAGTGACTTCATCTTAGAAGAGATTGAAGCTTACTTATCTAGTGATTCTGTTCCATGGGAAATTGATCACGCTCCCATCGACATTGAGGGGGACATACTTCTCATTGAGAAGTTACTTAATGATGATCCATCATCATCATCACCCCTCCCGTCGAACTTCATAACAAGGAAATCAAGTCGGTGAGAAAATCAAGAATTTCAAGTCGAACTTAAGGACTTACCACCTCATCTCGAGTATGCATTTCTTGAAGGTGATGATAAATTACCACCATTATTGCTCGAGATTCGAGTAAAGATGAAAAGCTGCTCATAAAAATCTTGAAGTCACAAGCAAGCAATTGATTGGAAACTCTCCGACATTAAAGGTATCAATCCCGAGTTTTGTACTCACAAAATCTTGATGGAGGATGACTTCAAGCCGCTAGCTCAAAGATCGAGACGAGTAAATCCAAAATCCATGATGTTATCAAACAAGAGGTTATCAAACTTCTTGATGCAAGATTGATTTACCCAATCTCGTAAAGTCCTTGGTTAGCCCAATTCATTGTGTTCCTAAGAAGGGTGGCATAATCTGTTGTCACAAATGAAGATAACGAGTTAATTCCAACTCGTCCGGTTACGGATGGCGTGTTTGCATTGACTATCGTAAGTTGAATGACGCCACCAGAAAGACCATTTTCTCTACCCTTCATGGACCAAATGCTTGAGAGATTAGCAGAAATGAATACTATTGTTTCCTTGATGGTTTCTCGTTACTTTCAGATCCCCATTGATCCAAAGGATCAAGATAAAACTACATTCACCCGCCCATACGGAACTTTTGCCTACGACGTATGCCTTTTGGCTTATGTAATGCCCCGCACGCTCCAACGATGTATGATGGCCATTTTCCACGACATGATCGGAAACAATGGAGGTGTTTATGGATGACTTCTCGTCATTGGGGATTCGTTTCAAACATGTCTCTCCATCTAGATAAATGCTCAAACGGTGTGAAGACACCAATCTTTGTCTAAATCGAGAAAAGCCACTTTATGGTCAAAGAAGGCATAGTCCTTGGCCATAAAATTTCAAAGAATGGAATTGAGGTAGATAGAGCAAAAGTCGATGTTATTGCTAATTACCTCATCCTACTACCGTCAAAGGTATTAGGAGTTTTTAGGTCATGCCGGTTTCTATCGTAGATTCATTCAAGATTTTTCTAAATCGCCCGACCAATGACCCATCTTCTTGAAAGGATGCTCCTTTTATCTTCTCACCCGAGTGCATCATAGCTTTTGAAACATTGAAGAAAAAGCTTCATCGAAGCACCCATTCTCGCTTGCTCCCAACCGGGATTTACCTTTGAACTCATGTGCGATGCAAGTGATTTTGCTATCGGTGCGCATCTGGGGCAACGAGAGCTAAGCATTTTCACCTATTCACTACGCAAGTAAGACTATGACCAAGCTCAAACTCATTACACCACCACGTAAAAAGAGCTATTAGCCGTGGTGTATGCATTTGAGAAGTTTCGCCATACTTAATCTTGACCAAATGTAGTGTATACGGATCACTCGGCCTCAAATATCTCTTTGCAAAACAAGATGCAAAGTCGAGATTGCTCGCTGGGTTCTCCTTCTCCGTGAATTTGATATCATCATACGTGATAAAAAGGAGCCGAGAACCTGGTCATCGATCATCTGTCCCGCATTAGAAAACCCTCACCAAGATGTTTTCGAAAAGGAAATAAATGAAACATTTCTCTCGAGACACTCAATGCGGTTTCTTTTCGTGGAAATTCTTCACCCCATGGTTTGTCGATTTCGCAAATTACCATGCGGTAACTTCATTAGAAAGGGATGTCGACCAACGAAGAACAAATTCTTCAAAGATGTTAAACATTACTCGACGACCTCTTATTCAAAAACTCATGCGGATCAAGTCATCCGAAGCGGTGTGTTTATGGACAAGAAGCTCTTGACATTCTCAAAGCCTCGCCATGCCGGACCAACGGGGCCATCATAGTCCAAACTACACCGCCAAAAAGGTGTTTGATTCCGGTTTTATTGGCCCACAATCTATATGGATGCCCACTATTTTGTCAAAACCCGCGACGCTTGTCAACGTTATGGAAATATATCTCAAAGAAATGAAATGCCGCAAAATGCCATTCAAGTTTGTGAGATATTTGACATATGGGGTATTGACTTTATGGGGCCATTTCCTTCGCCTCGTGAAAACAAGTACATACTCGTGGTCAGGACTATTTGTCAAAATGGGTTGAAGCGAAGCTTTACCTACAAATGATGCCCGAGTAGTTGTGAAATTTTTGAAAGTTTTTGCCGTGTTTGGAACTCCTCGTGCTATAATCGATGATCGTGGTACACATTTTGTAATGACCAATTTGATCGTGTCATGCAAAAGTATGGTGTTACCCACCGCTCATCTATCGCATACCACCCCCAAACAAGTGGGCGGTGGAAGTTTCAAACCGTGGTATTAAAAGAATCCTTGAAAGGACGAGAGGCGAAAATCGTGCATCCCGGCCTGATAAAGCGGATGACGCACTGGGCCTTTCAGATGCCTTACAAAACACCAATTGGGTGTACTCTATACAAGCTAGTGTAATGGAAAGGCATGTCATCCGCCGATTGAACTAGAGCACAAGGCTTATCGGGCCTTAAAACATGCAAACTTCGATATACGACATGTAGGTCATCACAGAAAAGTTCAAATGAATGAACTAAATGAACTTCGCGATCAAGCATACGAGAACTCTTTGATCTATAAACAAAAGACAAAGAAGATTCATGACTCAAAATCAAGAACCGCGTTTCAACGTTGGTGATCGAGTCCTTCTTTTCAATTCTAGATTGAAGATTTTCTCGGAAAGCTTAAGTCCCGCTGGTCCGTCCATTTACTATCACTAAGGTTTATCCTTATGGTACCATTGAGTTATCTCACCGATGGTCCAAATTTTAAAGTAAATGGTCATCGATTAAAGCACTACTTTGGAGAGGACATTCCACCCGTGATTGTCCCGGATCTACAAACATTCCCGTGAACCAATGAATCATGGGATCGAGTCAAGCTAGTGACTCGGAATCAAAAATAGTAGCACACCATATGGGTTTTCACCCATGTTTCGCTTTCTTACCCCTTTCTACCACCCTAGTGTGGGGAGTTGCCCCACAATGTTGTATATATTAACCTTAAAAAAAAAAAAAAAAAAAAAATGTGTACATATCAAAACAAAATAATGGCCGTAATATTTCCCTTTTATGTTACGTGTTTCGCATAACATGCGGTTTTGAATATTGAGGGCAATATTCATTTCTATGCTGGGGAAATTCTCACGAATTTCATCATGTAATTATTTCAATTAATTCCCGTTTTTGGCTAAAATTTTTTTGAGTAAGTGTTTTCACTTACTCAAAGAATGGTAATCATCCGCCATGTCTAACCCACATAAGGATTGGCTAATCCAGAGCAAACGGATCTTGGTAAAGATATCTCAAATCCGCTTTATGGCTTACAATTTGCCTAAAATTGTATGGTGTTCACTCACCATATCTTTAAACTAGTGAAAAGTTGGCTAGCCCGCAAGTTTATGGCTTGTGGTAAAGGCGATTGAAAATCCATAATTGGTAATCTACCACCAAAGATAATATTGATAATTTATCTAAGAGTTGGCTAGTCCGTAAGCAAACGCTCTCGTAAAGACAAATCAAATCCGTTGAAAGCTTATGATTTGCTCAAAATTATTTGGCTATCATTATACCAAGGTTCTTACTTGAACTAAAACAATTGGCTACTCGTATAATGGCTTTTGGTAAAGAGATGAAATCCATTAATTTTTCTCAAATCATTGCTGTGGACTAGCAATATCTTAGTGTGGGGGATTGATGAGTGTCTAAATACTCATCATTTTTATAATCGTTAGTGTCACACCCCAAATTACACTGCTTTTGCAATGGAATGGAATTCGTGGATTGATTGTCATAGCATCACAATCACGGTTATATTGAACGACCTAAAGTGTCGTTTGGAAAATACATCGCTTGATTTAATAAAATAATCGAGTTACAACATAGGTCCCAAAAGTTTACAAAGTTTACGGAAATATAAATATATTACAAGTCCAAACGATGGTTTTAAAAGAAAGTGCCATAATGTACAATGATGTAAGTCGACGCTGACTCAAAAGGTGGTTCCTTAACCATGCCATGATGATAATGCCTTAGATACCGAATAAACATGCTAAAAAGGTCAACACAAAGGTTGAGTGAAATCCATAGGTTTAAGTAATTCGTTTGAACACAATAATCGTAGTGTGAGTTAAATGGTTTCACACTCATCGTTAAAAACAAAATCGTATTTATTTCACTAAGTTCATGACACCAAAGCGTAAACATCGCACCAATAAAAATTGGTAATCATCGCTTCATCGCACCTCTAATAGGTAAACTTGCCAATTTACCTCATCGGTTCAATATAGTGCTCTCGATTTCTAACCGGGTCAATAAGAAATGGAGTGTTAATTCCAATAGCCTATTCACAATATTCGCGCCACCGCAAGTGACTAATGGTTCATGATGTAGGGACTTGAACATGGCAAATACTTAGTGACAATAAAACATTCGGATATAGCATACTGCTCAAAGCATATGTGTTCGATTAAAATGTAGCATGTATCTCCCCAAAAGTTTGTAAAACAGCTTAAAAGAGTAAAGTGGGGCTATGAACTCACTTGATAAACCGTATGATGACAAGAGTGAGTACATCGAGGTATAGCGGAAACCTTAACTGGACCTATTACGAATGATATGATATGTAATGAGTTGCAATGTAATGTTATGCATGCATTTCGTATGTTATTTATACCATTTGCGAGTTTTGAAAATAATACTTATCGTCGAAAAATACTCTTTTGACGCCTTGACCTTTCAAATGACTTTACAAGTATTTACGCCAAAATGTCATCCTACAATGGTTTCAGAATGATTTATGGTGAAATTTTCACTTTTCAGTAAAATAATGTCGCCGGAAATTTCATAAGAGTGACAAAACGCTTTGAAAACTAGTCGTAAATGGTGTACGCCGATCGTTAGGAAACGAACTCGACGGTTTTGGAAAGCTTGTATCAAAATCTAAAAGTTTCAGCTCAGAGTTTTCGACATAAAGGTCTCGAACATAAAGATAATAAGGGTTAAAGATGGTGATTTTGTCTAATTGTTGTGTAAAAAGTGAGTTTCGCCAAGTTTAAGCATCCGTAAATAATTTATTAAAACTCCGCTATACAAACGGTTGGTCGCTTTGAAAAATATGCTTGGTGATCTTGATTTTACTAGAAGACATTTCGTTTCAAAAGTTCTACATCATAGTTAAAAACACCATCAACATGGTCATTTTAGTTACCGTAACACTTATCTCGTAAAAATAATATAGTTTTCTAAAATAATAGTTACGGCAAGTTTATAAAAACGTGCATATCTTAGTCGCTTCAAACCGCTTTCACGATTATATGTCCTTAGCTCAGTATCAAAGTATACTAATATATTTTTGATAAGTCGAAATAATTTGTAAAGCTTAAGGCCTGCTTTTGACTCGTGATAAGATAAAAATAGTATTCTCAAATTTCGAAAATATATATTTCGTCGTCAAACTTTATAAATTCATAACTTCTTCGTTATAACTCCGCTTTATTCCGCTCAAGCCCACGGATTCGTTTTAAAGTATATTTTCTAAATATTAAGGCCAAAAATTGCATCTTTACCGTCGGATTTTCCAGAAAATCAAAATAAGGACAGACCACTTTTAATACTTATCGAAAATAGTTTTCTCGTACTAAACCTATTCCAATCCCTTCAAATCAACTCCAAAGCTAATATAATCCTACCATACACCTTCTTAAGGTGTCATGGGTTCCTAAACATCATCAAGACCAAAATATACCAAGGGAATAATTATAGGATGACCTTATATATATATAACACTAAAATCATGTAAAATGGTATAAATCAACATAAGTCTTGTATGTTTGCTATGAAAATGATAAAATACATATGTAATGATAAGGAAAATGAAGAATATAAATGATATGCTTACAAGTTAATATGATGAGGTGCAAAGAACAAGGTTTATCCTAAACACTCTAGGTTTTTATTTCAAAACCTTATAAAGAGTGTTATCTAGATTGTAATAACTGAACTTGAAAAATCTTGATGATCCCTTTGTATCTCCTTGAAGAACCGGTTTGGAGGAGAGAAACAGAGAGAAGTAAAATTTTCACTTGACTTGAATTATTAGAATGAAGTGTGGACTAAGGTTGAGTAAACATATATACAATCAAATATTTTTTCTACCAACTCATTAAATGAAACCCTCCCATAGGGCCGGTTCTTAGGGGATTTTTGTCACAAAAATATCTTTTTTTTTTTTTTTTTTTTTTTATTATATAAAGTGTATAATTGTTAAAAAGTTGTAAGAAAAATGTACATGTAATAATACTTGTAAGGTTTAATATACATTAGTGTTTTTAAGGAAATTTTAGGTAAAAGTAATTTTTAATAGATCAAAGTAGAGTGTAATGAGATCATAAAAATTGTAAAATACATTCCTTGTAAAATTTGAGTGATAAAATAATTATCGCAGCTTTTAAGAAAAGTGTCGTAATAATATAAATTTAACGATTTATATACCAAATAAATTTTAAACACTAGGTAAACTCAAAATATAGTTTTATAACTAAATGTAAGTATAAAAATATATCGATCATTTTGAAAGTAACATATTAAATGTTCAAAATAATAATTTACGATAACGTTTATTTAATATAAAATTTACGCGTTAAATGTGAAATGTAAAATCATGAATGAACTAATATGATGCAAATGATGTTAATGAAATGTAGACTAAACTTAGTCCATATGAAATATTCGTGATGATATGATCATGAATTACCGCTAAACCTTTAAGGTTACGCGATTTGGAACACGTAAACCTAGTTTACGATAAATGTTGAAATTGTAAGGCATGAATTGTTTAGAAATGACCGAAAGTTCGGGTTGTCACATTCGCCATCCAAAAGGAATTCAATTTCTAATTCGGGCTCGTTAGTCTATCGAATCTTTGAGTTTGTGATGAATATCGAGGAGAGAAAACATGGAGAAGTGTCATTACGGTTGTCGATAATTGAGAGCGTATAAAACATCATAGTACGTAAAATATCGGATGAATCTCTTATAAGTAACACTTTGAATTGGAACATGTGAAAATTTTGCTTGCATTAAGATTTATAACATAACCGCCCAACATAACGTGATCCCTCCGAATTAGACATAGTTAGCTAGGCTATGCATACTTAAGGAACGATGACGTGACGTTCGGTTTAGTTGTTATAACTCTCAATGTTTACAAGGATTTAAACCGTGTCGTTAAAATGGTCGATGAAGTAAAAGAAGTAAAATTATCGTAAGTAATAACAAATCGGAAGAAAATAAAGTACGATAGATGAGAATATTTTACAACGAGTGGTTTAGCAAAAGTAGTACATCTTAAGTTATAAAGATTCGGACACGATGGAAAACATAAACTTAGTACAACATGGTACATAAAGAAAAACAAGACCGTTAGTTTCCGAACTTTCGTCTTCCGCTTCATTGATACCTTGACGAGCTTCTCCTCCTCCTAACATGTATGCATTCCCATGAGCACCTTCAACTTGTTGACCTTGGTTTTGAGGACATTGATTTCGATAGTGTCCTTGCTCCCCACATCCGGGCATGTGACTACGGCTTACCTTTACAATCCTCAGCTAAATGTCCCGCTTTTGGCACTTGTGGCATCGGGCGGGCAAGGACCCGAGTGATGAAAATTACATCGATTACATAGTGGGTGTGTTCCAGGATACCCTCTACCTCTCATTGGTGCGTGACATAAACCATTCCCGCTTCTTGTCTTCTATTCTATTGTTGATGATGGTTGGTGTTACGGTTTTGTTGTTGTTGTAACCTCCTTGGTCATTTTCCCATTTCCTTTTGTTGTTGTTGAGTTGGTTATCGCCGTTGTTGTTGTTGTTTTGCTTATTGTGGTAGTTGGTGCGGTTGTTGGGGTTGTTGTTGTTTTGTTGGTGTTGGTGTACTTATCTCTCTTCCTACCGGGCCATGAGCTTTGAGTCACCCTAATAGCTTCCTCGATTGTTTGTGGATCAAACGAAGTCACATCTCCTTGAATAACCTCGAAGTCCCCGATAAAAGCCTCTAGTAACTTCGCTATCCAAAACCATAGACGGGCATAACGCCAATTCTTGGAATCTCGAATGTAAGTGTCAATATCATACCCATTGTTACTAGTTCATAGAATTCATCTCCAACTTTTTCACTCCGCATCGAGGACAAAATTTCTTAGTTACCAAACCCTTGAATTGCTCCCAAGTAAGCTTGAAAGCATTCTCCATTCCCATCGGTTGAGCATATGAGTTCCACCACGACAATGCTCCATCGAGTAGTGTACTTGTAGCAAACTTGACCTTACTATCATCCGGCAATTACACAAGAAAACACGGACTCCAATTTCGAACCATCGCACCATGGCAAGGGCTCCTTCATCCCCTTTAAACTTGGTGGATCTCCACTTTGAAATCCTTGTAAGAACAAATTTTAACTCCGGATCCTCCTGCATTTCCAAGAGAAGAAGAAGCCTTTGCGGCAGAAAGACAGCTGCCTCAAGGCAGCAGCAGAGCCCACCGCTTCCCTTTCAATCCTTAATGCCTCGCTACACTATCCCTTACCAACTTTTGAATAGCCGCAGGTCATTTCACCGTGGCTTTCTTCGTGCCATATCTTCTTCAAAACAAGAGGAAATGAGACGTAGCAAAATCCGATGTTAATAATAAACGCCCAAAGAAATGTGATAAGAATGATAAGTTTGAGGTTATTTTCAAAATAATCGACGGCTTCTAAGAAATGGGTTATGAGATGTCGTAAGTGCTTCAAATGTATGATGGTTTAGTGACTTAGAGTGAATAGCGTGTAACTCGACATGTTAGTGATGAAACAAAGGATGAGAGTGACTTTGCCGTACTTAAAGGTTTATCTCAAGATTCGACGTTATCGGTGATGAGTCAATTGATGTTGAAATTTTGATGGGGAATAACAAGGCATTCTCCACATTAGAAATGAAGAAAGAATAATGGAACGGGCATTTAAAGGCATCCATGTGACAATCGATATGAAATGAAAGTAAATAACTCGAAAATGTACGTGATAAACCGCATGTAAAGTGAACATGCACTTATGATGAAATGATGAGATGCTATGATGATGTAGTTATAGTCTAGGTCAATGATGCAACCTAGTTCTCTATAATCAAGCTCATGCCAATCATCACACCCCAAATTACTGCTTTGCAGCCGGAATGGAATTCTCGGGATTGACCGTCATAGCATCACAATCACGATTATATTGAACGACCTAAAGTGTCGCTTTGGAAAATACATCGCTTGATTTAATAAAATAATCGTAGTTACAACATAGGTCCCAAAAGTTTACAAAGTTTACGGAAATATAAATATATTACAAGTCCAAACGATGGTTTTAAAAGAAAGTGTCATAATGTACAATGATGTAAGTCGACGCCACACTCAAAGGTGGTTCCTTAACCATGCCATGATGATAATGCCTTAGATACCGAGAATAAACATGCTAAAAAGGTCAACACAAAGGTCGAGTGAAATCCATAGGTTTAAGTAATTCGCTTGAACACAATAATCGTAGTGTGAGTTAAATGGTTTCACACTCATCGTTAAAAACAAAATCGATTTATTTCACTAAGTTCATGACACCAAAGCGTAAACATCGCACCAATAAAAATTGGTAATCATCGCTTCATCGCCACTAATAGGTAAACTTGCCAATTTACCTCATCGTTCAATATAGGCGCTCGATTTCCTAACTGGTCAATAAGAGCGGAGTGTTAATTCCAATAGGCCTATTCACAATATTCGCGCCACTGCAAGTGACTAATGGTTCATGATGTAGGGACTTGAACATGGCAAATACTTGGTGACAATAAAACATTCGGATATAGCATACAGCCTCAAAGCATATGTGTTCGATTAAAATGTAGCATGTATCTCCCCAAAAGTTTGTAAAAGCTAAAGAGTAAAGGGGCTATGAACTCACTTGATAAACCGGTATGATGACAAGAGTAGTACATCGAGGTATAGCGGGAAACCTTAATCTGGACCTATTACGAATGATATGATATGTAATGAGTTGCAATGTAATGTTATGCATGCATTTCAGATGTTATTTATACCATTTGCGAGTTTTGAAAATAATACTTATCGTCGAAAATACTCTTTTGACGCCTTGACCTTTCAAAATGACTTTACAAGTATTTACGCCAAAATGTCATCCTACAATGGTTTCAGAATGATTTATGGTGAAATTTTCACTTTCGTCGTAAAATAATGTCGCCGGAAATTTCATAAGAGTGACAAAATGGCTTTGAAAACTAGTCGTAATGGTGTACGCCGATCGTTAGGAAACGAACTCGACGGTTTTGGAAAGCTTGTATCAAAATCTAAAAGTTTCAGTCAGAGTTTTCGACATAAAGGTCTCGAACATAAAGATAATAAGGGTTAAAGATGGTGATTTTGTCTAATTGTTGTGTAAAAGTGAGTTTCGCCAAGTTTAAGCATCCAGAATAATTTATTAAAACTCCGCTATACAAACGGTTGGTCGCTTTGAAAAATATGCTTGGTGATCTTGATTTTACTAGAAGACATTTCGCTTCAAAAGTTCTACATCATAGTTAAAAACACCACAACATGGTTTGTTTTAGTTACCGTAACACTTATCTCGTAAAAATAATATAGTTTTCTAAAATAATAGTTACGGCAAGTTTATAAAAATGTGCATATCTTAGTCGCTTCAAATCCGCTTTCACGATTATATGTCCTTAGCTTCGTATCAAAGTATACTAATATATTTTTGATAAGTCGAAATAATTTGTAAAGCTTAAGGCCTGCTTTTGACTCGTATAAGATAAAATAGTATGTTGAAATTTCAAAATATATATTTCGTCACAAACTTTATAAATTCATAACTTCTTCGTTATAACTCCGCTTTATTCCGCTCAAGCGGCCAATGGATTCGCTTTTAAAGTATATTTTCTAAATATTAAGGCCAAAAATTGCGCTCACCGCCGGATTTTCCGAAAATCAAAATAAGGATGAACCACTTTTAATACTTATCGAAAATAGTTTTTCTCGTACTAAACCTATTCCAATCCTTCAAATCATCTCCAAAGCTAATCTAATCCTACCATACACCTTCTTAAGGTGTCATGGGTTCCTAAACATCATCAAGACCAAAATATACCAAGGAATAATTATAGGATGACCTTATATATATATAACACTAAAATCATGTAAAATGGTATAAATCAACATAAGTCTTGCATGTTTGCTATGAAAATGATAAAATACATATGTAATGATAAGGAAAAATGAAGAATATAAATGATATGCTTACAAGTTAATATGATGAGGTGCAAAGAACAAGGTTTATCCTAAACACTCTAGGTTTTTATTTCAAAACCTTATAAAGAGTGTTATCTAGATTGTAATAACTTGAACTTGAAAATCTTGATGATCCCTTTGTATCTCCTTGAAGAACCGGTTTGGAGGAGAGAAACAAGAGAGAAGTAAAATTTTCACTTGACTTGAATTATTAGAATGAAGTGTGGACTAGAGGTTGAGTAAACATATATACAATCAAATATTTTTTCTACCAACTCATTAAATGAAACCCTCCCATAGGGTCGGTTCTTAGGGATTTTGTCACAAAATATATATTTTTTTTTTTTTTTTTTATTATTATATAAAGTGTATAATTGTTAAAAGTTGTAAGAAAATGTACATGTAATAATACTTGTAAGGTTTAATATACATTAGTGTTTTAAGGAAATTTTAGGTAAAAGTAATTTTTAATAGATCAAAGTAGAGTGTAATGAGATCATAAAATTGTAAAAATACATCCTTGTAAAATTTGAGTGATAAAATAATTATCGTGCGCTTTTAAGAAAAGTGTCGTGAATAATATAAATTTAACGATTTATATACCAAATAAATTTTAAACACTAGGTAAACTCAAAATATAGTTTTTATAACTAAATGTAAGTATAAAAATATATCGGATCATTTTGAAAGTAACGGATTAAATGTTCAAAATAATAATTTACGCGATAACGCTTTATTTAATATAAAATTTACGCGTTAAATGTGAAATGTAAAATCATGAATGAACTAATATGATGCAAATGATGTTAATGAAATGTAGACTAAACTTAGTCCATATGAAATGTTCGTGATGATATGATCATGAATTCGCCGCTAAACCTTTAAGGTTACGCGAATTTGGAACACGTAAACCTAGTTTACGATAAATGTTGAAATTGTAAGGCATGAATTGTTTCGAGAAATGACCCGAAAGTTCAGTTGTCAGCAGTTAGAATGCCAAAATATCCGAAACACTCGTAAACACATCAAAATGATGAAAATATCACAAACAAGTGTTTTATATGTTTTAAATGCAAAACATCAAAATCGATGAAAACGTATCAAGTTTGCATAATTGGCGCTTTAGTCCCCAAGTTTCAAAAGTTGTCAAAATTAGTCCCCGGTAATTCAAAAACTTGTAGAATATCATTTTAGGTCCATGAGATTCAAAAGTTGTCAAAACAAACCTTTAAAGTTCAAAATCACAAAATGACAACTTTAGTCCCTAAACTTTGAAAATTGTCAAATATAGTCCTTGGTTAATTTAAAAGTGAAAATTATCAAATATTAACCTTGTACTATTTATAAATGACAAGAATGGGCCTTATGATAAACTTTGAGAAATTACATTTTGGTCCTCAAGTTTCAAACTTGACATGCTAGTGCTCGGATTTACAAAAATGGAAAATAATCAATATTGGTCCTTGTGCTATTCACATATGGCAGGAATGGTCCTTGTGAGAGCTTTGAAAACTTGTCAATATCAGTCCTTGAAGTTTGGCGATTACAATTATGGTCCTTGTGATTATTAAAGCTACAAACCAAACCGGACCTTATATATTAAACCGCCCAATCCAGCCCAAATACATGACTCGCCCAAACTTTTAAATTCAAAATAAACCGCCACCACCGTAGCTTGTCTCTCCCACCCATGTAATCCCAATACCAGTGGTATTTACCACTTCTTCACCTTTTCACCTCCACCTCACCATCTCCACTGCTACCCACCCCTTCCACCTCCACTATTATCCAAATCTCATTAATGCAGAAAACCTGCTCAAAGACATTTTTGGCGCCAAATTGACATTTGTCAAATCTGATGATCTGGACTAAACCAATGGTCAAGATGTGGTGGGATTAACTTAGAGATGTCGACAAGGTTAAATGAAGTCAATAAATACAAGTTTGAGCAATGTATCTAAATATCTAGTGTAATCTTAAATTTTCATGTCGCTTTAGCTTAAGTTTGATTTTCAAAGTATATTTTAATTTCCAAGCTTTGTATTTCATGTTTTCAAGGTGAAATAAAACTTTTGTAAGCAACAATTTCAAAGATTGCTAATAGTTCTGCTTTGTGCAAAATTTACTTTTGATCAAAAATCTCAATATGGTGAAATGTTGTTAGCATTGTTATTCTCGACTCATAAGCCGACATAAGCTCCTATATAGCTTATTAAAGCTATTAGATACTCTAAAAGCAGCTTTAGTAGCCAAAACCGTAAATCCACAAAAATACCAAATAAATAGTTTAAAAATAAAAGCCATGGTAAAAGGTACAAGAAGTCGGAGCAGGGTTTATATTGACGGCTCAGATTAGTGCTTGGGAAGCTATAGGTTGTGGTCTTGTGCATGGTTCTCGCTTTATGCTTGACTCATCTTGTGCGCTTTTCAAAATTTTGCATTTCATAGTTTATCCGTGTTAAGTGTGTTAATTTTGACTTACATCCGCCTAAATATAGCTAGTACAAGTTAATCTATGGTTTCTTTGGTTTGAAAAGTTGTTTTAGTGTTAAAAGCTTCAAACAAGTAAAAAAAGTGGTGTTTGGTTTTAATTTGTTATCTGTGTTCTTGGATGTTTAAGACAAGATACTTGCTTGTTGCATGTCACAATAGCATCTAAGAACTCATATCGCAATTAAATCCAATTCTCATTTGCTTTAAAGTCAAAATTCCAAATAATACCTCTCGACAGCCATCGTTGAGTCATAAGTTGAAAAAATCATCACATTAGCTTAAAGGTTGTTAACATAGCTCAATATAATCTTATTACACCTTAATATATCATAATTAATCAGTAGAATAGATTCAAAGCTCATTAAGGTCAAACTTTCATTTTCTTAAAGAAGTCAACAAGTGCCTCATGCATAGTCTTAGCTGCTTTTTCCTCGCCTTGTAAAAGCTTATTAGTTGGTCAAATTTTGAGTACTTTGGTTTTTGTGTAGCTAACCTAGTCGCCTCATTGATCCAAGCTTAAAATTGTACTTTGTAGCTTGTTGATGTGGTCGCAACAAGCTTTTAGTTTGTCCCATGTCTAAGTAAACCCATAAGCAAGATCCACATCATTTTCACAAGCTCCCACAGAGCTTATTAGTTGTCCATAACTTGTGATTTTTGGTTCTTTGAAAGCCAATCTAACCATCTTGGAGTTCCAACTTTAGCTTTTCAATTTCTAGCTTGTTTACCGTGGTCGCAAGTGATTTGTTTGTTGTCCCATTTCGTGTTTCATAACCGATCGCTGGTTTTAAGCTTTTTCTTAAGCCTCATAAGCTCCACAAAGGTACCCACAAGTAAGCTTTGGATTTTGGATAGCTCACCAACCCATCTTGTTAAGCCAAGTGCTTATTTTCAATTTATAGCTTATCTCAAGATTTAATTTTTAGCTCAAGGTGCTTAGTGATTAACACAAAGTCCTGTGCAAATAGGTATACTTGTGCTTATTTGAGCTTATTTAGAGCTTATTTGTCACCCTTAAGTTTTAATCAGCCATATTAGCTTATCATCACCATTAGCTTATTTCCATTACGCTTATGCTTATTTAATAGCTTAAAACCATTTTGGCTTAAAACTCTTTAGCTTATTTCCATCTTATAGCCATCGCTGAGATTTTAAGCTTATTTGAGCTTATTAGTACTTTTCATTAAAAGTTGTAGTTAAAGAAAGTGCTTATTACATAGTACTTAATAGTTAGCAAAAGAAAAATCAAAAATAAAATAAAGTGTAAAAGGTTGTGTGATAGATTCGAACCTAGGTTCCATTGGTGACAAGTTCACCGTGATAACCCACCTAGGCTAGCTCACTTATCGCTTATCCTTTGCACATTTTATTTCTTATAGTGGTATACATTTTAGCTTATTTAAATAAGCTTTATACGAACTAATTAGCTTATTTGTAGCTTATTTAAGCTAGATTTTTCCTCTTTGCAATTTTCTTATCTTTATATTATTAATAAGTATTTTATAAAAATGTTTCAGATTTTTCCATCATTGTTTAGTATTTTCTTTATTTAAACTAGTTTTTAATCCTTTTTAAATAGCTTTTAATACAAATAAATTAGAAAAACTTAAAAAATATGTTTTCAATTTTCCTAGATTAAGATAAATATAAAAGTCATAAAAAGTATTTTTCCATAATTTTCTTGGTTTAAATAGTATTTTTTAGCATTTTAATTAGTTTTAAATAGTATTAAATTAATAATAAATACATATAAAGTCTAAAAAATATATTTTCAGTTTTAAAATAAGTTTTATCATATTTTAGATTTTTCTAAGTTTTAATTTCATTTTTCTAAGTTAATTTTGTATTTTCTTATATTTTAGTGCATTTTAAATACTTAATAAATAGTTTTTAATTAATAATAATTAAATAAATAGTTGTAAATATAATTTTCTTTTATTATTAGGATTTTAAAATGTCATTTTCATATTTGTAGGCCTTTTATTTCTTAAACTCACGCTTTATTTTGTACGCTACGTAATTTTATTTAAACGACGTTTTAGGTTTTAAACGCTCATCACTTTAAAAATAGTGATAGCGCTTATTTAATATATTTTAACTTTTAATTTCTTATTAATTTGCATTTAAGTCGTCAGAATTTGTAGATCTTTTCTTTAGGTAATTATCCATCGAATCCTTATCGATCACTATCCTTAGTGATCATTCTATCATCCGAAGTTGTTTAAACACCAATTCATCCTCCGTGGGACTTAACGACCCGTGAATCCACTACATTCCTCCGATCTTCATTGCATTAGTGTTTGAGCCGCTTTTAAGTTTGTTACGGTTGACCATTCACAAGTGGTTAGCTTGTGGTAATTAAACTCGACTGCTTAGCACCAATCAACCCGCCTAATTATGAATATGTCTTGCGCCTTGTTTATTATCGGATTACGCTTGCAATCGAGCGGTGTTGTGACGACGGTTGGCGGTGGTGTGGTGGGACTCATGTGGTGTCCGCCATTGGAATCGGGGTTTGAGTTGATGAAAATGATTTTATAAAATTTTAAACCCTAATTTGATGGTTTGATTTGAAATTGAGAGAGAGAGAGAGAGAGAGAGAGAGAGAGAGAGAGAGAGAGAGAGAGAGAGAGAGAGAGAGAGAGAGAGAGACGGTTAAGGAGTTTGAAATGCGGTCCAAGTAAAGTGAGAGATTGACTGGAAGTCAATATGTTGATCAATGTTGATTGAACTTGTTTGAGTTTTTTTTCACCTTTTTAAAGTCCTTTATGAGGCAAAGTCATTTTTCTAGATGATTTTTTTATGCCAAGTGTAATGATGAGCAGCACACTTCATAGCGGTCGTTTTTGTTATATGAGCATTAATTCAGTTTTTTCTCTCAAAACTTCTTCATGACTAACTTAGTGTAATAAGACGATCGCGATCATCACAAAAAAATTCCACACTTAAACGCAAATATACCCTTCGAAAACTATTTAATATAAAAGTACACACACACACACACAAATCACATGACTCGATTGTGTAGTCGACTTAGTCTTTTTTTTTCCTTGAAGAGGTGTCGAGTGGGGGCACCTTAATGGGGAAGACACATCCTATTTGGCTAGGTGGCATATTAGACACATTAGTCTTGCACACCAGTACACATGGTCTTAATGATCACATTGGTATGTGTAATCGGTATGACTGATTGTAGGTGTAGAATTGTGAAAATGAAAAAAAAAAAAAAAAAGTAAAAAGATTGTTGTTTTGTGTGTTTTTAATATAAAGGAAATGAAAAGAAAGTAATGATAAGTCATGCTTTTAGTTGGAGAAGGAGGAAAATAACTTGTTCAAATTAGAGTTAACGACATTTTGGTTTTTGTGGTTTATCGTGTGTAACACTTTTAGTCAATTAGTTTGAAAAGTCTCGGATCTTGTCTTGAATTGAAACACTCAGAACGGCTTTGGTCCAATTTTTCGCTGACCGTTAGTTTGACCAGCTAGAATTTGTTAAATGGCTAAAATATCCTCAACTCAGAATGTGAAATGATTTTAATACCCAACCTTTTCACTTTACTTTTTTTTTCTTTTTCTTATATCATCATCATCATCGCCGCCATTATTATTATTTAGGTTTGTAAACCAAATACATAAAACCAAATAACACTAGAAATAAATAAATAGAAACAGATGGATCTATAGAAGAAACAAACCAATGGTGACACAAACCTCAGAAGATAAAATAAAACCAATGCCATTCTTTTTACACCAAGACATAAGCATGTAATTTTTTCATCTTATCACCAACAAGGTTAAAACAATATCAACCACTATTCAAAAGAGTTGTAAAATAGTCTCTAGTACCAACTATTACTAATGACAAAAGATTTGTTATCTAATTCATAACTAACTATTCAAATTTGCAGCTTTTTTGTTATGTTTGAACTCTGTCATTTACTATAAACCAATATGTTGCCATTTTCCTTCTCGGTAGCATCTTTCGTCTTTAACACGAATATTTCATACATTGTCTCTTAAAGAGTTTTAGTCACGTCTTCAATAGTCAGCCTCTAACAACATCAAGAAAACCATTGCACCAAATTTTCTAATTTTTGTATAATTTGGGGTTTTTGGTTTTTTATTAAACCAGAGTAATTAGTTGAAAAGTTTGTGTGGTTTGAGTGTGAATTAGACAATTATAGAGTTAAATTTGTTATTTGAATTGAAATTCTAGGGTAAGGGTTTTAAATTTTTGTAAAATTTAGGGATTTTGGGTTTTTGTTTAAATCGAATGAATTTTGTCACACCCCCAAAATACATGTTTTGCAATGAATGGAATTCCTGGGGGATGACTGTCATAGCATCACAGTTACAATTATATTGAACGACCTAAAGTGTCGTTTGAAAAGCACATCGTTTGATATAATAAAACATTCAGAGTTTACAAAAGATAGGTCCCAAAAAGGTATACAACATTGGCGGAAATAAGTTTGTCACAATTCAAACGATGTTTTAATGTGCCAAAATATACAAGTGAAACACGTCGTCAATCGCGACTCTATGATGAGTCCTTATGCATGCCATGAAGTATATGCCTTAGATACCGAAAATACATTGCTAAAAGTGTCAACACAAAGGTTGAGTGAGTTCATAGAGTTTATGTAAATGTTTTTATACGACTACCACAAGTATACGCCATGTATAACAAATATGTCACATAAAATGTTACAATTGCTATAAGCACATGACACCAAGCAAGATCGATCATGATGTTCGCTTCAATGTAATGTTTTGCCAAACAACTCAATTAATCGATATTAAATGAAATGCATCCGTTTGACCAGCTTGGAATCCACCAAACCGGATGGAGGAGTCACCGATAGATCTATCCACTCACCGCTACCCAAGAATTAACGGTTCATGATTTCGATATGGGAACATTCAATTGGCAATGAGGTAACTTAAGCAATGTAATGAATTTGATATACTTGGTATCGTAATAAAAATGATGTGCAATGTATTCTCCCCCATAGATTTGAAATAATGTATAAACTTGTAAAACGGGGCTATGAAAACTCACTTGGTACAATGATGTGATGGCAAAAGTGAGTACACTGAAATGTGGCGCAATCTCTAACCGCGACCTATTATGAATGATATGATCTAATATAAGTTATGATGTTATGCATGCAACTCATATGATATCCATACCACTTGTGTGTTTGAAAAATAATGTTTATCGTCGAAATATATGTTTATGACATCTTATCAAATTACAAAATACTTTACAAGTATTTACGTTGAAACAATATCCAACGATAGTCATTTAGTGATTTATCAAGAAATTATAGCTTTTCGTCTTAAAATAATATACTTTGACAACTCATGAAAATGACTAAGTGACCTCGAAAAGCTAGTCGTAAAATAGTGAATATCGAATGTTAGAAAATAAACTCAATGGTTTTGGAAAGCTTGTAGCAATATCTAAAAGTCTTAGCATTTAACTTTTGATCATAGAAGTCTCGATCATAGAGAAAAATATAGATGAAGTAGGGTAGTTGGACTAAAAATATTGTTTAAGGTTGTTTTGGCAAAGTTTAAGTGGTCGTAGTTTACTCGTTAGAACTCCGCTTGACTTAATGGTTGATTATTTTGGAAAATAGAATAGCGAATTCACTTTTACTTGAAGACATCGCTTTCTCAAAATATTCTATCGATATGAAAACGGCTACAAACATGGTCACTATGATAACCATTTTGGACTAATAGAAAATATGTAGTGTTATTACTTGTGAAAATAGTTACGACAACCCTATTTAAAACGCGTGTAACTTAGTCGTTATAAGTCCGCTTTTCACGCTTTTATATATCCTTGGTTTCGTGTTATAGTATACTAATATATTTTGATAAATCGACTCATTTAGATAATGCTTGAAACTCATTTTTGTCCCTTAAATAACTCTTGACAGCTTACATATTTTCGTAAAATTAGTTTTCGCCATTAAACTTGAAAATAGCGTAACTTCTTCGTTATAAACTGCTTTTAACCCGCTCAAGTGACCACGGTTTCGCTTTTAAAGTATATATTCTGAATATCTAGTCCAAAATAATCCATGACCTGTTGAAATTTCCAGATTTTACAAAACGATCGACCTCAATATTAAGTTGTCGAAATGATTTTTCTTATGTAATACTTGTTTCAATCACTTCAAATCAACACCAAATCTATTCTAAACCTACCATACACCTTCTTAGGGTGTCATGGGTTCCTAAACTTCATCAACAATGATATGTTTCAAAGGATTAATTATAGGATGAATAAAACTCATAATAAGTAATAAAAACACTTAAAAGTGGTATGACTCACATAATAATTGCATGTTTTTCTTACTAGATCATAAAAATACATCAAGTAAGAGTATGAAAGATTAGGAAAAATTAGTTGAAGCTTACTTGAGTGATTGAAGAGTTTTTGAGCTAGAAAACTTAATAATCTTGAGGTTTTTATTTCAAAACCTTAACTAGATTATCACTAAGACTTGTTTAAACACTTGATCTTGCAAAAATGATGAATTTTCCTTGATGTTCTTGGCTTGGCCGATTCATGTAAAAGAGATGAGAGGTTCCTTTTGTTTTTCACCTTCAAATGTGTGTTATCTATGTGTTTGATTAGGATATTATCTACTACTTAATAAATATCTAGCAAAATATGTGTATAGGTGTACATTAGTTGCAAGATCTTTTATAAAATTTGATGAGTCATGGGGGTCGGCAATGGGGTATTATTGGGGAGGGTTTTGAGTTTTGATGAGTTAAATACATTATAAGTTGGGTTTATAAACATATATGTTACCTAACTTTCCAACTTTATTCGCTTAAGTTACAATTTTTTTTCGTGTTATCGAATTTGTAAATGAGACATTTAGGTTACTTAACTTACCTAAAAATGCATTTGCTACTTAACTTACCTAAAAAATGCATTTGGGTTACTTTGATTACACCGAAAATGGAGGTTGAATGCTTAACTAAAGTTCAAGAACCTAAGTGAACAAAATGAAAGTTTGGTAACTTAGGCGAACAAAGTGGGAAAGTTGGGTAACATGTCTGATATAAAACCATTATAAGTTTAAGTATAATGTGTAATTGGTACATATAATTAATTATTAAATGTAGCGTTAGCTAGAAATCGATTTTAACGGAACAAAATAAAATATATTGAAGTCATAAAAATTATAAAAATATATTCTCGCAAGTATTGAGTGAATAAATATTTATCGAGTTGAATTTACAAAACCGTCAGATATATATATATATATATATATATATATATATATATATATATATATATATATATATATATATATATATATATATATATATTATATACAAAATAAATTCAAAACATCGGGTAAACTAATAATATAATTTTATAGTCTTAAATGAGTATAAAATATATTTGGATGATTTTCATAAGTTTTGGATCAATTATTCAAAATAAATGATCCTGCGATAGCGTTTATTTAATAAATAAATATACCTTAATGGAATATGCAAACACATGCATGAATTAACATGAAAGTGATGTTAGTGATGATATGTAGACTAACTCTAGTCTATATGAAATATTTTCAATGATGTTCCATGAATACGCAGCTTAACCTTCAAGGTTACGCGTATTTAATACTCGTAAACCTAGTTTACGAAAAATGATGAATAGTGAATCATGACTAGTGATTTTTCTCCGGGAATAAATAGTGTTTCGTAAATAGTAAAATTTTGAAATAACCTTTCAAAGTATCAAATCGACTTCAAAAACGATGAATAGTAAAATGATAAATAGTAACCGATGAATAGTAAATTCCCGAGATGAATAGTAAAATTTTCAAAGTTTGAGAAATGACCCGAAATTACGAGTTGTCACAAATTTGTTCAAGTGTTAGTGTTTCATGGGTGTTCGACGCCGCTTGTTGTTGTGGTGGCCAGTTAATGGCCGGATCTTGAAGTTGGTGTGTGTAGGTTTTGTGATCTTGATGTTTTGGAGTTGGTGGGGTAAGGTTATAGGCGGTGGATGGTATGGTAGCGGTGGTTGTATGGAAAATTTGATGAGTTTGGGTAGAGAGAAAAGAAGAAGATAATGTGAGATTGTGATGTATGGGAGTAAAATGTGTTTTGTTGCTTTAAACATGCGAAGGATACCCTCTTATTTGACATCAAACATAGTCCAACTATCGTTGTTAGTAAATTTGGACCAAACTCAAGTACGGTGTTTCAATTCGTGACATAACTGAGACTTTTCAAACTAATGGATTTAAAGTGTTATACCCGCAAACCATAAGGAAAAAAAATGTAGTTAACTCTTTAAATTGCATTCATGTTTTTCACTTGTTGAATGTCAAATCTTTTAAAGGGACATATTAGAGTTTATACAAAATTACGTGTTATTGTATTGCTCTGAAGTGAAATGCTTACACTACTTTAACATGATTTACTTTTAGAAGGAAGGATCGCCTTTTATATGTGCATACTATTAGACGATAAACATGACCCAAATCCACAATCATGCTTAGGCCATATTTATCGTTACATTATATGCATCCATACACGAAACACGAGATCGACACCATCTGCTACAAAGTCGTGACGATTCATGTTGTCCCGAAATTTCACACATCAACACCACCGGTTCCTTCGGAAAACTACTTGGCGGGCCGTACTCTTTTAGAAGAATCACTTGACACAATGGGTTTCAGAAATGTCATTCCAAATCACTCCTCACCACCATCATCTACTGTCAATTAAGTTGAATGTTTTTACAAGTTATCCCTTTTTGTCCGTGGCTGTAAGAATTGTATAAAATTGAATAATGAAGTCTTATTAACATTTTCGTCAAAAAATAAAATAAAAAATTATGCTTTGCTTTTGTTTCTTTACTTTTGTTGTTGGTGTTGTTGGATGATGAAGATTAATCTCCGACTGCTGCTGGATATCTTCATCAACAAATTTATTATCTACTTTTGTTACTGCTTTTATTTGCTTTTGTTGCTGCTTGAAGAATTACTTCATCTCCCTATCGAATTTCTTCATCAACAAAATACTGTTTTATTTCCATTATGTTTCTTCTTCTTCGTCATAATTTAGCTTTGTTTAATGTTTATTTAGTTTTTAATCTAATCCGAGCTTTCCGGATTTTGCCGATCGGATTGAGAGGGGTATTAGACGATAAATTTGGCCAAGCCCGATTGTGTATTTGAGTCCATTAGGGTTTCATGATCTGTGTACTCTATACACAATTTGGCTAATAATGCAATACACCTATGGGGAATTCTATAATCTAATATTAGAGCGTGTCTGTTCCTCGGACATGCCACCCCGTAAAACCATAGCTGCCACCATTTATCCTTTAAAAAATTTAAAATTAGAATTTGCGCCAAAACCCTACCAGATAATCGCTTTTGGCCACAACTTTTAACCGCTTATTTAACCGACGCCATAGCGCCATTTTCTTCATTTTCAATTCTCCACAAAAACCGACTTGAATCACATCTCGTCAAAGAACGGACGCGTCGTCGTTAGCCTGAAGATGCTGCAAAAATAAATAAATAAATAAATAAATAATAAAAAAAAAATATCCTTTTTTTCCCGTCTGTTGCTTGAAGATTTGATTTCGCTTGTTGTCGGATATCTTCATTATAAAAAGTTTAAGATGTCGTGTTGTTGGCCAATGACTATCTTTGCTTTTGTCGCTTGTTTTCGCTTTTGTTTTTGCTGCTCGTGTTTAAAGATTTGTTGATGCTTGTTTTCGATGTCTTCACAATAAAATACTTATATCTTTAATATTCTAAAGTTTTACCACAATGGAGCTTTTGTGATTTCGCCGCTTAAACTGATGAGAGTGTTGTATAATAGATTAAATTGCCTAGGATTAATTGTTATCTAATATAGTGGGTATGTATATATTGCTCGATAATGAAAAGCAACCTACAAAATTTTATCAATCTAACACGTACATCTCCTAAAATAGATGGTCAAGATTAAGGGCCCGTTTGGTTTATAAGCGGGTTTGGATTTGGATTTGGATTTAGATTTGATTTGGATTTGGGGTAAATTTAAGAGAGATAAATTTATTTATTTTACCAATCTATACTACATATAATGGGTGTATGGTCAAATCTTGAAAAGTGAAATCTTAAAAGTCAAAGGTGAGATAAATGCATAGTATAATTAATACTCTTATTAAAACACTCAATTACTTAAAAGTACAATAATTTATTCACATTTTACAACCAAATAAAAGCATATCTACCAAATTAAAAACAACCAATTAAAACACCCCTTATTAAAAAGTACAATAAAATTTTCACAATGTACAATGTAAACAAGCTACAACATAATCTAAAATATAAAATAATTAAACACACTAATTAATATTATTTTTAAAACAGCCTAAAATGAAAAATAAATGTTATTATACACATTATACAAATTAATAAAACACACAAAGCTTTATACAAGCTAACAAGTTGATGGTATGATAGTTTTGAAAACCGACCGACTAAATGAGTTCAACCAAGAACCGGTGTCAACACCGGCTCGCTAACCAATAAAAGCTATCCGAAACGAACCGTAGAGGACCCAATAAACCGATACAAACCTGCTGGAATTAGGTCTCATCGAGATCTATTTATCCGTTAATCGTCACATGGTACCGGCCAAAAACGTGTTGATACTTGCTATACTATATATAAAGGAAAACCAAAAAGAAAAGTGAAAAGTTGAAACTATGAAAGAAAATGTTGAAAACATATATTTCAAAACGAAACTATTAATACACATCGAAACCGGTTGACCCGGACGTTTCAAACCCTGCTGGTCAACCCAATTTACTTTGACCTGCCGACCCAACCCATCTGATTGACTCGCTTAAATCGACCTGCCGATCGGAACGGTTCAACCCGGTCAAACCGTTTCAAAATATTATGTTTAATCCTCAAATTTTCAAATTTTTATTATTTTCGTTTATAACCCATAAACTCTGTTTTATCACTAAACAATCTTTCGCTATAAAATTTCGTTGTTATGCGCGGATACTCGTCTAGTTTAATAATAACATGTGATCTAAAATATATTATTTAAAACTTAAAAAAGATACTCGTGTGAAAGAGAAAGACTTAGGGCCCGTTTGGTTGGTGGATTTTAGATTTGGATTTGGTAGTGATGGTGAAATTAATTGTTTGGTTCAAATAAATGGGGTTTGAAAGTTGGAGTCATCCCCACATTGAAGGGATCCTCAAATCCCGTGAGTGAAGCTCGGAATTCTGACAATTGTACTGTTCTACTCACTTTCTATTTTTTTATTTTTTTTCTCACTTGGTTATATCCACATAAAATGTACTTATGATGGTCCCATTAATTATTTTAATACTATAATAAATATAAATCTCAACCCCATTTTAAATCCGAACATACAAAACAAACAACTTTTAACAAAATTCAAATCCAAATCTAAATCCAATTCCAAATTCAAATTCAAATCCAAATCTTAATCCTAAACCCAACTACAAACCAAACGGCCCCTTAGTATATTAAAAAGAAAGTGTGTGTCAGAGTTTTTGTCAAACACCAGGCAACCCTCTCCACCTTTAATAATTACACCAAAGACTTCTACAGTTATTTTAAAATATCAATTATTAATTGTTTCTCTAGAATTCTCTACTCCAAAATGTTTAAAGAAGGATGCCACAAACTTCTCCAATACACTCGGCCTTGGTTGTGAAAAAAAAGAAAGTATCAACGTTTCCTAGTATAAGACTGGGAGGCATGGTCGTGAGAATCAACAAGGTGACCAGCAGGTCACGCACGAGCTAATACCAGCAATACAAGTCACGCGCGAGGTGAGGCAAAAAGAGAGGAGAAAAGGTGATCGGCTCACCTTAAGCTTGCGTGATAAATTGTGGGACCCATTTTCTTTATTTGGTTTGTGTGTGGGTTATTTAATGGGTATATTTGTATAAAGTAAGTATTTTAATGAAAAGTGAATGAAAGATAATAATGTCTTGTGAAAGGTGAGAGGGAATAAAGAGAAGTGAGAGGACAGATAAAACTGAGGTGACGCGGGTGTGTAAGGTGAGGGTATAGTGACCATGACCTTTAGCCTAATTGAATCGACACTAGCTAAGGACTTGCACGTTTATTCCACATCAATGTTATTGCTTAAAAAGGGGTTGTGTAAATGAAGTGTGAAGTGTTAGATGGGTGCCAATCCATGATACCAATTTATAAAATCAAAACTTGTTTTGCTAATCTACGGAGTAGCTATTATGAGTTTATGACAGATGATATTATCTCTAATGTTCGTGACATGCACAACAAGGCATTTCAAGATGCACATCATCATACTGATCGATAGGAATACATGTGTGAATCCATTTATTCTCACTCCTCACTTGATTCTCACATTTTTGCAAGTGTAGTAATCTTATGATTATTTGATTCGGTAAAGTTGTATTGTTGGCGTAACTGGGATTGGTTTTCTTACCCCGCATTATGTGGACCTGGTATAAAGCCCATATAGCACGACGTACACGTTAAATTGGTCGGTAAAGTGAATCTAACCGTACCCAGTCCTTTCGCGTTTAATTACCTATTGGTCTTTTTCTTACCTGATGGTCTAGGATCATAGTTGCCCTAGTTTCAAGCTGATGAACATGACCAAGTTGTGCCAAGTTATTTGTTGTAGTTTATCAAACTTTATTGCCTTCGATTATGTGTTGCAATAGTTTTATGTATTTGAATTTAACTACTACATACACTTTTTGTGGATGGTATTTGCACTTTGCAGTTTTGATCAGACCCCATAAGAAGATCATGAGGCACTTAACCAGTTTCCAAGTTGTTTAAAATTTCCATAACAACCAGACTAAATTTATATTTACATAATCTTTTCGATTTTTAAAGAATACATAAAATAAATGAATTGTTCATCATAATCTTCCCTTTAAAAAGCTGGTGCAAAGCTTCTTCCATGCCTCCCTATCTGGCTCATGCTCATTTATGCTAGCTCTCCCTTTAAAGGCAATAGACTCCTGTTTTGTAACATCGGTAGCAGATAAATTATATTATGCATTTGCTTCACTTAGCATTTGAAATATTTGTTCTTTTACTAGAATTCTAAGATAAGTTGCAGCAGCATAAATGAATGAGGTCTAACACGATCGTAACATGTCGATTTTTTTAAAGTCTTCTATTGACACACTAATGTTCATAAAGTTAAAAGAAGGTTATAAAAGCATTTGTAGTTTGGCCTAACCTAACTTGACCCGTTGTGACAGTATACAATGTTTACCCTTTTAACCTATCACCCAACTCATTCATTTTCTCATTGCTAGTATGTGTAAGAGATATGATCAAGTTTATAATGAAAATTTTAGAGTGAAGTACCTCAATGTAACTTCGTTGGAGAAGGCGGTCAATGAGCTGGAGAAGGATATCCTTGGTGTACTCGGGGTGACCTTGAACACCCATGATGTGGTTACCATACCTAAACATTTCAACCTTGGTTTTATCCGATGATGCCAACACTTCTACCTTAGATGGGAGATCTCGAACCTATTTTGACATGCCATGTATAATTAATTTTATAGTTATACACAAATTGAGGTGCACAGTAATGTCTTAAGCCTTTTAACAAATGTAAAATGTACCTCATCACGATGACATTCAATCAGTTTTAAACGAGTTGGCAATTTTAAGTTAGCGAATGTCTTTGTGGACGTCGAGATATTGATGGTCCGTATTCCTATATCCCATCCTGATGTTGCACGAGTAACCTTTCCTCCAAGTGCACGGGCTAGCACCTAAATGTTTTCATAGATGTTACTCATTGTTATAACGAAAATCCAGTAATTTAAACTGTTTAATCTTTTCAAAGATACTTCTAACACCATTTCTACCACTGACATTAAATCCAGAACAAACTTAAAATAAATCCTACACGTATCCTTATCTTATATGTTCTTTAAAAAAGTTATCATCAAATAATTAAAGTAGTCATTATCCAGACATCCAGTGATGTATGTTTATACTTTAAGACTTTAAGAACTAGAATGAGACAATTAGACAATGAGGGGGGGGGGAGGGTGTGGTCATCTTCTTGGATGTATGCTTGATTGGTAGTGAAGCCGTGAACATGTGTCATGTGGTTGGTCTAGTTTTATGTGGAAATAATTCAAGAATCTTATACGTAAACATACTAAACAATACTGAAAAATATCTTTTTCTAAAACACTGATAGCGGATACGCTAACCTGCCATATGTCCCGCACAAAGCACAATATGCGAAAGACAAGTTAACAGCTCGCTAAAGAAAGTTTTCTACCTTCTAGGAACGTGACCCTTTATCTAGAAATTACTCTTCTGTGAAAGTGAGTTATTTACTTATAGACTGACCCGAAAAATAAGGAACCTCGTCAATTGAGTTTAACTTTAATTATTGTGTATGATAAGTTTTAGACAGAAAGACATGCTTTTGTTTCAATAATTGATAGAATGATTTGCCACTTTTTGGGTAGAGTGTTATGCACCAAGAATGTAAAGGTAACGAGGTAATCACAATATTTGACAGGTATATCTGCATAAAACGATACGTGATAAGACCATTTCATGACTAGATTTCAATTATTATAATTTTGATGACAAACACATACTTGCGTGTGTGTCTCTGTTTATATTGTCATATTCCATTTTCCTCATCTATATTTATCTATCTTTGCTAAAAAGTGTCATACAGATTCACATGGCAGCATAATAAATCATTATACTAGCAGACCTTAGATAGCGAAATTTGTAATGGACGCAACAAAAATGACGTTTGCGTGGTACCTTAAGGCTCGAATCATGGTTAAATTATGAATACTTTTTTTAGCTTTAATAATACTTCCGATGTTATTGGCCATAAAGTATGGCGAATCTGCTAAATGCCCAAAATAACAACATATCATGACTATTTACTTTTAAAATTACTAAATATATACAACCTTTCATTCATAGTATAATAGTACTAATCAAGTCATCATAACATCAGAACAACTTATTTTGATTATACAAACTAGGTAATGTGTCTCTAAACGAAGTGATCGATAATACAAGTGTAAGATATGATGTACAAAATTACTAGCAAAACAAATTAGGATGCGGTTGACATTTTGTGCAATTTTCACCCCAACAGCCTAAGAGCTTTTAGCCCAAATAAAATAGGTCTACTTGTATTTAAAACTTGAAATAGTTACAAGTTGATTTTTTGTTCAAACAAATATGAACCAAGAGAATAATAATGCATTTGACAAAACTTTTAGTTAAAGTAATGAGCAAATATCTTAAAAACAAAAACTTAGCGTGTTAACATCAAATCGCTGCAAATTGGCAAATAT